>UELW01000146.1:0-422500 GCA_900490495.1 Danionella dracula
TGTTTTGATCTTTAAGAATCTGCACTACTTTATCTTACAATTTCTTCTGGCATAAGGATGCAACTGCACAAGTGTTTTTAACACTTAACAAGTGAGTTTTAGGCTTTCAATAAAAGATCTCATTAAAGTTGACCATGGATTTCTGTAAAGGCCACATGTTGAGCTCCTTCATTCATTCATGGTTTATGAGCTCTTTGTATATTGTAGAATACTTTAATTAGCCTTAGGTTTAGACACTTAAGAATATCCTTGTTCATTGGGCTTTTGTCTTTCTGGCTCTCCGTATGGTTTTAAAAGATATTTCTGGCAAGAGAACAGGCCTTCCACGAAAGTGACTTAAGTTTTAATGTGACGTATAATCAGAAGTGACTATACAGCTAACAAGAGCTGAACTCTGAAAGAGTTTGGTAACATACCAAACAGATGTCAGCATCCTCTGAGCATCGCCCGTACAGAAACCTTAACACAAGCCATCAAATCAAAAGACACTACAACATCTTGGCAAGTGAGAACATGAGACGGTCCAGAAATAATATCAGCATTCTAAGGAATATAATATCCTCAAACTGCACCTGAACAAGACCCCCACAGCCGCCACTCGTCCTTGCAATATCCCTAAATCCCTGCTCAGCTTCCCACAAAACTAAATGGAAGGTTTTGTCCTGGTTCTCTGCTGGCTCGGATTCTCCTAATGACTCATTAGATGAGGAAGCATCTCGTCTTCATCCTCATATCCGCCACTCAAGCTGAGCTGCATCACCACCGGTGTCTGAAGCAGATTTATGATGAAAGCAGTCATCATACATCGCAAGACTTTCTGCCAGCCTCAAATCAGACACAAAGGCCATCTCTGTCTGGCCTCTAACCTTTATCGTCTGCATGATCACAGCTCGCCGTGATGGTGTGGTTAGTTTGCTGTGTGTGGTTTGTCTGGAGGAATATTTTGGTGTTCCAGAAATCTATGTTGAAGTACTTGCTGGCTTGGGGTTGGTAAGAAGACGCTATACTATTTGTAGGATGAAAGTTTAAAAAGTTACTAAAGGAATTACGGCTGCTCCAGTTTGTGTTCTCAAGTTGCCCTTCGTGGAGTACACGATGGCTTGTCTCCTGCCAAAATATGTGCTGAGCTCTGAAAGCTGGTAATACTTAGAGTCAAATTTCAGCCAGGGCTTCTTAGCGACCTTTCGTCTTAAAGAGAGAGAGAAAATGGCGGAGAGATGAATCCCTGGAAGTCTTTGAGCCCATGCTTCAGACTATAAGATTTACCAAAACAATTCATCATCTTATTAAAGGAGCAGTATGTAAGAATGAACCACAAGTGATCATAAAATAGGTTTGATGTGTCAAGAGAGATTAAGGAATTGTTCAGTTCATGTATTAATGTTACTGTTAGGATTGATATAAAGAGGTTTTGTTTGCATTTTGCATTTTTACTTACGTAATTGCGTACTTGCTCTCTTCAGTTCTCCTACTGCTTAAGCATACATCTGTTTACAGATATGTCTGACAGGCACTAAACTTCATAACCTCATCATGATTAAAAATAAGTGTTGAGGACTAAAAAAATAAAACAATATGTCCAAATGATGTCCAAACTACTAGCTGAGAATTGTGTCAGAAATTAGAAGATTTCTAGGGTTGGTATTCTTTTATGATTAAAGAAGGTGATAGCAACCAAATGGTTAAAAACTAATAAAAAAAATCAATTTTATTTCTAAAACTTGCTGAAGTTTTTTATTATGCTTGCGTGTGTCAACAGATCAATCACTTGTGTTTCTGAGTTCACCAACCCTTAAAAATGCCGTTTAGAATTCAGGAAGGAATTGGTGACCTGACCATTGTGTTTTCACCTCAGCTTTCTTTTTAATTTCATTAAAGCAGTTTGTAATTCTGCTTTTATTTTTAATTGCTATGTAAATGTAGATTAATTGGAATTGACACAATATCATTCTAAGAGCAAACTAAGCAAATTTTAACAAAGCATGTTTTAGATTGTCAAGTCATGATGGATGAAGTGGAGCAGTAAGCCCTCTTCACATATACACGGCACAAATCATCCTCTCGCTGATGGATCGTTAATTCGCAATCATCTCCCTCACTGGCAGACCAATTGAATTACATCCTCCTGGTTGAAGTACTTTATAAATATTTAGGTTATCCGCAGGTTTACATGTGATTTAAGAGTTCTTGTTTTAACGGTTAGTAATGCTCTTCCCTTATACACTCACCAAACCAATTTAATTTATGAAGAACTTAAAAATAGTCCAGTTACTGGCCAAAGTGCTTCAAAAGCAGATAAAAAAATAAAACACATTAAGAATCACAAAATAAGTAAAAAAAGTAAAACAACATACAATAAAATGCCAGTTAAAATGTGCTTTAAAAATAAAAATAAAAAAAATAAATAAAAAACAGTCAAATTTGGTCAACACTCATTCTACGTTAAATGCTGCAGAGAACAATTGTGTTTTTAAGAGCTGATAAAATCACTGATTTCAAAAACTACTTTTACACATAGGGGAAGGGACTTTTACAACGGGGGATTGAAAGAGAGAAGGGGAGAAAGAGGGAGAGAGAAATTCTCACAGGGCTTGAGGTCAGATCCAGGAGAGCTCTGCTGTGCTCTGTGGTGGAACGACGAGGTCCCTGGTGAAGGGGCCCGGGAACAGAGGAACGGGGCTGACCTCAGACGGCAGCCAAGAATGGCAGGAAACAACTTGTAAGCATACACACACACCCCATTCATTCAAAGGCCCATAACAGGCTCGGGCTGATTTTATCCGACAGAGACTGTATGTGAAGTATATGTGTGTGCGTGTGTGCTTATCACTACAGTGGGTTATTAACCATTTACCGGAGTCATACTGAGCAAAGTTTAGTATCGTGAGATTTATTGTTTGCCATGTTCTCTGCCTCAAGGAAAGCAAGTTATTTATTAGTAATCCTTATGGTGGACTGGAACACTCTGTGCCTCATTGTCCTAACAGCAAATCAAACTCTGGCACTGTATTAAAGTATTTCAGCTTCTATAAACGCAGCTGGAGAGGACGCTAATGGCGTTCTCCAAATGCTGCATGCATGCGTGCATTCAGGCGATTGGGCTCCTTTCTACTCCTTAAATGAACAACTATCTATTAATCCTTGGCAACACACCTTTACTGGCACATGAATAGTGCGGGCAAAGGTTTATTCTGGGTGTGTTTTTATTATTATTGTTGATGTCTCTGTGAGTCTGCTCTTTGCCCTACATTTTCCACTTGTTTTTCTAAAATCAGATTACGCAAAATGTCAAAATAGCAACATCAAAAAGTACAGTATTGAATAACTTGCCTGCAACCTCTCAGAAAACCCATGAGAGTCTTAACCCCAACGTCTTAACTGTGTGTCTTTATCTTTTATGCCCTTTATGACGCATGATCTTCAGAGTATTTTGCTGTTATTTGAGATCACATCTTCTGAATAGCATTTCTTTTCAAACCCTTGTACAGAACAGCAGGTATCTTCTCCATCCTAAAAATACATTTGGGATTTAGGTCAGGTAAGGAGTTCATAAACATTAAATGATATGAAAATACAAAAATCTGCCCTTCGGTTGTAGTGTTCGTATCAGTGCATCTGTTTGTTATCTCTGTTATAAATGAATGATAATGACCAACTGCACCTACTTGAGCAGTCTGATGGTGGCGCAAGCAAAGAATCTTGTGGTCAACTGTTTGATGACACTGGATACCTGATCGCACACTCTTTACCAAACAAAACATCCTCGCACGAGTTCATCCAAGACGTAAGATTACATGAAAGTCAATTCTTTAATTTATCAACCATTTCTCCTTTGTAATATAACCGACAACATCCAGAAGCACATTTGGGCAAACAGTCGATATCTGCTCCAGCTGTAGAAACTGGTTTGAGACTCCAGAAACTCTTGTAAAAATACAAGTATTTGCTTTGAAATCTACCTGTAGTGTATCCAGGGTGAGGTTGCGTCACATTACTGTTTGTGGGCTTTCTAAAGAGAGAGAAAGAGTGTGAGAGAGTTAGCCAAGAACACCAGAGACTACTTCCATTCCTCAATTACTGCTCAAAAGAGATAAAAATAAGTGAAATAAACTGATGATGAGATAAAGATCGTATAATAACACAACCATGTTAAGAAGCTTACAAATATAAAACCGTTTCCTCTTTACCAGAGACAGAAAATCATCTGTCTAATCATAATCAAACCGAAATGCAAGAAACAATCTGAAATAAATTACTTGCCAAGCTTTATTTGTTGTAATTTTGGTGTTTGTGTGGCATTTAACCTTAGTTCAAGAAGGCTTTAAGGGAGCTGACGGAAAACCTGAAGAGGGGTCAGAAGCAGCCTGAGGGATTTAGCTAAAATGGCTCTATTACTCACTAATTGTCTCTGCACATAAAGTGTTTTCACTCCAAAGATTGAGCACAATGATTCAATCTCTGATTTCATTCCTAACAGATAATCAAGCGTTTGCCTAGAGTAGAATCAAATGCTGTTTCAAACATGCTGGGGGTAGCTCGAGGCGCTGGAAATTCAACAGTAATCACAGTGTTTTTAGATCAGGACCCTGCCACTGGGACTAATGAGCTCAATGCCACGATTCAACGGAGTGAAATATGGCCGTCACAGACTACTGAGAACTGCTCTTGGGAATAGTAACCCTAAAGCAATTCCTGCTCATTTCAAAACATGGCAGCGCCTCGAGGAAAACAGAAAGTTAGTATTTCTGTCCTTGGAAAACTGCAGAGAAGCGTTCGTTTCTTAACTTGTGATGCTTACGTTTTGAAACCTGAGGTCACTTTCAACCAGTCATTTCCTTGTGAGTCAAGACTAAACACGAAAGGGGAGGAAAGGCAGAGTTTATGGGAATAAGAAAGTAGATGAATTCAGTTGTTGTCAAATTTGAGAATTCAGTTCCCAGATTAACGGATTCTCTTCCTTACAGGTTACGGACAGCATCATCTCGAAACAGGCTTTACACAGTGAGTCTCTTTCTCTTCAGTCATTGTAACTACAATAACTTTGCATCTCAATTGTACTAAGAACCATCAGATAAAAATAGACCTGAACCGGTTCTGCACTTCAAAGAAGTCGTTAAACGTGAAGTAGTGAAACTTTTATATAGAGTAGAATGTTCTGACCTTGGCTCTTTTTCCGTCCCTCAGACGCAAGAGAAGTGCATTTTAACACATCAGGGTCAAAGTTCATGACCACAGTAACACAGAGGGCCATCAGCCCACCTGACCCTCAGCAGCCAACCAGGTGAGGATTTCTGATACACTGCTTCATTCTGTTTTAACTACATCTATCAACTTTTTTCATTACGGAAAGAAACAGTTATTAACAACAAATGGTGGTTTTCGAAAAGTGTGGATATCTTGTATCGTTAATTGAAAAAACGAGTGAACACAAAATCATTTAGTGGAACGAGTAGATTTTGTGACGGTGTAATGGTTTTCGTGTCGAGGCTGAAGCCTCCTAGACCGACACACACGGCTCTTGGCCTCTTTTACAGGATGAGTCAGGACTCGTTGTTGAGTCTCAGGGTCTGTGAGAGCACACTGAGTTTACATGAAGTCATATGTAAGCAGATTTGTAATCCTATTCCCACCATTATAGCGTTTATCATCACATTTGTCAAATGTTTCCTTGGAATGATATCATTTGAGCTTTTTTTATATTAGCTGCCATGTATTGTTTTGCAACAAAATGAGCCTATTGTATTCCTTTAACCATTCAGACCAGAAGTATTTGTTATATATTTGTTAATATATATTTTTGGTAACACTTTAGTTTACGGGCCATAATAAAGCATCACATAAGCATTTAATAAGGCTTAACTTACTCACAATGAAATAATGACAAATTTCTCATTTTGAATTAATTCAGTTTCTACTTAGATACATTATTTTAGGGTAAATAGTGTTTTATTAAATCGTTAACTAATGCTTAATTTAATCACAATTAAGTCACTCAAGTATTTAATTAAATATTTTTAAAGAATTTTATAGTTGTGGATGTATTTTATTGTTGATAATGCTTTACATTTATTTGTGGATAAGGTTTGTTACATTTGTAATATTAGTCACAATTCTTGAGTAATTATATATTCATAAAAAAAATTTTAACTACCATCAATCTACCGCCAATAATTAATGTCTAGTTGGAGACCCAGGTATCCTTAATTTATTGTTATTAAATTATATGAAAAATATTACTTATGCCTGAACTAGTGTATATCTAGAGACTCAATCCTTAAGAGTTTGTTAGTACTTAATTAACTCTTATATGTAAGTTAAGCACAAATTAATGCATTATTATGGCATAAATATTGATCCTTAATCTAATGCTTTAATTAGTTATCTTTTTAAGGCTTACTTAACAAAATGTTATCATTCTATAGCTGTTTTTATCAGTGAAAAAAATGTCTGAACTGACAAACGTCTAAATAAATAAACCAACATTAAATAAAAAAATAATAATTTTAATAAAATGTGATCTATGTGATTTTAGGTTTTACAACGTTAAACTGAAAAACATTCAATGACATAACAGGCAATAAATTTAATTATATTCTTAGGAAGGAAAAAAAGCAAATATGTAAAATTGTATTGGATGCTGGGTCGAGGGGTTAAAAAACCCTGTGTGCAAAACAGATGGAAAAAACAAACATTTCAGCTTAAATATTATTATAATGTTATATTTTCCCAAAATGCACAAGATTTTTTTTCCACCAGCTGACTTCCTGCTGATTGTCTGAATATGGACCAATAAGGGGATGAGCCATGAACCGTGGACCGAACTTTTCATTGAAGTCCACGGGAGAACATTTAGACTAATTTCTGTTAAATATGCATAGCGGAAAATAAAATCTCTTTGGCTTCCAAACAATGAACAAAAATAACTCTGAATCTAGGAGTTTTGTTTTATGGATAAAACATTCTGGAATCTGAATTGTCAAGAATCAAAATCAAATTGCACCTTTTAAAAAACGACTTTTTTACACGAAAATACTAAATTAACTTGAAAAGACCAAATGTTTGTCCCTAGCTCAATCTTTTGGGTTATAGAGGTAGAGTAGGAAAAACAGAGGGACAATCTAAAAATCCCTACAGTGATTCTCAGTCTCAAAAATATTTTATTTAAATTCCTAGTTGGACTTCCTGTTCACCTTATAGATGTAAAAAATTGGTTGTAGAAGCTAAGGCTACATTCAGACTGCAGGTCTTAATGCCCAATTCGGCTTTGTGGGTGTAAATATATGATCAGAATCAATTTTATTAGCATTAAACAATATTAAGAAAAAGATTGAGATTGAAAAAAACACATATTACAGTATAATCCCGGAAGCAGAGTTCAAAGTAACAACTGCAACTTCATTACGCTTCAAATGCGTCTTTGAGCTCTACAATTAACTTTTTCAGCACAAGAACGTCTTCTCCAGCCACTCGAATATTTGAGAAAATGAATATTTGAAACCCAGGTCGCTTTTTTATGAGGTCAATGAAATCCAAATCAACCAGGTTTCATTTTTCTGGGTTTCACGTCATCAAGCCCAAATTAAAATAAATCTGAATTGAGCAGTCCAGACTATCTTGAAAACATCAGACACAGATCCCATCTGGGCAAAAACAAAATCAGATTTGGGTCACTTTGGGCTGCAGTCTGAATGACGTTAGCTTTTTTTTAATTTATATCAAAAGTATTTTTCTATTAAACCATAACTGTATGTAATTATGCTTCCCAGTATTGGTACCCTCATATTATTTCGATGTTAAAAGCTAAACCCTCTTCAATCCGACCTCTATTTTTTTTTTTAAGAATTTTAATTGCTGTTTTCTCATAGTTAAATGTTGATATCCATCAAAGGTGTCCGCTCAGTTACCAATGCAAACACCACACCATACCAAATCTCTATAGAAATTTGGTTTAAAACATGCCAAGAGAGTCTTCGCTTGATCATTTGTTTTTCATGAAAGTTGAAGCTAAGCTGTGTAAGGCTGTGGTGCTACGGGAACAGGGTGATGGAGCAGTCTTACACTCACCAGTGGAAGTTACAGCTAACCCGAGCATTCAGGCAGATCTAAAATAATGCACACTCGACTCCTTCGCTCAAACAGCTGCACAGAGAAAACAGAACCGCAAAAATATGACTACATAACCTCAAGTCTTGTGTGTTGCTTTAAGCTTCTTTTTGAAAATTCCTGTTGACCATGTGCATGCCAAGAGAGGAAAAAAGATTGTTTCAGTCACACAGCTTAGAAGGAAATGAAAGCAGATTTGCTTCTGCAGAGTCACCGCTGATCAGTAATCTGCACGAGAGAGGAGGACACACAGCCATGCTTTACTCAGTGCTTGGTGATGGATCACACACTCTCGCATAGGCTCAGAATCATACAGGCGGTTACTTCAAAAAGCCTATTTAATCCCCGAGAACATCTATATTAAAAGAGAGCGCTTTGCTTCACATCTGTGTTTTTCTGTCACTTCATCACTTCCATCCTGATGAAGGTCCCTCTGAAAGCGTTAAATCAGGGAGCAGGTCGAGCGTGTTATTGATCTACTTTGAGGAATGTGTCTCATTGTGTTTGAGGACCTGTCCTCCTTACCTCCCTTCCTCCCAAATCTCTCTTGCTCTCGGTTCTTCAATTTTTCTCTCTGAGCGTGACTTCCTCTCCTGTACAGCCATACCTTCCTGTTTTAATCTCTCCTGTGCTTTTAGACAATCCACCAATCAGTCATTCATTCCTCCCTTTTACCTGTGATTTAAATGCTTTGAGTTCTTCATTGAATCACAATAACAAATTCCTGCGATTGTGATTCACTGCCTAGGATTTTTTTTTTTAAATAAGCAATAATATTACGGTTATGAAGTCACTTTGAACTAATATTATGAATAACATAATTAACCTGCTTGAGTTTGATCTTTCAGGAAAGTTGGTATAGAGCAGGCATGTCAAAGTCTAATATCACAGAGGGCCAAAAAAAAAACACATTTTCTACACGCTGAGGGCTGCACTGGTTCAATGTTTATTAAAATATATTAAAATGATCGCACATAACATTTTGAACCAATACTGAATATCACTATGTATATTATTTAATAATTAAATTAATAAAGCAATATTTTCTCATGGCTCGTGTCTGTAAATTCAAGGCAAAAGACTTTCAACAGACAAAAGGCTATAAAGTAAATATCCTAAAAAAACTAAATATGTTCCTTAATATCAAGATAAATGTGTAAACTAAATTTAAAGCATTATTAACTGAAATTGCTGCACTATGATCCTAGCAATCACTTAATAAAATGAGATAAAAGGAAAACATTTTAAAAACAAATCAGTTTTCTTGAGTTCACAGGCTACTGTTGCATTGTGGGGAATGTAGTGTTGTTGCGTGCAAAACACTGGCGTGTGGCTGCGGCCGGTTTCAATAGTAGCTATATATCGTCCCTGGGGTCATAACTAATACATCTGAATCTGGCCCCGGGCATTGACTTTGACATATGTGGTATAGTGGTACGTATTTTAAAAATAAGGAACATTCACACAACGCTGTTTGTTCTAAAGTATTTGTATCATTATTTCGATTTAAATAGAAACATGTAACATTTTTTTAAATACTTACATTTTAAAAAATTCAATTCTTAAGTGCTGTTTAAGACAGTAGTCACCAACTCTGACTGGGAGCCACTTCTGAATACTAATTAACATGAAGGGCTACCAGTTTCAAATTTTCTGTGATTTGGCGTGCCACTGTAGTCCCCCTGAATGTGTGAAAGCACCCTAAAGGGAAGTCGGTGCTGAATACGGTCGCATGCTCATGCAAAAGTGTGTGGAGACAACTTCTGAAAGAAAAGAACCCAAGCTATTTTTTGTTATTTTGATGGTTCCCAGCAGAAATATAAACAGCAGTCATTTAACAGTCTTGTTTTCTCCCTCCTACAAATGGGAACCAGTGTTTTTTCCTTAGAGGAGTTTCCCTGAATGCTTTAGGGGTGGTCCTTTTGAGTGAGTTATTTATTGGTAGATGAAACTCTGGGCTGAATTAGTAAAAAAAACTCCTTCCACTTTAAACATATTGATAGGTTTTGCTGACACATTTTAATGTAATTATTTTTAGACAACAATTGGTACCTAAGTTTTATTGACAAAAGTATGTTTTATAATTAATTTTAGATATGTAATGATTACATTATTGACATTATATGACACTGCTCTGCTAAAGATAACAATGTCCACTTAGGAAAGGTGAAGTCCTGGTTTTACTTTACCTGAGCGCTGCTTTTGATGCTGTCGACCCCCCTTGATAGACAGAAAACTATTTTTGTCTTTCTGGAAGAGTAATAAATTAGTTCAGGTCATACTTAGAAGGGAGAGGTTCTATGTGAGTATAGATTACTTGTGGAGTCCCTCAAGGCTCAATTCTTGGACCACTTCTGTTCAGCATGTACATGCTACCACTGGGTCAATAAACTGGATCAAATAATGATCATATATCAGATTCCCTATCGTAGTAATGCTGATGACACGCAAATCTATTTAACCCTTTCTACAAATGACTACAGTTCAGTAAACTGCCTGTAAATGTGTTCAGATTAAGAGCTGAATGGGAAAATAATTTATTCGCTTAAATAAAGAGAAAACTGAAGCCATTGCATCTGGGAACAAAGCTGAAGTTTTCAAGCTGAATGGATAACTCACCTCTGAGGATATTACTACTTAATATCAAGATAAGAATCTCCGGTGATTCTCGATAATGATTTGAGCGACACCAGTCACTTAAGAGCAATAACTGTATCCACTTTGTCCATTATCATCACAGAAACCTTCCAGGTATTAATGTTTTGTTTCCAATCAGGATCTAGAAACAAATCCAAAAATACCGTCAGGCAGCTACAGCTTGTTTAGAATGCAGCTGCACAGATTTTAACCAGAACTAGAAGTAACTCTAGAACTCTAGAACTCCAGCCCTCAGGTCTCTACAGTGACTACCAGTGATCCTCAGAAAAGATTTAAAGTGCTGCAGCTCGTCTATAAGTCAAATAGCTCAGGAGTTTCAAACTAAGACTGAGTTTGCTTTCCGCTACTAGTTAGTTTTGGAGAAGCCTTTTTAGCCTCCTTTGTAAAGCACTTTAAATTCCCAAAGCATATAAATTTACCTTCTAAAGCTCACCTCTCATTCTCTTCCTCAGGTGGCTTAGACTCCCCTCTACCGGATCTACACCAGTCCTGTCGCCATCCTGTGCGCACTTGGGCCAACAAGAGTTTCGGTGCACATCTTCACAACATGACCCTGACCAGCGGACGCCTCCGCGTTCCCCAGGACGGCCGCTACTATCTCTACTCTCAAGTGTACTTCCGCTACCCCTCTCCTAGTGACGGAGACCAGAGCAGCGTCAGCCATCAGCTGGTCCAGTGCATCTACAAGAAGACCTCGTACCTGAGGCCCATCCAGCTGCTCAAGGGCGTGGGCACAAAGTGCTGGGCCCCGGACGCAGAGTACGCCCTCCACTCCGTGTATCAGGGAGGCCTGTTTGAACTCCGTGCAGGTGATGACGTCTTCGTGTCCGTTTCATCTCCCACAATGGTGTACGGAGAGGACTCTTCAAGCTACTTTGGAGCTTTCCGTTTGGATTTGTAAGAGAGCAAACAGACTGGAATTACTTTACCCACTAGGTGGATCATATTGGGTCTGCGACCTCTACAACTACAAGTTTCACTGTTCAGCTTTCCTTCCTTTAAGGCTTCTGTGAATACGTAAAGGATGCGCGTAAGACTTTTTTTTTAAAGACAGAGGAATGTATGTATATTTCTACAAATCACATCAAAGGTGGGAATCTTTGAAATGGTAGCAAAACAAACTGATGACAGACGAGAAGTCAATCATCTTTGAGCTCCACTCTGGAGAGGAATCATTCTTGTTCAGCAGCTGGAATATAATTTGAAGCGGAGATCTGAGAAGAAAACGATGACAGAGGGAATGCAGAGAAAAGAAAGATGAGATGAAAAATATGCGGCTCTACCAGCCTCTGCCGTGCATCCTTTGCAGGTTACTGAACACTGGTTCCTGTCAAACCAGCGACGCAACATGCCCGGACTAGAAACAAACCCGTACCAGCTCTTGAAGAATTCAGATGACGGCAGAGATTGCATTGAGAAGCAGTGTTTATGGCTTCCACACATGCAAATCACAGCAATAATTTTAAACGTAAACCTTTTGTTGGAGACACAAATCATTTTAACAAGTCTCCCTTCTGCTATCAGCTCCAGGGTTGCAGATGAGAAGAGACACATGCTCCAGAGCTTGTGAGAGGGTTAAAATAAACACAAATCTAAGTGCCTTGTTTGTCATCAGCATTCAAATGCAATCTGTTTTCAGATCAGTCGAACTTTTAGTCTCAATATTGCTGGATTAACCTGCATATAATGTATTTAACTCAGAATCACAAGGTCTGGAATTGATTGTGATTCAGCAGTTAATATCTCATAAAAGCAGCCCTCCACTGCAAAGTTGAACATTTTCCACAAGGAAAGGCGCTGCTGTGAATATCAATGAAAGCTTGGTTTTCTGGTGCAGGGCGGTGGGTTGATGGAGGAGAGGGTGGAGGTGATTACACTTGAGAGTAGACACAAACACTCTCTGGATTCGTTTTTTCAGATAAAGTCAGAGAACCGAAGCGGCACTGCCAAAACCTTCTCTTAAATCATGAACATGTATTACAGTGAGAAAGAGACTCTTTGTGGCATTACAAAACCTCACTTCATCTTATCTGCAATTTGTCTGGATTAAATCCCTTGGACATTGGTTTTGCCCAGATAAAGTTTTCTGCAAGCATTACACGTTGGGCTTTATTTAAAGTGACATCAAAACCACTATGTCTTGTGTTATATGCTTTTGAGATGCACTGATTTCAATCGATTCACTAACTTTTTTCGCGTGCTAAGGGAGGTTCAAAGATTCTTTTGTTGTGTTGTTGAAGTCATCAACTCTTGGTATTCATCATTAGCTGAAAATGCATCACAGGCCAAAGAGAGATTTTACATAATCCAAAAAAATCTACGTCATCAATATAACCAATAAGTTGTTCGATTTCTTTTTTATTCTTTCGGTGAAGCTTCTTGACCTAAACGTGAAGAAAACCTTCATAAAAATCAACCTAGCAACAATTCTGCATAAATAGACATTGAGTTAATTAACTTTTTTATTCATTTAGATTCACCAAAGAGATTTTTATACCAAGAAACAATGGCCCTGTTCCGATTGACAGACTCATGGACTTGATCTCCACGTGTGCGCAAAGTGCTCAAGTTTTGGGGGGCGTCCTAACTGTAACATTTTTAGTTGCTCATCAGCGCATTCCCTTCACCCTTATTGTGGTCTTTGCTAAAGCCCAACAGGTGCAGAATGCTTTGCGACCAATCAGAGTATTGTTGGGAGTAGCTCACTCACATTGTAGGTATGACCTAGAAGAAAGCACTGAAGTGATTTGTAAACATTTATCAGAGAAATTACCTAGCTGTATATTATTTTACTGTTTAAATTTTTGTTTTTTCCAAAAAGTAACTATACAGTCCTACACAGATTTGTCTGTCTTAACTAAACAAGGGTATTGTCTACCAAAACAATAAGCAATATTTATTCACCAGAGTGTGGACTCAAGTGAAGTCAACAAGATCAGAGTGTGCCATTTGGGACAGGGACATCTCTAAAGAATAAAGTTTACAAATACAGAGGCTTGCTTCAAAATGGTCTATTTTATTATGGGCGTTACGACCCCTAGTGGTAAGGAGTCCTGGGATAGAGTAGTAACATAAAAGGTTGATTTTTCTTAAATAATCAAGAAGAACGAAAAATAATGTGGTGAATACACCATATGTGTGCAGGGGATTTATTTAACATGTTGGAACAAAAACCAGCAGTAGCTGCGGCCCTCCAGGAATTGAGTTTGAGACCCCTGTCTAATAACATTTTACAGGGTAAATCTGCTCTGACTGGGCCATTGGAGGTCACATCCACACATACCTGAGTAAGCGAGTGGATAAACTGCCCCTTTTAAGTAAATATCAGTGCAATTCTTGATACGTCCGCTATTAGATGTGGTCCTTTGTAAACAAAAGAAGCTTCCCTCCCTCCAACTCAAAAAACAAAAATACAGTTACACTGTCTTGACAACTATGTATAAGAAGGCAATAATAAAATATCAGTCAAGTTTCTAACCAGCAGCCTCTAAGCAGCTGATGATTCTCCTCCTGCCATCTTTAGAAGCAGATTTCAGTTCTTTAGCTGAATCATTTGTTTTTAAAAACGCTTGCAACTCCAATAATGAACGTAGAGTAACTGCCAATAGTAATGGAATATTTACGTGTTAGAAACTGCTGCTTTTTACACTGATGTTTATGGAGCTGGCTCCAATAAAATCCATTTAAAATCACCATATTCACCATCTCATACAATAAATCAATACAACTTAGATATACTTAAAAAAAAAAAAGAAAACCTTAATTCCTGAAACTCGCCAGATTGTTTTATTGTTTCATCAACTCATTTATGTGAAACATTTAAATATTTATTTTGTTTTATAAGTGCATAACCCTTAAGATAGCATCTACATTGCTTTGAGTTTTTATACCATGTGTTTGCTTCAGTTAGTTATAAATGTGGGTTACGGTTTATCTGAGACACTTCATATGAACAAAATATAAAACACTAAGCTTGAAGATAAATTTAATACAATTTACAAGTCTGATGGAAGTAACTTCAGTGTAACAAATCCACGAAAGCAAGCAGCTCGCTCTAATCCCATTATTTATTTAGTTTTTGACACTAACATATTTATTACGCATTGTGAGTACTCCCGTAGTTTGAATGTCATGATGACATTACAGAACACTCCGTTCAGCATTATTGTCAACGTTTTAAGCACCAGTTTCATGCTTCGTAAAACAGAACAGATTGCGAGCTACATGTAATAAAGTCCAAATCCTTGTGACTTTCCCTTCAAAAACAGTCTTTCAAATAAAAGTCCGCCTTTCAAACGCACAGAGAAGATCAGGTTAAGGTCACATTTAATATATTGGCTATTTCTTCCATGCAGATGCTTTGATTTAGAAGAGATAGTCAAAGTGTGGAACGCAAGGATAATCTTAGCAATTTGAACTAAGCAAGCCCATTATCCCCGTCGATCTGTTCCAGGACTTCCAGGCTCCCATGGGGGAGAGACCACATGTGTGTACACAAGCTGAAATATGTCCTAATCCGTAAAACATGGAGGTCGTAGTGGTCAAGGAGTGGACAAGTAAGAGAAATATGGCTGAATTCCAGCAGACCTGGATGAATTGTTGCTGGACTTGCCCTTTGAACCCCCATGTGAACACGAAGACGAGGAGCGTTTGTAGGTGCACGAGCACGTGAGAGTCTGTGTTTCTGTTAATTAAGTGCTTGACTGCTTTTTGAAGCGGTGGATGTGATGTTTGTTTTTCAATCACACAGACTTCACGGGGTTGATGTGAAAATTTAAGGTGGTCAGGACAGAGTGGATTCCAGTGAGCGACATTACTGCTCACACAAAAGACTATTGTGTTTCTTTATCCAGCAAGGAGTTTGGTTTTCTCTTTCCTGTGGATTGTTCAAACGTTGTGGTAAGAATGTACAGAAATCTATCAAACACTCTTGTTTTTTTTGTGTGTAATTTTACAATGTCTGATCAATGTTTGTTCAACTGAAGTTTGAACTGTCATTTTCCACAATTAAAGTGCCTTTTTGAGCCATGACACACATTTTATATTGTTACATTTCTGACTTTTCTCGGTTGATTCTTTTAAAGATATTCAATATATCAATCACTGAATCAAGTTTCATTTCTAGAGCACATTCCAACAGCCAAGGCTGGCCAAGAAACTACAAGAATACAATACAGAAGAAAAAAGAACAGATACAGTAAAAACAACCTCAATCTATTACAATAAAATAAATGTCACATAAAAGCCTAAGAGTTTTTAAATAGATGTTTTTTGTTTTGTTTTTGGTTGATGGGTATGGAGTTCCAAAGCTTTGGACCTGCAACAGCAAAATAACGATCACCCCCATTTCTTATTTGGGACATCTGTGGGTAATTGTAATTTTGGGACCCCGATGATCATCACCCCTGCTGATGTGATGAAAATCTTGCACAAATGATAGGCCAATATCATTCACTGCTCATAAAACAAAAACAGTGATACCTCAAGATACAAAATTAATCGGTTCCGTATTAGCCTTTATATTCAGAATTTTTCATATGTTGAAGCAACTTTTACATGTAAAATGCCTAATCTTTTCCTTAAATTTAATAAATATTTATTATAATTGATTTAAAAGGGACGTATTAGGGCACATTTAAATAATAGGAGCCCCTGTGTCTTTGATTACCTTGGGCCCAAAAATGAAAACATCCTTTAAAGGAAAATAATGTACATGGTATCGAGCATTACAGTGGTGCAACCTCATTGTAAGAAAGACTTCAATTTTTTAAAAAGATGAAACACTATAGTCCAAACGATAAGACGTCAGTACAAGTGTTGAGGTGGTCAAGACTTTTGCTCAAAAACTCTGGAATGATCTTCCCAGGGACTTCAGATCAACATCTGAAATAGACCACTTTAAAGCCAAATAAAAAAACATATTTTTTAAATCTGGCGTTCAACTAATAGGGGCTTTTTATGTTTATTACATGATTAGATTGGTCTCCACATGTTTTTGGTTGAGCGACATACTGTGTCAATGTTTCTCTCTTAGTCATGCGAGTGAGTGGCGTTAAATAAAATTAACTTTCCTTGAAAATGATCCATCTCATCAGGCGAAGCGAAATCTCCAAATTCAATCCAAGAGCAGAAAATGTGATTAGATAAGGAGAAAATTAGACCACATTACAAAATAAAAGTCTGGAAATGCTTTTGGTTTAAATTCTTTCTAGTCTAGTAACGTTAGAACATAACATTACATTAAGATATTTTTGATAAACATGTCACTACTTTAAAAAAAAGCACACAAAATGGGACAAAATAAAATGTTCTTGGGAATCAAAATATCACTTAGCATCCATTTCACCCAGTTAACGATTGTACGTCTCCTTATCTTAAACAGACCCCTTCTCCCAGTGCTCCACGGCCAAGATAAACATCTCTCTAAATACATAATCCCAGATATTTAATGGCCGCTCCTCCCTTGCTCGAGGACACCCCTCGAGGGAGGTTTAGTCCGTCAACAGTCCACAAACGCCTGCAGACTTAAAAGATGGCCGCCCATTCCTCAAGACAACCGCCCATGAGTCACCATCTACTTAGCCCGATGTCTCCCAAACCCTAAAACACAAAACCTCCTGAGGGCCCACACACACATACACACCATTCCACCTAACCAGCCTTTGACCACACACAAGTCTATTCAGTTGTAGATGCGGCCACACACACTCACATTAAACAAGCTGACCTGAGCACCCAAACTGCCCTTGTTCTTGCCTGCACAAATATACACTTACTCACAACAGTGCAAACACTTCATCAAACATTGACTGTGCCAGCGCTCCTTAGCACTCAGTCACTGGGACGGGTCACCATTAAACCTCGTTAGGATCACCATACATTCCTGTACCAACAAAACCAACCTTGTGCTCGCAGTTCCCTCAGTCCAGCAGATCATTCCTGAATGTCAGAGGAATCCCATCCAGACACTGTCGGAATCAATCAGCCTCTCAGCAAGCGAGCACACACAGGCTGCTCTTACCTCGATTGTTTGTGCAGGCTCTGGAAAGAGTCAACACTAATAAACAAACAATTGGTCTGGCGGGAGAGGATGGTCCTGGTTTTACCAAATGGTTTGTGTAACGTGTCAAACTCAATTCCTGACATTCTAAAGAATTAACGCGTTAATGTAACACCTGAACAAGCTAATTAACCACTTAGTCCTGTTAGCTACATGTCTGCTGAGGAGTGTGAACTTTTAAGGTGCCTTATCATGCCCTTTTTAAATCATTTATAATAAAATGGTTGACCTCTCTAGACTATTACTGCACCCTTAATAACCATCAAAAGGTTGAATGTATATAACCTGATGAAGTATATAACATGAACAGAGTGTTTGTGACATCAGCCATAGGATTCTGGCAAAGTCAAATGAAGCTTAAAGTGGGAGAAGCCAGTACTCAAAAACATGTCTTTGGAGGCGGGACATGGTCCTAGTCAAGGCGTCTGATTGGCTGATGGTTTTATATGTATAACAAACAAATTTAAAAATAATTCACCCCCTCAAAGTGTTCATGAAGATCAAAACTAGCGATCTATGTCAACAAACCTATTCAAGTCAGAGGTGGAAGTTATATTCAACCCCAAAGTTGGCCAGTTTTAACATTGGAGTGCATGAGAACTGCAGTTCAGTCACTTCCTGTCAAGTTTCATGTTGGAAAGGAGGTTGCCCCTTGGTCCAGGACATCCAAAAACAAATTTTTTTCATTGCTTGTTCAACATGTTTCACCTACTGTTACACTTCCGGGTCAATCAGTACATACTTTCTTCATTGAGAGGGTGGTGCTATTTTCAATGGCCGTGGCTACGACCATCGAGCCATTTTGAGCTTTCAGAAAAATAAATAGGATTACTCAAACATGCAAGAACCAATCTGAATATGACTTGAGGCAGGTTTTTGTTGAGGAAACAGTTAACTGATACCGCACCTTTAAGGGTGTAAAGACATAGCGTACTTATGAATGAATTCAGTTGTACACGAACAACCAAGGGTGTTCATTTAAAATCAATTCATTATTCACTGTCTTTAATGTATCTACCATATCAAACAAATTGAATGAATATGTTTTTTTTTTATTCAGTAAAAGTACTTTTTCAAAGCTCAAATGTTGTAGACTCTTTCTATTTCTTTTTTGTATTTTGGCCCACTTTTTGTTGCAGATTACATCCTGGTGCAGGAATTAAATCTTCTGCATAATCATGAGCACATCATTTTAAAGTTACTATCTTCCACTTTTTAACAATGGCTCAAACAGAGGTTTGTTTTTTCATTGTTGACAATATTTCTTTTATCCACACTATTCTTAGTTTAGTGTTAAAATTTATTTATTTTTTCTACATTTTAACCAGGTTGGATACTCTACTAGATATATGAAAACATGTTTTCTGTTTGGTATAGCATTGTTATAACAATTCCTTAATTTTTTTCCTTAAATGTTTTGCTCCTTACACAACTGTTCTGATCTTTTGACTATCACACCAACTGAAAAACCACACATCGTAGCAAAGATGCAAACAAATAAAGCATACAATTTTACACTCCTTAATAGTCTACTTTCTAGCTTGAAGCCATAAATCAAGATAATGTGGCACTGGGTTTTATTTTTCTCACACAAACCATTTTGTTAATGGCATCCAACCTTAATGGCATTGTTTATTCTTCATTTTAATTTCATAGTTAGTTGATGGTGTTCTAAACTGTTTTTATTCAATAACAAGATCCACAATTCACATTGTTGCAAACCAGGAACTATTTGTGCTTTCAGAAGAAACAATCAATGATAAAACATGAACAAAATAACAAATATTAAACTGCAGTTCTTCACAGAGTGTGAGAAAGTCAAAGCAAGTACTCAATATCAGATGAGACTCACCCCACAAACCTGCTGTGTTTCAGGAAGCACACTTTTCCTTCAATAGCACCTTTAACTAGAACCAGCAATGCCCTGCTTCAGTTTCACAACATTTAAGTGAAGAAACGACACTTTTTCTCTGGATTTCAGCCTCAGGATTGGATGGTTATGAAAGAAAAAAACGTAACAAAAATGGCATGTTTGAATCATGAACACATGCACGGTCACTTCCAGATGAATGTAGTCTTTGTTTTTATTATAACAGCCAAAAAACAGACAATCTGAAATAAAATAAATGCATTCAAAACTGTACTAGAACTGATATTTTGTTTAAAAAATTAAACTTACAGTAACATATCAGAGCAGTAAACAGCTTTGGGATTTGTAGTTTGTTACAAATTCCAAACAAGACCCAAATCTTCAATCTGAAAGAGCTAAATCACAATTTTTTTATTTATTTTTTTATCACAAATGAATGTGTGTTTACTTAAGTTTAGCCCTAAACACCTGTTGCTAAGAAAATGTTGCACATTATCCAGCAGATGCCATCTGAACAGCTGTTTAGATGCTGTTTGTTTGCCTCCCAAAGAAGAGAAATATATTGGCGTCCTCGATAAATAAGAACATTGGATTCCTGTGGCCTGTCCTGTTCTATGCTACACTGTTTCATTGGAACCCAGTCTCAGCCGGGCTTCTTCTGCACCAATCCAGTGTTTGGTTACAGCTCAGAGAGGATCAGCAGCCACCCAGATTTCAGGAATGAGAGCGAGCTCTTCGTGCCAAGTCTCTCCGGTCACCCCCGTGTGACACAGAGGAGAGCATTGTGAAACGATCCTTCCACTGACCACTGAACTTTGTTTAATTAACCTTTTCTTCTCTCCCTCCTCCCAGGCTCCCATATTTTCCTAAGAGGGCAAAAGAGAAATGCATAATCTCTCCTAATTCTCCCATGCCGCCACCCCCTCCCAAAAACACACACACACCTTTTCTTTCAGTAATTAGAGTGGAAGAATGTCCTTTCCCCCACTCTATTATAACAGCCGTAGCTTAAAGACGGGAGAGGAAATTGACTTTCTAAGAGTAAAAAGCCTGCGAGTGGGTGCTTGAGGGAAGCAGTATTGGGACATCCTGGCGACCGCGAGCCCAGACGAGCAGGAGCGAATGGGAACAATAGGCCTCCACCACCTCCCTGCCCTAAATCCAACTCCTGGGAATTACAGTCAGCACGAAAAGCAAGAGATTGGTATGAGAAGTGTTGCTTTAATGTGCTATAAACAACCCAAATGCCAATGCGGAAAGAGGAAAAACAGGTACCTTACAAGAGGGTGGAGGTCTATAATACGGTGGAGTTCATGCCAAAACAGGGGGGTGCCAAACATTTTTAGGTGGGATCTGATGGTATGTTTCCTTAGAGATGTAAAGGGGATGTATAAGGAGAGAACTGAGAGGGCAATGGATGGAGGTGTGGACTCACCACTCAAAGTCTCATAGAAAAAACAATGATCTGATGGTGGAAATAATTAAGGAAATGTCTTAACTATGCTAGTTGACAGTTTGGTTCAGAATAATTGAATTAGCTGAATCTTTTTTAGTAGAATTACAATTACTAGGTTAGAAAAAAGCAATTTAAAATATTTATTGATGAACCCCCATCTGTCACATCCAGAGCACCGATGTCAGCTCGGTCTGTATGCCTTTCGGGAGAGATTGTCTTCTCTCCTGAGCTTTGGTCACTTTGACAAACAGACATGCAAATACATTGTGGAAACCCTTCGCATCAAATTAATATCATGCTAGTTCCTTTCAGTTGAAATCTTTCCCTCAAGATCAAAAAAATTATAAAAAGCAGTTTGGCTATTCCTCACATTCTTTCGAGGGTTGACAAAGGCGGCACCTTCCTTCAACAACCCCCAAACTCAGGATTAAAGGCATTTTGGTCAACTGAAATAATAATATTGTGGTCATTATTTGCAATGACACTTATCCAACTGCTGTTCCTATTCTCCAAGTTATCAAAGTTTTTAACCATTTTGTAATAATTGTATATATTCTCATGGCAATTAACAGTTAAACCTGGCTAGTGAAGGGGACCAGTTGGCCAGATATGGAGTGACCCATACCTGGAATTTGTGCTCTGCATGTAACCCATCCCAGTGTACACACACAGCAGTGTACACACACACCGTGAAGACTCAGACGGAGCAGTGGACAGCCATGGCTGCGGCGCGCGGGGAGCAGTCGGGGAACTGGTGCCTTGCTCGAGGGCTCCACAGCTATGATTAGTGAAGATGGAGAGCAAGCGTTTCATCACTCACACCCCCTTCAACTCTGTGGATCGAACCTGTTCTGTACACCTTTCCTTTGATTCTTGCTGACAGGTAAAATAGTTGTTCAGACGTTGGTGCTCAGTTGACAAAAGCGCAACTAAACAGGTGAGTCTTTAGCCTGGATTTAAACGTGATTAAAGTGTTAGCACCCTTGATCTCCTCTGGAAGCTGGTTCCATCTGTGGGCCGCATGGTAACTAAAGGAGTATTTTCCCTGTTTAGAATCTACCCGGGGTAGATCTAATTTATTTGAACCAAGGGATTTCAGTTCCCTGTTTGTTGTGTATTCACTGATCACATCTGTTAGGTATTTAGGTGCTAAGTTATGTTTGGATTTATATACAAGCAGCAGAACTTTAAAATCTATTCTGAAGGAGAGTGGCAGCCAGTGCAGAGACTTAAGAACTGGAGAAATGTGTTCTGACTTTCTAGTTTTGGTTCGAATTTGAGCCGCTGCATTCTGAACGAGCTGTAGCTGTTTAATGGTCTTTTTGGGAAGAGCGGTGAGAAGAGCGTTACATTAGTCCAGCCTACTGGAGATGAAAGCATGAATACGTTTTTCTAAATCTTGTCTGGAAACAAAGCATCTGATTCTTGCAATGTTTCTAACATGGTAATAAGTGGATTTTGTCATTGCTTTTACGTGGCTATTTATACTAAGATCAGAGTCCAGAATCACTCCAAGATTCCTGACCTGATTTGTAGTTGTTAGGTCCTTGGCATTGAGATACGTGTTAACCTTAACCTCGCTTTTGCTTCGGAATGCAATGACTTCAGTTTTGTCCTTGTTTAATGGAAGAAAGTTGTTTTCCATCCAGTTTTTAATCTCATCAAGACATTGGCAGAGAGAGTTTATGGGGTTGTAGTCATTTGGGGAGATAACTAGATAAATTTGTGTATCATCAGCATAACTATGGTATGATATCTGGTTCCTTCTCATAATTTGGCCCAGTAGAAGCATGTACAGGTTAAATAGTAAAGGGGCAAGTATTGAGCCTTGAGGGACTCCATAAGACACTGCAGTCCACTTCGACATGTAATCACCAATGTTACATAGAAACCTCTTCCTTCTAAGTATGATCTGAACCATTTATCACAGTTCCTGAAAGACCACATAGTTTTCTAGTCTATCGAGAAGGATTTTGTGTCGAAGGTAGCGCTCAGATCAAGTAGAACCAGGACAGTCACTTTTCCTGAATCGGTGTTTAACCAGATGTCATTGACTATCTTCAGAAGTGCTGTCTCTGTGCTGTGATGAGCTCTGAAACCAGACTGATAACAATCCATATATTCATTTTGGGTCAGGAATTCAATCAGTTGTTTTGCCACAATCTTTTCAATAATTTTACTAATAAAAGGGAGATTTGAGATGGACCTGTAGTTGCTCAGTACAGTTTTGTCTAAGTTTGTCTTTTTCAGTTGTGGCTTACCACTGCGGTTTTAAGGGATTTGGGGAAAAGCTGGAGCACAAGGAGGTGTTTATAATTTCTAAGAGGTCCTTTTCTAGACACTTAAGGACCATTTTAAAAAAGAGTGTTGGTAGAGTGTCAAGACTGCATGTTGATGTTCTGAGGCTCTCAACCGTTTTTAATAATGTTTTGCTATCGATTAGATTAAAGGTGCACATTGAGAGTGGAGGATGTATATCCCCAGCCCTGCAGGGGGAAGCACTAATGCCTTTTCTGATGTTAATGATTTTATTGATGAAAACTTAAGCAAACTCATTGCGTTTATCCTCAGACAGAAGCTCATTTGGAGTCTGGTTTGGTGGGCTGGTTAACCTCTCTACTGTTGCAAATAGAGATTGCGTATTGTTGAGGTTGTTATTAATTAAGTTTGAGAAATACTCTTGCCTAGCTGTGATTAATTCTGAATTAAAAGCAAGAAGACTCTCTTTATAAAGGTCGTAGTGGATGACGAGTTTGGATTTTCTCCACCTTCTTTCAGCCTTCCTGCAAAGTCTTTTCATACTTTGAACGTTTGTTGAATTTCTCCAGGGTGTTTTTATTTCCCAGGTTTCTTCTTGACAGTTATAGGTGCGATGTCATCTATAACGGACTTGATTTTTAAACTAAATGCATCAAGAAGGAAGTCGGCTGTGCCAGCAGTGATGCTTGGTGTTTGAGATATGGCATGCAAAAACATCTCGCTGGTGCTATCATTAATGTGTCTTTTTCTAACAGAAATTGATTTTGCATTTTGACGTGGGAGATTGCCGCATCAACAAAAACACAGAAGTGATCAGACAGAGCAACATCTTGCACCACGGTGGATAAAACATTTAAGCCCTTACTAATTAATAAGTCCAGTGTGTGACCGTGACAATGTGTAACTCCCTGAACGTGTTGAGTCAAGGTGTTTAAAATATTGTTGAATTCTTTGGCAGCATTATTATCGGGCTTGTCCATGTGAATATTAAAATCCCCAGCGACGATAAAAGCATCAAACTCTGAAGAGATGGCTGAGAGCAGTTCAGTGAATTCATCGGCAGTTTATAACAGTCTGAGTTTCACTCTTAAGATACTGTGTTATTATAATAGTTGATAATATAACCATATATATATATATATATATATATATATATATATATATATATATATATATAATATATCAGATATTAATAAAATAATGAATATTAAAAAATGATTAATGTATATTTATTTCTAATTTCTAATTAACTTAGTCTATCTAAATCAATGTTAGATATTACTATTGTACTGCAAGTCAGTAATAAAAAACTAGCTCAAGTCAGATAGGCCAGTAATAAGACAACAAAATAGACAATAATATTATTCTAGCTATTGTGTTAGTTTTTATTTCAAAGCAACAGAGATAATAAGAACTGAGATATGTTACTAAAATAAATACATATTTATTAAGCCAAGTATTTAAAAAGAAATAATTAGGCAATAACATTTGAAGATTCACATCTATTTCACAGCACTAGAAGATAACTGGAACGGAACTGAGCCTAACAGGTTCAGCTGTTGTAGACAAATATGAGAATTTTATTATAATAGAGAAGGTCGCCGGTTCGAGCCTCGGTTGGGTCGGTTGGCATTTCTGTGTGGAGTTTGCATGTTCTCCCCGTGATCGCGTGGGTTTACTCCGGGTGCTCCGGTTTCACCACAAGTCCAAAGACATGCAGTATAAGTGAATTGAGTAAGAACGATTCTCCATAGTGTTAAAGTGTGAATGTGTGTGTGAATGTTTCCCAGCGATGGGTTGCGGCTGGAAGGGCATCCGCCGCATAAAACATGTGCCAGAGGAGTTGGCGGTTCATTCCGCTGTGGCGACCCCGAAAGGGAAGAAAGCCGACATGAAGGTGGATGGATGGACAACAATAATCGAAGACCCATGCATTTTATAACAGTTGAAGGTACAAGCAACTGAACGGAGTACAAAGTTGTGGTATAGACAGATCATATTTTTACTATAATAATTACTAAATAAACCGTTATTACGCTGAAAAATTGTCAAATAAATAGCTACACAATAACATCTGGAGAAGAACATCTGTTTCGCAGCTCTAGATGACGAGAAGCTGAGGATAAAGTGCTGTAAGAGCAAAATGGAAATTTGAATTCTCGATTTCGAACGCGTTTGAATTTGAAAGTCTGGTCACCGCGGCGACCGGTCCATATCTCTGCAGCAGACCAGCAGCTCCAGCATTCAGCGCTGGACATCGAGGTGAGTGCACGCTCTTACTTTGCTCTCAGAAACGCTTTCGAACTGGAACTTTTTCGACTAAATACTATCAGTAAACAGAAAAGATAAAGAATAACTCTGCAATTTACTTAATTTCTCCAGTTTCATAGCCTTTTGTTTTTTAGTCAAACCTAGTCACTCTAACTACTCTTCTGTTTCATTACTCTGACTATAACACTAAATATTTTAAATGTTCAGTTACATACATGAGGATTAATTCGTTATATTAATGTTACGTTACAGATATTAATCAAATATAATTAGTTAACATTGATTAATGAGTAATGTATATTTATTTATAGATTCTAATTAATTAGAGGTTTAGTCTATCTAAATCAATGTTAAATATTACTATTGTACTGCAAGTCAATAATAAAAACAAGCTCAAGTCAGATAGGCCAGTAAATAAGACAACAAAATAGATAATAATATTATTCTAGCTATTGTGTTAGTTTTTATTTCAAAGCAACAGAGATAATAAGAACTGAGATATGTTACTAAAATAAATACATATTTATTAAGCCAAGTATTTAAAAAGAAATAATTAGGCAATAACATTTGAAGATTCACATCTATTTCACAGCACTAGAAGATAACTGGAACGGAACTGAGCCTAACAGGTTCAGCTGTTGTAGACAAAAATGAGAATTTTATTATAATAGAGAAGGTCGCCGGTTCGAGCCTCGGTTGGGTCGGTTGGCATTTCTGTGTGGAGTTTGCATGTTCTCCCCGTGATCGCGTGGGTTTACTCCGGGTGCTCCGGTTTCACCACAAGTCCAAAGACATGCGGTATAAGTGAATTGAGTAAGAACGATTCTCCATAGTGTTAAAGTGTGAATGTGTGTGTGAATGTTTCCCAGCGATGGGTTGCGGCTGGAAGGGCATCCGCCGCATAAAACATGTGCCAGAGGAGTTGGCGGTTCATTCCGCTGTGGCGACCCCGAAAGGGAAGAAAGCCGACATGAAGGTGGATGGATGGACAACAATAATCGAAGACCCATGCATTTATAACAGTTGAAGGTACAAGCAACTGAACGGAGTACAAAGTTGTGGTATAGACAGATCATATTTTTACTATAATAATTACTAAATAAACCGTTATTACGCTGAAAAATTGTCAAATAAATAGCTACACAATAACATCTGGAGAAGAACATCTGTTTCGCAGCTCTAGATGACGAGAAGCTGAGGATAAAGTGCTGTAAGAGCAAAATGGAAATTTGAATTCTCGATTTCGAACGCGTTTGAATTTGAAAGTCTGGTCACCGCGGCGACCGGTCCATATCTCTGCAGCAGACCAGCAGCTCCAGCATTCAGCGCTGGACATCGAGGTGAGTGCACGCTCTTACTTTGCTCTCAGAAACGCTTTCGAACTGGAACTTTTTCGACTAAATACTATCAGTAAACAGAAAAGATAAAGAATAACTCTGCAATTTACTTAATTTCTCCAGTTTCATAGCCTTTTGTTTTTTAGTCAAACCTAGTCACTCTAACTACTCTTCTGTTTCATTACTCTGACTATAACACTAAATATTTTAAATGTTCAGTTACATACATGAGGATTAATTCGTTATATTAATGTTACGTTACTACATGTACAGAAACTGCATATAATATAATGACTTCTCCAGCTTCATGTTACTTTTGTTATTGAACCAAAACTAGATGATTCACTGCAGCTAGTCTTCTGCTTCTTTACTCAGGTAAACATCTAAATTAATGAGTGGTTTATTCAGAGTCATAAAGCAGACGAGAAGCTGCAGTGAATCTAGTTGTGGTTTAATAAAAAAAAGTCTAGAACTGGAGAAATTAGAGCAGTTCATAACTGCCTGACATAATAACATAATATATATATATATATATATATATATATATATATATATATATATATATATATATATATATATATATATATATATATATATATATATATATATATATATATCAGATATTAATCAAATATAATTAGTTAACATTGATTAATGTATATTTATTTATAATTTCTAATTAATTAGGGGTTTAGTCTATCTAAATCAATGTTAGATATTACTATTGAACTGCAAGTCAATAATAAAAAACAAGCTCAAGTCAGATAGGCCAGTAAATAAGACAACAAAATAGACAATAATATTATTCTTGCTATTGTGTTAGTTTTTATTTCAAAGCAACAGAGATAATAAGAACTGAGATATGTTACTAAAATAAATACATATTTATTAAGCCAAGTATTTAAAAAGAAATAATTAGGCAATAATATTTGAAGATTCACATCTATTTCACAGCACTAGAAGATAACTGGAACGGAACTGAGCCTAACAGGTTCAGCTGTTGTAGACAAAAATGAGAATTTTATTATAATAGAGAAGGTCGCCGGTTCGAGCCTCGGTTGGGTCGGTTAGCATTTCTGTGTGGAGTTTGCATGTTCTCCCCGTGATCGCGTGGGTTTACTCCGGGTGCTCCGGTTTCACCACAAGTCCAAAGACATGCGGTATAAGTGAATTGAGTAAGAACGATTCTCCATAGTGTTAAAGTGTGAATGTGTGTGTGAATGTTTCCCAGCGATGGGTTGCGGCTGGAAGGGCATCCGCCGCATAAAACATGTGCCAGAGGAGTTGGCGGTTCATTCCGCTGTGGCGACCCCGAAAGGGAAGAAAGCCGACATGAAGGTGGATGGATGGACAACAATAATCGAAGACCCATGCATTTTATAACAGTTGAAGGTACAAGCAACTGAACGGAGTACAAAGTTGTGGTATAGACAGATCATATTTTTACTATAATAATTACTAAATAAACCGTTATTACGCTGAAAAATTGTCAAATAAATAGCTACACAATAACATCTGGAGAAGAACATCTGTTTCGCAGCTCTAGATGACGAGAAGCTGAGGATAAAGTGCTGTAAGAGCAAAATGGAAATTTGAATTCTCGATTTCGAACGCGTTTGAATTTGAAAGTCTGGTCACCGCGGCGACCGGTCCATATCTCTGCAGCAGACCAGCAGCTCCAGCATTCAGCGCTGGACATCGAGGTGAGTGCACGCTCTTACTTTGCTCTCAGAAACGCTTTCGAACTGGAACTTTTTCGACTAAATACTATCAGTAAACAGAAAAGATAAAGAATAACTCTGCAATTTACTTAATTTCTCCAGTTTCATAGCCTTTTGTTTTTAGTCAAACCTAGTCACTCTAACTACTCTTCTGTTTCATTACTCTGACTATAACACTAAATATTTTAAATGTTCAGTTACATACATGAGGATTAATTCGTTATATTAATGTTACGTTACTACATGTACAGAAACTGCATATAATATAATGACTTCTCCAGCTTCATGTTACTTTTGTTATTGAACCAAAACTAGATGATTCACTGCAGCTAGTCTTCTGCTTCTTTACTCAGGTAAACATCTAAATTAATGAGTGGTTTATTCAGAGTCATAAAGCAGACGAGAAGCTGCAGTGAATCTAGTTGTGGTTTAATAAAAAAAAGTCTAGAACTGGAGAAATTAGAGCAGTTCATAACTGCCTGACATAATAACATAATATATATATATATGTGGTATCCGAGTGGAATTGGAAAGAGTTATTTTAAATTTACCTGCAATAAACCGACTACGCCACTTGGGTGGGGGCCCAAGAATTACCCCAGATAAACCTAAACGGCACACAGATTCGTTGTGGCTGAGGCAAATAATCAGTACCAGAGAGGAACAATCAACATTTTTATTGAATATCAATTTTGGCACTAATAATAAATAGTCACACACACTAGAATAAAAAAAAAGGGAAACCCTGTTCAGAGCTGAGGCTACTGGAACATTCTAAATATCCTCGTGTACACTTTCCACAACACAGCAATGTGAATCAGGCAACAACCACAGCACCCCAAAGTCTGGATCGAACTTAATGGTCCTGTTGCTCAGCTCTGAAAGGGAAACACTCATCACAATTTTATGTAAAACCTTTCAACTTTGATGAGACGCACTCACACCCACACAACCCAGAAGACCAGCATAAAAAAAAGGAAGCTATTGCACTTATCCCACGTTGAAAGAGAAACCCACTATATTGCACTCGTCCCCACATTCAGTAATTCAAGGGGTTAGCAGCCGAGCATCGGGGGGGGGGCACCAACCTTATTGTACACAGTCCAAACAGAGGAGGGAAACCACGTCGAGACGAGAGTTGTGTCTGGGAAAGGAACGATCGGCCGATCGCAACAGTAAGCGAGAGAGAGAGACTCCACTGAAAGCCGCACTCAACTTAGATGCGCGTGATTTCGTGCACTCCACGAGTCCCCAGCTAATGACGCCAACAGTCCCGCTGTGTCTTCACTCGTCCCGCCGGGACAATCAGCCGCGATGTAGCGAGGTGAACCGGACAGCGACGATCAGATCCGCAGCCCAACAAGCGACCCGGAAAACGCTCAGACCCGCGAACCAAGCGGCCCCACACAGCGACCTGGAAACGCTCCGACCCGCGAAAGCGGCCCCACACAGCGACCTGGAAACGCTCCGACCCGCGAAAGCGGCCCCACACAGCGACCTGGAAACGCTCCGACCCGCGAAAGCGGCCCCACACAGCGACCTGCTGCAACGGCTGGGAGATGCGGTGGACTGTAGGATAAAAGCAAGTGTCAAGAAGACCCAAACACTGCACTCATGGCACTCGAAGCGAACGATATACCTGTAGTATCGGTCACAATCTGCACACCAACAGCCACATTTGGAATGGTTCCCTAGGTCCACACTGAAAGCAACAACGCTCGCGTCAATCTCGTGTGATTATAGCGGGCCAGTAGATCAACCCGGGTTACTGCTTACCTGGAGAGCGGAAGCCACGACTACCCGGAAGCAATGTCTTTCCCGACATGCATTGGAACGGTAAGCGCTGCTTATTTTATATTGGCGTGGAGACTCATTAAGGGACCCGCCCCTAATTACCTCGAGTCACCACATATATATATATATATATATATATATATATATATATATATATATATATATATATATCAGATATTAATCAAATATATTTAGTTAACATTGATTAATGATTAATGTATATTTATTTATAATTTGTAATTAATTAGGGGTTTAGTCTATCTAAATCAATGTTAAATATTACTATTGTACTGCAAGTCAATAATAAAAAACTAGCTCAAGTCAGATAGGCCAGTAAATAAGACAACAAAATAGACAATAATATTATTCTAGCTATTGTGTTAGTTTTTATTTCAAAGCAACAGAGATAATAAGAACTGAGATATGTTACTAAAATAAATACATATTTATTAAGCCAAGTATTTAAAAAGAAATAATTAGGCAATAATATTTGAAGATTCACATCTATTTCACAGCACTAGAAGATAACTGGAACGGAACTGAGCCTAACAGGTTCAGCTGTTGTAGACAAAAATGAGAATTTTATTATAATAGAGAAGGTCGCCGGTTCGAGCCTCGGTTGGGTCGGTTGGCATTTCTGTGTGGACTTTGCATGTTCTCCCCGTGATCGCGTGGGTTTACTCCGGGTGCTCCGATTTCCCCACAAGTCCAAAGACATGCGGTATAAGTGAATTGAGTAAGAACGATTCTCCATAGTGTTAAAGTGTGAATGTGTGTGTGAATGTTTCCCAGCGATGGTTGCGGCTGGAAGGGCATCCGCCGCATAAAACATGTGCCAGAGGAGTTGGCGGTTCATTCCGCTGTGGCGACCCCGAAAGGGAAGAAAGCCGACATGAAGGTGGATGGATGGACAACAATAATCGAAGACCCATGCATTTTATAACAGTTGAAGGTACAAGCAACTGAACGGAGTACAAAGTTGCGGTATAGACAGATCATATTTTTACTATAATAATTAATAAATAAACCGTTATTACGCTGAAAATGTGTCAAATAAATAGCTACACAATAACATCTGGAGAAGAACATCTGTTTCGCAGCTCTAGATGACGAGAAGCTGAGGATAAAGTGCTGTAAGAGCAAAATGGAAATTTGAATTCTCGATTTCGAACGCGTTTGAATTTGAAAGTCTGGTCACCGCGGCGACCGGTCCATATCTCTGCAGCAGACCAGCAGCTCCAGCATTCAGCGCTGGACATCGAGGTGAGTGCACGCTCTTACTTTGCTCTCAGAAACGCTTTCGAACTGGAACTTTTTCGACAAATACTAACAGTAAACAGAAAAGATAAAGAATAACTCTGCAATTTACTTAATTTCTCCAGTTTCATAGCCTTTTGTTTTTTAGTCAAACCTAGTCACTCTAACTACTCTTCTGTTTCATTACTCTGACTATAACACTAAATATTTTAAATGTTCAGTTACATACATGAGGATTAATTCGTTATATTAATGTTACGTTACTACATGTACAGAAACTGCATATAATATAATGACTTCTCCAGCTTCATGTTACTTTTGTTATTGAACCAAAACTAGATGATTCACTGCAGCTAGTCTTCTGCTTCTTTACTCAGGTAAACATCTAAATTAATGAGTGGTTTATTCAGAGTCATAAAGCAGACGAGAAGCTGCAGTGAATCTAGTTGTGGTTTAATAAAAAAAAGTCTAGAACTGGAGAAATTAGAGCAGTTCATAACTGCCTGACATAATAACATAATATATATATATATATATCAGATATTAATCAAATATATTTAGTTAACATTGATTAATGATTAATGTATATTTATTTATAATTTGTAATTAATTAGGGGTTTAGTCTATCTAAATCAATGTTAAATATTACTATTGTACTGCAAGTCAATAATAAAAAACAAGCTCAAGTCAGATAGGCCAGTAAATAAGACAACAAAATAGACAATAATATTATTCTAGCTATTGTGTTAGTTTTTATTTCAAAGCAACAGAGATAATAAGAACTGAGATATGTTACTAAAATAAATACATATTTATTAAGCCAAGTATTTAAAAAGAAATAATTAGGCAATAATATTTGAAGATTCACATCTATTTCACAGCACTAGAAGATAACTGGAACGGAACTGAGCCTAACAGGTTCAGCTGTTGTAGACAAAAATGAGAATTTTATTATAATAGAGAAGGTCGCTGGTTCGAGCCTCGGTTGGGTCGGTTGGTATTTCTGTGTGGACTTTGCATGTTCTCCCCGTGATCGCGTGGGTTTACCCCGGGTGCTCCGATTTCCCCACAAGTCCAAAGACATGCGGTATAAGTGAATTGAGTAAGAACGATTCTCCATAGTGTTAAAGTGTGAATGGGGGTGTGTGAATGTTTCCCAGCGATGGGTTGCGGCTGGAAGGGCATCCGCCGCATAAAACATGTGCCAGAGGAGTTGGCTGTTCATTCCGCTGTGGCGACCCCGAAAGGGAAGAAAGCCGACATGAAGGTGGATGGATGGACAACAATAATCGAAGACCCATGCATTTTATAACAGTTGAAGGTGTAACAAACGGGTTATCACATATTTAATAAGTAATAATATGATAAGAGGTAATCATTCAATCTGTCATATAAACAAATCAGAATCTTACCTGGGTGAGCAGTAGCACAGTGCCCTGGGGATTCGGAACACCGCAAGATCTCAAATGAGGTTATGCTAGGTCACACATTCGGTTAAAATTATCTTGTCCACCAAAACAACCCACCGACATTATTATAGACCCTTACTCAAATTGATCAAAACCTTTCCACCCAACCTGCAAATCGCATTATGTCCAGATCGTCAGCCACAGGGAACGGCGTAACATTGTATAAACCACAAACAAGCTAAATGTCCTTATAATGTTTATTAATCTATTCTAGACACACAAATTGGATAAATGATTTTAGCTAAGCTAACCTAACGCATTCGCTCGCGCACACACGCACACCGAGAGAGAGAGGGAGAGGTGGATTAGAGCAAGCGAGGGAGAGAGAGAGAGAGAGAGGGAGAGAGAGAGAGACAGACAGACAAAGTTTTGAAATAACAGCTCAAGTTATCCTTAAGTATCAATTTGGGCACATACTTAATTTAGCATTCCCAAGCGCCGTTCTGACGGTATTACCCTTGCCAAAGTATTTAATTATCACGGTCTACCGTTTAGATCTTTTGAGTCGATCAGGTCAGGCGTGGTCCGTGACAGAACGAGCAGATTCCGGGAGGACAGCTGTGAAGGTGTGCCCGGGTTGTGAGAATGATCTTAGCGTCGCAGAAGCTTTCTTGAGAGTCCAAAAGGAGTTTCCGTTGGGTTCGAGAGTTTTAATGTTTAAGTCACGACTCTGGATTGGTTAGAGCCGGGTTTTCCTTTGTTGAGACGGCGCCAAACTATAAAAGTTCTGAACTGGTACTTAGAGGAGCCTGGCTAACAGCCGGAGGAGGAAACAGACTGGAACTGGAGAAGGAAGAAAAGAAGACTAAAAACTCTCTGGCTACAGGGGAGCGCGCCTCAGGTTTTAAATGAGAGGCGGGTCCTTTTCACAGCTCTAGCCACTGAGAGTACTTCCTGAATCGGATTGGTGGGTTTACACCATGGTCCAGCCCAGGGAGTCTCTCATCTGAAGAGAAGTTTTTCTTTGTATGGCGTTTATTAATAACGACACTATATCTCAGCAAGAGAGTACCGGATAAATTTTTACACAATTAAATCCTTTCCGGAACGTGACAAGCGTTCTAACGAGATCAAACACTAGGGGTCAGTTACGGAAAAAACTCACTCATTCGCACATTCATTCGTTTTAAACTGACTAAGCTACTACTGTACAGTACAAATTATTCCGTAACCTGGGAGTACATTTCATGAGATATGTGTGAGCCCGAAAGTGTCCTTTAGCATACGTAGTGTTCTTAAAAGCAGTTTTGTGAGTACGGTATAAGATCACGCTTCTGTGTCTCTGTACGTTACCCAAGCAGAATCAAAGCAATCCTTTGATTCTGCGCAGCTTCGTTTGAGTTGAAACAGGCTTCGCCCACCCTACGCTTTGATCCTGGGTCGTGGCAGGGTCAGCGTGTTCGCAGGCTAATGGGAGCAGAGAGGTGACGCTGGAGGTTATCTGATGACCCCTGAGCCTAACAGGTTCAGCTGTTGTAGACAAAAATGAGAATTTTATTATAATAGAGAAGGTCGCCGGTTCGAGCCTCGGTTGGGTCGGTTGGCATTTCTGTGTGGAGTTTGCATGTTCTCCCCCGTGATCGCGTGGGTTTACTCCGGGTGCTCCGGTTTCACCACAAGTCCAAAGACATGCGGTATAAGTGAATTGAGTAAGAACGATTCTCCATAGTGTTAAAGTGTGAATGTGTGTGAATGTTTCCCAGCGATGGGTTGCGGCTGGAAGGGCATCCGCCGCATAAAACATGTGCCAGAGGAGTTGGCGGTTCATTCCGCTGTGGCGACCCCGAAAGGGAAGAAAGCCGACATAAAGGTGGATGGATGGACAACAATAATCGAAGACCCATGCATTTTATAACAGTTGAAGGTACAAGCAACTGAACGGAGTACAAAGTTGTGGTATAGACAGATCATATTTTTACTATAATAATTACTAAATAAACCATTATTACGCTGAAAAATTGTCAAATAAATAGCTACACAATAACATCTGGAGAAGAACATCTGTTTCGCAGCTCTAGATGACGAGAAGCTGAGGATAAAGTGCTGTAAGAGCAAAATGGAAATTTGAATTCTCGATTTCGAACGCGTTTGAATTTGAAAGTCTGGTCACCGCGGCGACCGGTCCATATCTCTGCAGCAGACCAGCAGCTCCAGCATTCAGCGCTGGACATCGAGGTGAGTGCACGCTCTTACTTTGCTCTCAGAAACGCTTTCGAACTGGAACTTTTTCGACTAAATACTAACAGTAAACAGAAAAAGATAAAGAATAACTCTGCAATTTACTTAATTTCTCCAGTTTCATAGCCTTTTGTTTTTTAGTCAAACCTAGTCACTCTAACTACTCTTCTGTTTCATTACTCTGACTATAACACTAAATATTTTAAATGTTCAGTTACATACATGAGGATTAATTCATATATTAATGTTACGTTACTACATGTACAGAAACTGCATATAATATAATGACTTCTCCAGCTTCATGTTACTTTTGTTATTGAACCAAAACTAGATGATTCACTGCAGCTAGTCTTCTGCTTCTTTACTCAGGTAAACATCTAAATAATGAGTGGTTTATTCAGAGTCATAAAGCAGACGAGAAGCTGCAGTGAATCTAGTTGTGGTTTAATAAAAAAGTCTAGAACTGGAGAAATTAGAGCAGTTCATAACAGCCTGAGTTTCACTCTTAAGATACTGTGTTATTATAATAGTTTAATTATATTATAATTAATAACATTATAAATATATATATATATATATATATATATCTATATATATATATATAAGATATAGATATATATCTTCTATATAGATATAATATATCTCTATATATATATATATATATATAATAAATTATAATTAGTTAACATTGAATAATGATTAATTAATATTTATAACGAATTATAGTGTTGTAATATCAATACAAAACACTGTTAATATTACAGTGATTCCCAACATTTTTCCTGTAGTCGCCCATATACATATACTAAAATTGTTTTAACACATTTGACAGCCGCTCCAACTGTGTGTACGGGAGTTTTTACTTTGCAGAATTCTAAAATTGTATTTTGCAGTTCGCGTGACACACAGCGCACCTGATGGTGCCAAAAGTTATTAGGATCGCTATTGTGAGATCATTTAGTTATATATTTATGGTCATTTAAAATAATACACTTTCTTATTCGGGAGTTGTATCATGTAGAGTTGGTATGAATCCAAGTTTTGGCGCTATATAGATAAGGTTTGATTTGATATATAAGGTCTTTATCTGCTTTTGCTGTTGAAGGGCTCTCTGAGGGAGAACTGTTTTCTTTATAGTGGATCACTATATCTGATTACACTGCACGCAATCAACACATGCTAGAAAGGCATACAGTAGATATGTAGAAACCTACAGACATGTTTTAAGTCTGGTAAGGTTGTAATGTGACACATTGATGACTAATTAATATCAATATCAATGTGTCAATATGTAATATCCACATCACCAATCCTATCATGCCCTCAGTTTGCTAGTTTAACATATTTACTCAACTATCACCCTCTTTTCAGTGGTTAAAGTGTTACTAGTTTATTTACAGTGTGGATGTCTTACATGGTGAAGACCTTTTCTTTACCTTCAATCATTAAACAGTAAATAATACCCTTTCATGCACGACACAGACTTCAACCCCCCTAGGCATTCCCTGTGACTTCCCTGTTTATTGTGTCAAGTGTTTTGTAAAGAAAAAAACAAAGGACGAAAAAGTAATTAAGTTCTGTAATAAAATCTCAAGCATCATAACATGCAACATTAAATCCAACTCAATTAATTAGTCCAAGCACACTCTCAAGCACACACAAACGCTTTATATACATCAGATCAGCGCATGCTTCAGTGTTAAGAGCGTTAATCTTTCTTGCAGAGGACTCAGCAGAAAAAAAATACTTTTAATCAAATATGTTTAAAATAACCTACTAAATATTGAGCTTTAGGACTACTTACAAACGTGAACTGTTTGAATCCTAATACTGTCGGGATATTAAAATCTCAGTTATTTAACTTCTTGAGACCTCTCACACAGTGTAAGTGTATTTCAGTAATTATTGAAGCCTTTTTAAATTACGTTAGGCTATGTTTAGAATGCACGCCTTAATGCCCAATTCAGATTTTTTGGTGAAATCCATTTTTTTTTGGTGTGTTTGTTCACATTACAAATTACATACACCAACGAAATGCAGCTCCACTCTTGAGGCTTTGTGGGTGTAAATATATGACCAGAGCCAACTTTATTAGTACTAAACAATATTAAGAAGAAAAAAATGCATCTTTGAGCTCTTCCTGTAACTTATTCAGTACAAGAATGTCTTCTCCAGTGACTCATGTCTGTGAGAAACAGAGTTTAATTTGGGCTTGATGATGCAAAACCCAGGTAAATGTGATCTGACAGTTCAGACATGGCACAAAAAAAGTCTGATCTGTATCAGATTCAGGATCACATATGAAAGCGACCAGGGTCGAAAAATCAGAATTGAGCTGTTCAGACTTTCCTGAAAATATCAGATGCAGGTCTCATATGGGTCTGAACTTAGTTATTATCCACGTAAGAGTCAAACACTCAGATCTTTTTCAATTCAACAACCACGTTAAGTCTTCTGAATAAAATGTATATTGTTTATCACTAGCACTCACAAACTTTTAAACTGTCGTATTTGGTTTAGTTCCCTGACTGACACACACCAGGGACACTGTTAGATCCTCTTCACTAGTTTACTTTGTTGTAGTTTTGGAAGGAAACAGGGTTGTTCAGTGTGGCAGGGCATTTATCTTATATTCATCAAAGGCCGCCTACATAGCAAACAGCCATACTTGTTTGATTTTTATAAATAATTGAAGTCCACCGGGAGTCACTTTGTTTTAGGCCTAAATCTGTTGTTTACTGATATTGTGTGTGTAGCAGAACCAATGGAGTGAGCGTGTTTGGATAGAGAGAAAGAAGGGGAACTCACCCAGGGCGGAAGCACTTGGCGCGGAAATGAAAGCGTCTCAGTGTGCAGGCAAAGAGCGAGAGAGATAGAGCGCCGTGCTCTTCTCAGGGCCACAGGGCAAGGCACAAATCCCCATCGAGCACTCAACACATCTCCTCACGACAGAGACGCATCACACAATGCTTCTGAAATCAGAGAGCAAATAGAGATCCTCAAATATTGTACTGATATAGGCGGCACTGCTTCAGAACAACATTTAAAAGGAAAAGAATATCACCAGCCATAATGGCATTGTGGAATACATCACTCAAAATTTAAGATTGTGTTACTTATTCTTCTTATTCTAACAAACCGGAGTTATTCTTTCAGTCAAATTATGTAATTTTGTATCTTCCTTCCTTATTACGGAAATCCCTTTTTGGTTAGTGTAGTTATTTCACATCAAGGTTTCGGGTTCAAATTGGGTACTCCAATCTCTACTCGGTTACAGAGTCAGGATCAGCAGAACTATTTTGCCATATGGAATGAATTTGATTGTGAGTGTGCAAGTGTACACTGGAAGCCCAGGTAATAGTAAGCTATTGACTAGATACACATAATAGAGTGCTTTTTAATAACCAACTTGCTTTTTGTCTTGTACACACACAGAAAAATGATGAACAATTCCATGAAGGTCAGAAACATAATCTATTTAACTTGTATAATAGATGGCCTATGAACATAAGTTGTTGGCAATATCACTTTGTGAGGTGTTATGCAATTTTAGGACCGTCAAAACATTCTTAGAGCCAGTTTTGATCTTTTAAAATGACAAATGAAATACACCCCTATACCAATAGTAAGCTCTTCTGCTGATGTGGTGTTTTGGGTCTGTATATAAAATATATCTTGGATGAAAATGTTACAGGCCTCAGATATGAGTGACCTGTTTCAGAGAAATTGCCCTGTGGTAGAGAGAGACCGGAGACGTTTAGTTGTGTTCGTTAGTGATGTGTCGTTCATGAACGATTCGCTCTTTTTGAACGACTCTTTAATGTGACTCGTAGGAACGAATCGTGTCGGAGAGGGATTCCTTCAATGGCACATGCACAACATTCTTCTGGTTTTCCGAGCGTAAACACGCTCATTTTATTAATGATTAGAGAACGACAGAGCCCAGAGAACTCGGGAAAAGAACGAATCTTTTCTGTTTCCGGTTCAAACTGCATTAGGTTCATATTAGGAAGCGTCACGTGACAGAAGAACGAAAGGACCCAGAGGAATCGGGAAAAGAACGACTCTTGTGGATTTCCGGCTCAAACTGCATTTGGTTAATATTAGGGAGCGTCACGTGACCGAAGAACGAAAGGAGCCGGAGGACAAGAATGAATCTTGTAGGTTTCCGGTTCATATTGTGTTGGTAAATATTAGGGAGCGTCATGTGACAGAAGGCCCCCCGGCCGGACTGAACTCGTTACCATCAGAGAGAAAAAATGTGAGGAACGATGAGACTTTAACCTAAAGACAGATCAGAGCTGAGCTAAATCAGACTAAAAGACCCAGGTAGGCTTAATTAAAATATATTTTTTGTCTTAAAACATTATAGTTTTGTCTTATTTGTAGTGTGATTCGGGTTTGTGTACATACTAAATTTGCTAGGGAAGAGACACACAAAATTTGTATAGGTTTTTTACTAAAATGAACGAAATGACTCGAAAAAAGATTAGTTCATTTTGCTGAACGGGGCTCAAAGATCCGAGTTGGAGAAATTATCCGAACTTCCCATCATTAGTGTTCGTCCAACAGGCAGTCCTGTGAATGACAAACGAAACCCAAACGTCTCAATGCAAACTGGCCCCCCAGTTGACTGTCGCCCCCTTATGGCACCAGCGGTCAACTCCTTTTAAAGTAACAGGACACTGAACCCGCAATTGCTTAAACGCACTTTGCTCCTTAATTTTATTCATAAAAAAAAAACTAAACAATGAATTAAAATAACAATTGTAATTATACATTTGTGATTGTCACACACTCCCCAACAAAAAATAAAATGGCTCCTGACATTTTCTCTCTAGCAAATGTATGAACTCAACTATTTTTAACTTTTCACTAATAAACACTGAACTTAACTCTCTAATGATCTTTTAGACTTAACCTACATATGGAAAACTGACCAAATACCTTGGTAAGGTATGAGAGGATGGTATGTACGCAGGTAAGCAATGTGTCTGACTAAGATAAGGTAACAAGGGATATTGGGAAAAGTTTAAAGGTACATGAGGTAATGTCTCAAAAGCTTGTACACTATTTACTGAGTGTGCTTGATGTGAAGGCTGGCCCAAGGTCTTCTTCTTCTTCTTCTTCTTCTTTCGGCTGTTCCCAGTTTAGGGGTCGCCACAGCAAATCATCTGTTTCCACCTAACTCTGGCCTCAGTATCCTCTACTCTTGCACCAATTACCTTCATGTCCTCCTTCAGCACACCCATATAACTTGTCTTTGGCCTTCCTCTTGCCCTCTTGCCTGGCAGCACCATCTCCAACAACCTTCTACCAATATAACTACTATCCCTTCTCTGCACATGTCCAAACCATCTCAATCTGGCTTCTCTGACTTTGTCTCCAAAACAACCAACCTGAGCTGTTCCTCTGATGTGCTCGTTCCTAATCTTGTCCATCCTTGTCACTCCTATACTGAACCTCAACATCCTCATCTCTGCTACTTCCATCTCTGCCTCGTGTCTCTTCCTCACTGCTACAGTCTCTAACCCATACATCATAGCTGGTCTCACTACTGTTCTGTACACCTTTCCTTTGATTCTTGCTGACAATTTTCTGTCACACAACACCCCTGACACTTTTCTCCACCCACTCCAACCTGCCTGCACTCGCCTCTTCACCTCTTTTCCACACTCCCCGTCGCACTGAACTGTTGACCCCAAATACCTAAACTCCTCCACCTTCTTGACCTCAGCCCCCTGTAACCTCACTGTTCTACTTCCCTCCCTCTCGTTCAAACACATATATTCTGTCTTACTACGACTGACTTTCATTCCTCTTCTTTCTAGAGCAGACCTCCAACTTTCCAGGTGTCCCTCCACCTGCTCTTTACTCTCACTACAGATTACAATGTCATCTGCAAACATCATTGTCCATGGAGATTCCTGTCTGACCTCATCTGTCAACCTGTCCATCACCATAGCAAACAAGAAGGGACTCAAAGCCGATCCTTGATGTAGCCCCACCTCCACCTTGAACTCCTCCGTCTGACCTGCAGCACATCTCACTGTTGTCATACTCCTCTCATACATATCCTGAACTACTCTGACGTACTTCTCTGCCACTCCTGACATCCTCATACAGGACCATAGCTCCTCTCTCGTCACCCTGTCATACGCTTTCTCTAAGTCCACAAAGACGCAGTGCAGCTCCTTCTGACCATCTCCGTACTTCTCCATTAGCATTCTCAGAGCAAAAATTGCATCAGTAGTGCTCTTCCTGGGCATGAAACCATACTACTGCTCGCAAATATCCACTTCCCTTCTTAGCCTAGCTTCCACTACTCTTTCCCAGAGTTTCATTGTGTGGCTCATCAACTTTATACCTCTGTAGTTGTTACAACTCTGCACATCACCCTTGTTTTAAAGACTGGCACTAGGACACTTCTCCTCCATTCCTCAGGCATCTTCTCACTCTCTAGAATCCTGTTGAATAACTTAGATAGGAACTCCACTGCTGTCTCTCCTAGACACTTCCACATCTCCACAGGGATGTCATCTGGACCAACAGCCTTTCCACTCTTCATTATCCTCAGAGCCTTCCTCACCTCATCCTTTCTAATCTTTTCAACTTCCTGCTCTACAATGTTCACCTCTTCCCCCCTTCTTTCCCTCTCATTCTCCTCATTCATCAACTCCTCAAAATACTCCTTCCATCTTCTCTGCACACTCTCCTCACTTGTTAGAACCCTTCCATCTCTATCTTTAATCACCCTTATCTGTTGCACATCCTTCCCATCTCTATCTCTCTGTCTCGCTAATCTGTACAATTCCTTCTCACCTTCTCTCGTGTCTAACCTGGCATACAACTCATCATATGCCTTCTGTTTGGCCTTTGCCACCTCCTTCTTCGCCCTGCGCTGTGATTCCTTGTAGTTCTGTCTACTTTCTTCAGTCCTTTCGATGTCCCACTTCTTTTTAGCTAGCCTCTTCCTCTGGATGATGTCCTGTACTTCCTCATTCCACCACCATGTTTCCTTATCTTCTTTCCTTCTTCCTGCTGACACACCTAGCACCTTCCTACCTGTCTCCCTGATCACTTCTGCTGTAGTTTCCCAGTCCTCTGGAAGCTTTTCCTGGCCACCCAAAGCCTGTCTCAGCTTCTGTCTGAATTCCTCACAAATGTCTTCCTTTTTCAACTTCCACCACTTGGTCTTCTTTTCCATCTTTCCTCTCCTCGTCTTCCTGACCACCAGAAACATCCTACACATCACCATCCGATGCTGTCTGGCTACACTCTCTCCTACCACTACTTTGCATTCAGTGATCTCTCTCAGATTGGCTCGTCTACTTAGGATGTAGTCCACCTGCGTACTCCTACCACCACTCTTGTAGGTAACTCTATGTTCCTCCCTCTTCTGGAAATAAGTGTTAACTACAGCCATTTCCATCCTCTTGGCAAAGTCCACCACCATCTGTCCTTCTGGGTTCCTTTCCTTAACACCAAACCTGCCCATCACTTCCTCATCACCTCTGTTGCCCTCGCCCACATGACCGTTGAAGTCTGCTCCCACCACTACTCTCTCCCCTCTTGGAATACTCTCCATCACCTCATCAAACTCACTCCAGAATCTCTCCTTTTCTTCCAGCTTACAGCCTACTTGTGGAGCATAACCACTCACTACATTCAACATCACCCCCTCAATCTCTAACTTCAAACTGATCACCCTGTCAGAGACTCTTTTCACCTCTAAAACATTCCTCACAAACTCCTCCTTCAGGATCACTCCTACTCCATTTCTCTTCCTATCCTCACCATAGTAAAACAGTTTGTATCCCCCTCCAATACTACGCGCTTTGCTACCCTTCCACCTGGTCTCCTGCACACACAGAATATCTACCTTCCTTCTCTCCATCATGTCCGCCAGCTCTCTACCTTTTCCGGTCATTGTACCAACGTTGAGAGTCCCTATTCTCAGACCTATACTCTTGCCTTTCCTCTTCTCTCTCTGCCTACGAATCCTTCTCCCTCCTCTCCTTCTTTGACCAACAGTAGTCCAATTTCCACCGGCACCCTGAAGGTCAACAGCACCGGTGGCGGTCGTTGTTAACCCGGGCCTCGACCGATCCGGTATGGAAATCGAATTGATGACTTGCATATTTGGTTTTGGCATGTTTTACGCCGGATGCCCTTCCTGACGAAACCCTCTCTATTTATCCGGGCTTGGGACCGGCACAGAAGTCACTGGCTAGAAACCCCTGTGGCTAGATTTGAAGGCTGGCCCAAGGTATCGTAAGTTAACCCTTTGAATGCCTCCTCTCCCTTCTAGACATCTTGAATATCTGCTCTCCAGTTCCATTTAACAAGCTTTCCTCTCTGTTAGTTTCACAGTTTTGTTCTTCGTTCTCAGACTCATTGTATTGCTCATGTGTTATAGCCGAACCCGTGGTCTTTTCAGTCCTTGTCTTATCTGTATTCCTTAACCGCTTCTGTTGGCCAGGTTTCCATGCAAAATCGAGTGATTTGGCACAGCCAAAACCGAGGAAGATGAGGGACAATCATTAGGTTCACCAGAATCCAACTCATCTCTACTTTTCCTGTTCCACCGATCGTATCTTAACTCGTAGAATGCCCTATCTTCATCTTCATCAGATGTGACTTCACTATTGATATGTTTTTTTGTGCCATTTCCGACTGGTTTTCATCTTTACCTTTTCTGATATTTTGCTCTTGATTCTTTATTCAATGTTGGTTGTTCAACAGGCAGTTCATTTACAAGATACAGCAAATTGCGATGCAATACCCGTGACTTTTACCCATCTGACTCAGAGACCACCTTGTAAACAGGGCTGTTGTTCACTCGTTCCTTGACAACATATATTGTGCTCTCCTAATACAAACTCAACTTTCCAGGACCACCCCCGCTCGCTTAGATTCCGTACGAGTACACAGTCTCCTGGCTGCAGCATGATGCCTCTTGTATGTTGGTATTTCTTTCCACGAGCACTTGACTTTATGCTGTTTTCGGATGCAATCCTGTGTGCTTCTGTCATTCGTTCTGCCCATTTCTCAGCATATCCTCTCACTGTTTGTGTTTCTTCCTCATTGAACAGCCTGAACAACAGATCTATGGGTAAACGAGGATGGCAACCAAAAAGTAGAAAGAATGGTGAATAACCAGTTGCTTCATGATGTGTACAATTATAGGCATGTACAATTTGAAGGGAGGAAATCCTTTCACCTTTCTTTCTCCTTCGCACCCAAAGTCGGAGCATCTGGAACACAGTATGGTTGAACCGTTCAGCTGGGTTCCCCTGAGGGTGATAGGACGTGGCCTTAGTGTGACCAACTTGACTGAGTTGTTGGAGTGTTCCAAAAAGCTCATTTTCTAACTCACGTCCTTGCTCATGGTGCAACTTTAAAGGTAGCCAAATATGGGTATGTAATCATTGAAAATCTTGTCTGCAGCCATTTTCCCTGACTTATTTCGAGTGGCGTAGACTTGTGCATATCGGGTAAAATGATAAACTACTACTAGAATATACTGGTAGCAACCCTTACTGGGTTCCAAATGCAGATAGTCTATAGAGACAAGCTCCATCGGTGATGTGGTGACAATACTTGACATTGGGGCTCGAACATGAGTCACAGGCTTCTTTTGTTTTAAGCAAAGACATTGTCTAGTAACATAAGCTTCAATTTCTCTCCTCATATAGGGTCAGTAGAATCTCCTTCGTACCAGATTAAGAACACGTTCAGTACCAACATGGCCCATGTCATCATGAAGATACTTCAAAATAAGGGACTTAAATCTGACAAGTAAGACTAAGTGACGTCCCTCCATTGTCTTACGGTATAGAACACAGTCTTCAATTTGAAGTTTACCCCACTCATGCATTAACTTCTTGGCTGTTCCTCGTATTTCACGCTTCAAATCGTCAGTCCGTGTCTGATTTGTTTCCGTAATTGTCATAACTTCACATGCTCTTTGTATTTCGGGAATTTCAATGGGCAACAGCACTTCTCTACCAATTGGTTCACATTGATCTTCTTGTGACAGTGTCAAGGTAGCAATCAGGGCAACATCTTGATTTTTTTCTTGCCCTGCATCCTTCTCATGTTGTGACTACAGCCTCTTGTGGCAGCACTTTTGTAAATTTTTACACATACTTGTTTATGTCAAGGTGGCATCTAGACAATGTGTCTGCATCAACTTTCATCTTCACAGGCCTATTTATTATGTCGAATCGGAAATCAGACAGTTTCCAACCCATCTAAATCCAACAGCATTCAATTTAGCCATACTCATTACGTAGGTCAGGAGATTATTGTCCGTGTAGATAGTAGGGTGCAAAGCATAGCCTAAATAATCCCTGAATTTCTCGCAAACAGCTGACTTCAAGACAAGAAACTCCAATTTGCCTGAGTGTAGTCTGTACTTTCTTTCAGCTGCTGTAAGAGTTCTCGACCCATAACCAATTAGCCGAAGTCGACCATTATGACTTTGCTAAAGTACTGCTCCCAGACCCCTATCTGAAGCATCAGTATGGAGTACAAATGGCGTCTCAAAATCTGGGTAGGCTAGAACAGCAGGGTTTGTCAACTTCTCAATTAACTGACACAATGTTTTTTGATGTTTCAGCGTCAAACATCAAAGTATGGGATGTATGAGCGGTGATAACTAAGGAACCCAACAATCCTTCTAACATCCCCAACAGTAGCTGGTGCTTCATTCTTAAGAGCGTACACTGCCTCCAAGTCCTTGGGATCAATACGAACTCCTTCAGCTGAACTAACCTGCCTACATACCTCACTTCAGGTTTGAAAAGAACACATTTTGTAGGTCTGAGTTTGACTCCATGACTCTAAAGAGCTTTCACGACTTTCCTTAGTTCCTATACATGTCCCTCCAAGGTGCTTGCATAACAAAGAATGTCATCCAAGTATGGAATGCAACACTCATCACATAACGGGGGAAGCATTTCTTCCATACTACACTGAAACACAGCGGGCGCATTTGTCAACCCAAAGGGAATCCGTACCCACTCGTAAAGGCTCCAGGGAGTTATGAACTTAATCAAGCTATAAACGTCTGGTGATATTCTTTGCCCTGATCTAAAATGGAGAACCAGCTATATCCACCCAGAGCGTCTGTGAGATCTTGAATCCTCGGCAAGGGATGTCGTTCTGGGATAGTCTGTTGGTTCAGGCGGCGGTAATCGATGCAAAGTCTGAGCGTTCCATCCTTCTTGCGTACACACACAACTGGTGCTGAATAAGGGGATTTAGATTTCACAATCCACCCTTTTGCCAAAAGATCTTCGATATACTCTTTAACTTCTTGTAAAGAGGTTTTGGAATCGAGGTATGTCTTTTCTGAATGGGTGTGTTGTCTTTAAGGTTTATGGACATTTCCAGGCCTTGGATACATCCCAAATCATTATCATCTTGAGAAAAAGCGCCTGATTCTTCTCTAAGCATTTTCCTCACAATTTCCTGCTGGTCCTTATTCAAATGACTAGCATCAACAGGTGGGTCCCATTCTGCTGTTGAATTATTTGTGACTTGTTTGGTGTCAAGAAACTTCATGTTGTCAGTATCTAGTTTGGGATCAGCCTGCGTAAGAGTCGATTCTTCAGTTTCGATTATTTTGAATACTGGCTCGATACTTTCAAGAACACTCCGACAGTGCAAGATCACATCGTGTCTTGTATGATTGCTGATGGGAACTCTAACATGAGAGGGTTTTGTCTTACAGATTTCCAAAATGCTGCCACCAGCTCCCAATTGATGTAACCGAGGACTATAATCGTGACGTTCACAGATCACAAGAGGATTTGTCATGTCAAAGTTTACTTTACACTTAACATGCATTACTTGACCAGCTGGAATAGTCACCTTTTGATTTCTTACTCTCAGGTTACTGTGATGTCTACCCTTGTCATTATGGAGCTTTGCCTGAACAAAATGTACCAATGCAGTGGCTTCATCATCCTTGATATTCATTGCTCCTCTGATGAGTTTCACTAGAGAAGGAATAAGCTCTGTGTCATCTTTAGGTCCTAACACCAACTGTTCAATTCCATTGAACCCAATCAAAGGTCAGTCAAAGGGTAGAGTGCTGACTAAGAAAGGAACATGTATTGACAGGTTTGGGTCACTGTTATCAGGTAGACTCACCATCACCCCTATCCAACCATCATATGGTAGGGGTTTTCCATTTACAGCCAGCACACCCAGATCCTTTTGCCCTATCAACTCTGCTAAGGGTCGCAGCTTGTGATCAGGGAGGTAAGTTTTCATCCACTGACAGGCAAGCAAGCTTACTTGTGCCCCTGTATCCAACAGGCAGTCCATGGCATAGTTGTGAATATAGCATTTGATTGTACATTTCTTTCCTATCAATTGGGCTACTGTTTCACCAGCTCCAGTTTCTTCGTTGATAAGGGAGAATGGGACATAGTTTGTTCGAACATCAGCAGTGTTTATGGTATGTGTCTCATTTACACTTTGCTGTCCGGTAGGATTGTTAGTAATGGATTGACTCAGATTTTGTATTTGACCTCTCTTGAGACACCCAACTGCTCTGTGAACATCCCCCCCACAGATAAAGCAATGACTGACATTGACTGACTCCTCCCTCGATAAACTTATTCCTGGTTGAGAGACTTGGTTTACTTGTGTAGCCGGGTGATAAAATTTAGTACTGTCTCTTTAACGGTGCATGTGACATAATTGCGGTTTGTACGTAATGCTGCGCATAATAAAGAAATGGACGGTAGAGATTCATACAAGGGAACGAGGAAATGATCATGAGAGACCGATCTAAACTCGTCGCCATTCGAGTGTAAAACACAAAGAGACGTGAGTAAGGTACTGCTTATTTCCATAAAGGGAATTAGCGGAGTTTAGTTTTGATTATTTCTAGTCCCTATGTATTTTTAGAACACTAGGTCTGGGATGAACCGGAGATTGGTTTGACCACGTGTGAGAAGGTTCGGGTACAGTGCATAAGGGTGAGTGTTTGAATACTTTTCATGTGTATTTAATCACAAATTGTGTTTATTGTACAATAATGCAATATTGCGAAGTGGAAGAATGCTTATCTTTATATTTTGGTGAGTAATCTTATCAGGAAGTACCACTACTGTGTTATTCTGCTGTTATTCGTTAAGGTTTATTTGGATTTATTTATAACAAGGAGTTATTGTGATGGGATTGTTTTTCTTGGAACCAAGATACTTGGGAAAGTTTACTTTTATATATTTCTGTTAGAAATTGGAAACTGTAATTATTTATTTTTAAAACCATTTTTACTGTATTTGTTAAATAAAGTGAGAAAAAAAACATAGATAGTGGGTGTCATAGGAGTTTTATTTGTTCACTGGCAACAAAGCTTTGTACGAGGAGTGGGGTCTATTTTTTTCTAAATTTGCCAGTGTGGCTTTAGGGTTTTGACCACTGAGTAGATATAACACGGTAGTGGTGAAGACCAGCTACCGGTTTTGCAAAAGCCAAACTTGAAGCTGAACGGAAACCGAGACCGCTGATTTGGTTGGACTTCATCACGTTGGAGAGGGTGGTGAATGCCGATTTTCTGACGGTCAGTGCAGAGACACCACCAGTACAAGTTAGTGCAGAAAATACTGACTCTTGCAACATGTCTGATATGTCCTAAGATGGAGACATTGGCCAGGGGTAGGAAGACTTGCGCCAGAGCCATAGGACAGCAATGGAGGCTATTGACTCTTTAAGGGGTGGACTGAATAAAACCTATGTCTCTGTAGCCAGAGAAAGACACATTAGTCCATTTACAGGTGACTTTGAAAAAGATGGGAAATCTGTGGATGAATTCACAGAGGAAGTCGAGCGTGCTTTAAAAGCTCGTAATCTCACGCCTGATGATGAATGCGATTTTGTGATCTCTTTGTTAAGGGGTGCTGCTTTAGAAGAGGTGAGGGTTCGCCGTGATATGGAGACAGACGTAGAGGGTGATATATTGACTTATCTAAAAGAATCGTCTACTGGGAAACGTAGCAGTGCCCAACTGCTTCAGGAATTTTATAGTCTTAAGCAAAAAGAGGGGCAGGATGTGCGTGATTTCTCCTATGCATTAGCTCAAGCATTGGGTCGAATTACAAAACTTGCTCCAGAAGCTGTAGGAGATGAGAAGAAGACTCTAAGAGATCAGTTTGTCGAGGGCCTCCGAGACATTTCTCTGAGACGAGAGCTCCGACGATACGTAAGAGAGAAACCAGAGTCTTCTATGGTAGAAGTGAGAGAGGAAGCTTATTTATGGGGCATGGAGGACTCGTCAAGTAAAGCTAAAACATCTAAAAGTAGAAGTAGAGGGTGGAAGGTGGAAGAGGTTCTCATATAGAGCCCCAAAGGTCTGGAATAAACTCCCGGATGTTGTCCGCAGCTCAGCTACGCTCACAGATTTCAAAACTAAATTAAAAACATATCTGTTTAATCTGGCATCCGAATAATTATCTCTTGGTATTTGTCTAAACGGATCTGGTTTCTGATCACTATATACATACAAACTGTTTAAAAAAACAATGCGGTTCAATGTTCCTCTCTAACCTATCCTCATTATTTATCACTCATCCTGCAGCTGATGTTGATCACTTGTTTGTTGTCTGTGTTACAGTTTTCTAACCGTTGTTTCTCCATTTGTTAGATCCTGTTTTGTCTTTGTTTGTTTTGTTTTTTTCAGGTCCTGTCCGGCGAACCGTTCGTCAAAGAATAATAAGTTTGTATATTCTTTATGCTATGGAGGTGATTAGCGCCTGCCTCAGTCAGCGAGAGTCCCCTCACAAAGGGAACTCGTGTTTACTTTACCTGATCCTCACGAGGACTTTGTGAAGCTGCTTTGAAAGCAATTGCTAAAGAAGCACTATATAAAAACTGATTGATTGATTGATTGATCCTGTGGCTCATATAGTGAACGCGTAGACTGTTCTGAAATGAAAGCTATGAGCCATGACAGACAAGTCACTTTATCTCAGGTAATGGATGTGGTCACTGAACATGGCAAGCAGATTCTAGAAGTAAAAAAAACAGTTCAGAAGTTTTTTTTTTTTATTAAAAATTGAATTTACAATTTCTAGTAGTTATCACTTTTTTAACAGGCCAATGCTTCAGTTTAAAGGGTCGAAAATTCTTTCCCTTCACTGATACCAATTTTTGATGCTGCAACATTAACTCGCCATCAGTCTTCGAACGAACACCAAAAAGGGACCCATCAACATGTTCACTTTTTACATTCTCTGGTTGGCGGCTACGCTACACATGAGGCTCGGCGGCTGAGGCCTGGCCTCCTGGGGCTGCGGGCTAGGCTCGGCGGGCTGGGGCCTGGGCTCCCGGGGCTGCGGGCTAGGCTCGGCGGGCTGGGGCCTGGGCTCCCGGGGCTGCGGGCTAGGCTTGGCGGGCTGGGGCCTGGGCTCCCGGGGCTGCGGGCTAGGCTCGGCGGGCTGGGGCCTGGGCTCCCGGGGCTGCGGGCTAGGCTCGGCGGGCTGGGGCCTGGGCTCCCGGGGCTGCGGGCTAGGCTCGGCGGGCTGGGGCCTGGGCTCCCGGGGCTGCGGGCTAGGCTCGGCGGGCTGGGGCCTGGGCTCCCGGGGCTGCGGGCTAGGCTCGGCGGGCTGGGGCCTGGGCTCCCGGGGCTGCGGGCTAGGCTCGGCGGGCTGGGGCCTGGGCTCCCGGGGCTGCGGGCTAGGCTCGGCGGGCTGGGGCCTGGGCTCCCGGGGCTGCGGGCTAGGCTCGGCGGGCTGGGGCCTGGGCTCCCGGGGCTGCGGGCTAGGCTCGGCGGGCTGGGGCCTGGGCTCCCGGGGCTGCGGGCTATGGGTGTCCAGATATCATGGAAGAGACTAATCTGATGGGTAAGGTGCAGCAGAGCCAATTGACTATATGCCCCAGGATTTATGGTCCACAGGGCCTACGGACGTAGGCTACTGCAACATTCAACCTGTAGAGTTTGAGGTTGCTCCAGGCCCACCTGTCTGGGTTCCCCAGTATAGGAACAAGCCTGAATCAATACTGGGCATCAGACCAACTATTGAAGGTCTACTGCAGTCGGACTTGAACACCCCAATTTTTCCAGTCCCTAAACAGGAAGGGAAATATAGAATGGTACATGACCTTAGAGAGGTCAACAGCAGAGTCATAACACCTATAGTTGCAGTACCTAACCCATACACAGTTCTCACCATGGTAACCTCTCTCCACAAATGGTTCTCATGCATTGACATGGCGAATGCATTTTTCTGTATTCCAATCGCAGAAGAATGCAAAGACTGTTTAGCTTTTATCTTTGAAGGTAACCAGTACTCATACAACAGACAACCTCAAGGCTTTGTCCTAAGTCCAGGCATTTTTAATCAAGTTCTTAAACAACAGTTGGAAGAAATCAACTTACCAGAAGGAGTGGTCACAGTGATGTATGTAGATGACTTATTGCTAGCAGCCCCATCTCCACAAACGTGTCTAGAAGCAACAGAAAGTGTATTGAGAAAGCTTTAAGTAGGGTTGAAGGTGAGCAAAGCAAAATTGCAAGTGTGTAGACAGACTGTGACGTTCTTGGGAAGAGTGGTGGGGGCTCATGGAAATGGCATTTCTCCTGCACACAAGAGAGACATACTGAGTCATCCAAAACCTCAAACTGTTAAAGAAATGCTTTCCTTCCTAGGTCTGACTAGATTTAGTAGACACTTTGTTCCACAGTATGCCAATTTAACCACCCCTCTCAGAGACATGGTAAAACAATGTGGTATGTGAAATTTGACTGCAAAATTGGACTGGACGATTGAGGCTGAAGAAGCCTTTCAGAAAACTAAGGCAGAATTGGCATACTACAGTGGTCTGAGTACACCTGACTACAAAAAATATTTTATGTTGGATGTCTCTGAGACAGGTACAAGTGCACATGGGGTGCTCTACCAGAAACAATCAAGTAACCGAAAGGTTCTACTTTATGTAAGTGTCCTTCTAGACCGAGTAGAAAATCACCAACCTCCACCAACCTTGGAGCGGGTTTAGCGAAAATCATTCAAAAGACTGCACATGTTGTCATGGGTCACCCCCTGTGGATTCTCACATCACATTCGGTGGTTAGCTTTGTTAACTCTAATTTGTTCACTTTTTCTGCTCTCAGACAGAGGAGAAGGCTAAAAGTATTGACAGCCCCTAACATTACTTACACTCACAGTGGAATCAACATGGCGGACCTAATGACTGAGGGAGAACCACATGATTGTGCCCCAATCACAAACAGACTGTCAATAGCAAGAAAGGGCCTAAAGGCCATCCCACTGCCTGAAACAGACAACCCAATTACGTTGTTTACTGATGGAAGCTGCCACAGGGCAGAAGATGGGTCGTTAAAAGCAGGATTTGCTGCGGTCCAATTGGAGGGAGTTGGCTTTCAAACAATCAAAGCAGAATCTCTTCCAGGTAAACAGTCAGCTCAGAAAGCACAGCTGGTAGCTCTGACCAATGCATTGCGATTTTCAGAGGGGAAAAATGTCAACATTTACTCTGACTCAGCATATGCAGTCTCTGCAGCTCATGTAGAACTGCCTATGTGGATCAGGTGTGGGTTTTTAACATCTTCAGGTCGACCTATCACTCATGAGAAAGAAGTAAGAGAGCTCTCTGAAGCCATTTTACTACCTAGTAAGGTGGCCAACATCAAGTGCACTGGTCATTCCCAAGGAAATGACTTCATCTAGAGAAGAAACGAGGCAGCAGACATGGCTGCTAAAAGAGCATCAGGCTGCCTTCAAGGTCAGTTTGTTGTTTTACCTGAGCCAGATGTGACTTCCCTCCTTCCAGACTTTTCGCGAGAGTACCTCTCTGAGGAGCAGAACACTGCTACACCAGAGGAGGAATCTGTGTGGAGAAACCAAGGTACCACAGGGTACACTCCCTTTGAGCTACTGACTGGACGTCAGTTCCCTGGTCCACAAGCTCCACTACAGATGGAACCCATCCAACCTCTGGCCCACAAGATCTACTATGACAAGCTGGAAGCTCTGATAGCTTCCTTCAAGACAGCTAATGCTGCTGCACCGTCTCAAGAACCCCCTGACATCCCACCAAGTCACACGTGTGACTGGGTTTGCTTGAGAATCTACAAGAGAAAATGGAAAGAACCAAGATGGTCTGCTCCTCTGAAGGTAATTGCACGCACCTCTCACTGTGTTCGTCTTTCAGAAAAGGGTGATACCTGGTATCACCTCAGCCAGTGCTGTCCAGCGGACCCACCATCAAGATCATTGGAAGACACAAGAGTGAACCTTACTTCTAAGGTCCAAGAGAGGGAGAATAGAGGAGCATCACAAAATATAACAGGTGTAAGACATACACATATGCAGGAAACGCCTGGAAAAGAAGACCAGGAGACATCGGGACATGTGAGTGACGAACATTTTTCTCAACAGGATTTACAGATTGTTCACAGAGTGGGAGATCTCTTTACTGCTCCTAGTGGAGAACCATTGGCACAATGTGTAAGCGCAGACTGTGCCTTCGGAGCAGGAATTGCAAAAAGATTTAGAGAAAAATACGGAGTTGAGAAAGTAGAAGTCCAAAAGAAAAGAAAAAGTGAATGTGCTGTAACACACAAAGTAGACAGGCTTGTCTTTACCTAGTAACTAAAATATCTGGACGAGATCTCCCAACATACCAAGATTTTGAAAGCAGTCTAAACTGTATGAAACAGTGGTGTGACCTATTGAAAATTACAAAATTATCCTTACCCCGGCTCGGATGTGGACTAGACAAATTGGACTACTACAAAGTACTCCAAATCATTGAAAGAGTTTTCAAGGACTCTGAAATTACCATCTCAGTTTATACTTTGTAGTACATTGAAAGAGTTTTCAAGGACTCTGAAATTACCATCTCAATGTATACTTTGGTGTAAAATCCAATTTAGATTTTTGATTTTAGATTTCTTCTCTTAAACTTTTACTCTATCTTTACTAAGTTAATTAGTTATTACTTCTTTCATGGTTTTTGAATACTTTTGCTTATTGCTTTGGTTACTGTATGAGTAAATGTCATTTATTTTCTCAAGACAAGGATTTAAAAAAAAAAAGGACAAAAAACTGTATTTTGTGTTGTTCTCTTTCTGCTACCCTTTCCATAAATTTTGCTTTATTTCAGATCTTGGATCAAAACGATTGTGTTATTGATTTGATAGTAATGTTCAAATCTTAGGTGAAATCATGTGTGATGTTTAGATTAGCTGTAACAGTGTGATTACCTCAGCTGACATGTTGTGGTCGCTCAAACGTCAAGTAGAGGGCCGACTGGGTGACTTTCCCCACAGGGGTTTTCGGCCCAGTACTGTCTGAGCACACTGGTAGATAGAATGTTGTGAAGTTAGATTTTAGTCAGATTTTCTATTTTTTATATCTATACTTTTAAATCTGGTGTGATATCTGGAGTGAACATGTGGTGGCTGCCCAAAAGCCAACTAGGGGGCCGCTCAGGTGTCTTTCCTCAAGGAGGTTTTCGACCTGAGCTCCTCTGGACACACCAGCTGAATTTTTAGACTTTGGTAGATTAGTGCAAGAATGCTATGCTATCTTGGTGGGGCCTCTTCAGAGGCCAAGAGAGGGATTTGTGGTATTAGTTATATTTACTCGAAGAAATAATCATTTATCTTTAATCATTTGATTCTTAAACAATATATTAGTTATATTTACTCAAAGAAATAATCATTTATCTTTAATCATTTGATTTTTAAACGGTATAAAGGATTGACTAAAGGCCTTGAGAGAGTGAACTCATGAGCTCAGATATTAATGTGCATTTTTGCTCTGTGGAGGAGAAAACATCCTGTGCCAGCCGAAACGAGGAGCATCCTGTGTCAACAGAGGGAGAAAACAACATCTTGTGACAGCAGATGATCTAGTGAAGTAAACAATTTGGGTATAAGAGCTAGGGGATTTTTAGAAAGGAGTCAGATGATTTTTGAGATCTTCTCCAGTGCTGTACCAGTTACTGTTGGTTTCTCTTGCTGAAGAAATTCATTAAAACTCGATCTGTTGGCAATCTGTCTCTTGGTCATTTTGAACACACAATTGGACACCTGAAAGTCCAACAGCACAATGTTCATTGTTTTGTTCTGCTCTATTTTCTCTCTCCTGCTGGTGTAAATGGCATACTTAGCTTGTCCCAGCACAAAGTTTAAGAGTTCACACACAAATCTTTTTTTCCTTAAATAGTTAAAACCCAAAATAAATACTTCTATAGAGAATGTTTCACTGTTTCTGTTAAAAATGTCCTCCAAAACCTGGAACAACGGGTCCAAACATGTGCAACTCATAAAAGCATGAAACAGAGTTTCTCTGCAATCACAAAAAGGACATTGAGGATCCACCTCTGGATTTACAACACAGAGAAAAGTGTTCACAACAACAGCACCGTGGAGGATCTTCCACTGCAAATCCCCTGTTTTCTTAGTCAACGGTGGTTTGTACAGAGCTTTCCACTCAGCTCTCACATTCTCATTTAGTTAAAAGAAAATCTCTCCAGGGAGTGTCCACTCTTTCATTTAAAAACCTTTTTCCAAAGGCAAACATTCAGTGTCTGTACAAAGATCTCCCGGAGAGTTTGGTACATAGAGGAGCAGCATTCTCAATAAAAGGAGACGAACACATTCAACATTTACAGACAGAAGCAGTGATGGAAAATCATCTTCATCGTTCGGTTCACATGACTCTGTAGAGAATTCAGTCAACATTTCTAGTTCACAGGACTTCAGTAAATTCTGACATTTGCTCAATAACTGTGAAGCCACTCGTACTGACTTCAAGCCCAAACTCTGGGCTAGAGCTTCGCCATGTTTAAAGTCCATACCCGCACACTCAATGAACTGTCTCTATCAGCACTCGACCGAGTCCAGGATACCCAGAGCGGTCCCCCAAGTCCAGACGGGAACCGTGAACCACGGGCTCTTTCAACAACCAGTGAAGGGAAAGTGTCTCTTCTGATCGCTGAACCTTAAAAAGATTCCACACTCTAAAAATGTTCTCGTAAAAGACAGGCAGAGATGAAATGTCTATTTTCATTTGGTCCATTAAAAAGAGGGGTTTATCCAGTCCCGTCCCCTCATAGGCTCTTAGAATCAGGTTCGTAACAGCACGCCAGCCTGTGTTTGAGGGCCCTTCCAGAAGCTTTTGGATGAATTGCAGTCGAAAGGTCGCAATTTGACTCTGGAGGTGGACCAGACCCTGGCCCCCCCTCCTCTTTGGGTAAGTACAAAACATGTTTTGGGACCCAATGTAACTTGTCCCAGAAGAAATCTACTAAGACAGCTTGTATTTTTAAGAAAAGCTTCAAAGGAGGGTCTACACAAACAAACTTGTGCCATAATGATGACGCTAATAAATTATTGATGATTAAAATGCGTCCTCTAAAAGACAATTTGGGACATAAGAACCTCCATTTTTCGAGTCTGCCTGTGATTTTTCTCAATCACACCTTCCCAGTTTTTCTTTGCTGAAGCTTCATCTCCAATAAAAACTCCTAAATATTTAAAACCTTCTTTCTTCCAGTGTAAACATGGCGGAAGAGAGGGCTTTCCAGTTCTACCACTCCATTCATCCAGTAATAAAGCTTCACTTTTAGCCCAGTTTATTTTTGCAGAAGAAAGGCATTTAAAATGATCAAGAAACTCCGACAGGGTCTGCATGTCAGTCTGATCTTAAATAATCACAACTACATCATCAGCGTATGCAGACAGAATCAGCCCTTCTGTACAACCCGGTAACGTTTGCCCTTAGCACAAACCACTGTTGACTTTGACAATACTCTGAACATCACTATAGAGGACTTTCATTATGCCAATAAACTCTTTGCAGAACCCAAAAGCCTCTACTGTTCTCCACAAGTAGACATGCTCTACTCGATCGAACGCTTTCTCCTGGTCTAATGAGATTAAACCGAAATCTACTTTTAAAATCTTGGAGATCTCAAATAAGTCTCTAATTAAAGAGACATTATCAAAAATAGTCCTGTCAGGGAGCACAAGAGAGAGACTGGCCTCCAGCATCCAATATCTGTTAGGTCTCCTTTCTTGGGAACGAGTGACAGAACCGCTCTATGACACCTCAGCGGCAGCAGCCACATCTCTGGCCACATGACTCTATAGAAGTCCACCGGCAGACCATCGATGCCTGGGGCTTTTCCTAGCTCCATCTCCTGAAGAGCTTCGAACAGTTCTCCTGCATTCAGCGCTCTCGATATGTGACTGTTCTCCTCCTCTGAGACCTGAGGAAGGTTTCGAAAGAACTCACTGTCACCGTTAACCTCAGGGCCAATTTCACTTCTATACAAGGACTCATAGAAGTTATGTGCTCTCTTTCAAATCTCTCTTAAAGCATGAATCAGTTTATTTTGGCCATTTTTCTTCTCTAAGTTAAAAAAGAACTTAGATGGTACATCCATCTCATTTGTTTTTAAAAACCTGGACCTAACCAGGGCACCTTGCGCTTTGACATCGAGTAATTCTGAAAGCTGAGTCTTTTTGTTTTTAATCAGATCTTCAACCCCCGTGTGGTTTCTGTTCTCTTGGGCCAGCTGCTGGAGTTTGGAGATCTCGGTCTCCAGGTTGTTTAAGGTTGTTGGCAGTCTCTCTAGTGATGTTCTCAGAGTATTGTTGGCAGAATTGTTTGATCTGGGCTTTCCCAAAGTCCCACCACTGTTGAATTGTTAAAAATGATGCTTTTGTGGTTTTAAAACCAAAACATTTTAAAACTCTCTTTAAACAAGTTGTCACTCAATAAAACCGTGTTCAAATGCCAGTACGCACTCCTTGCTTTTACAGAGCTTAACAAAGAAACAACACTGAACCCAGACTGTGATCAGAGAGAACAGAAGGAGTTATGGTCACATTTTTAATCTTGCTGTAGTGGTGTTTGAACAGAAAAAAGCGATCCAGACGCGCCGAAGAGATCCTGTTATCATGAACATGACTCCAGGTATACTGCCGTTCGTCTCTATTTACCCGTCTCCACGCATCGACTAACTTGTGCTTCTGAATCAGCTGTACTAACCGTTGACGAGAGAGCGCATGAGGCTCCGCGTGATTCCTATCCAGATTTGATTCAGTGCAGTTAAAATCACCACCCATCAATAAATATTCTTCTCCATTGATTTGTTGCAATACGTTGCTTAAAATATTTAAAAAGTTAACACGGTCAGCAGCAGAGGTAGGTGCATACACAGAGATAAAAACACACACTGTGTTCTCAAAAACAGCTCACCACTTCCTCTAGCTGGTAGGAAACAGGACTAAAGCTTCTCCTGAACAAGATGGCCACTCCTCCGTTGAGAGAGGTGCAGTGGCTGAGCAGAGCGGTCCTGTTCCACCTAGGGCCCAAATCCGCCGCGATGCTAGGGTCACTATGCGTTTCTTGCAAGAAAGTCACACCAAAGTTTTTTCGCCTCAGAATCTCAAAAAGTTTTGCTCTTTTTAGCACCTTTCTTGCACTGTTAATGTTTAAAGAGGCAACATTTACTTGACCCATGTTAAAATAGAGAAAGAAGGGGAGCAAACACAGTCAACCACAACATCTCTAGAATTAAAATGGAATTAAAACATTTTCTCTCGTTTTATTCAATTTTGTCACAATTTTTTTTGAGTCTATGAAAACTCTGGATCTGTGAAAAACCTATCAGGCATCAAGATCTTCAACTGGTCAAGAAGTCGGTCAGTGTCGGGAAGAAATTGTTGATGCAAATGTTTCTTTTCCCTTTGGTGACTTTCAAGAACATTTTAATGTCTTCCACCTCATAGCCCTAAACAGAGAAATTCCCCTGAGAGAGGCTTCGCTCTCAGTGTCAGTCATATCAATGGAGTCTGGTCTCTTAGCCTGCGGATCAGAAATAGCGTCTGACATCTTCCTCTTTGTACAAAAGGCACTTTAAACATCTCTTGATCCACCTCCATCGGTGCAGTCTCAGCCCCACTGCCCTCAGAGGGCTTCTCTGTGCGAGTGTATTATGAGACATCCTGCCTCCGTATCCTGCTCCTGTACCACCTGCGCAGCAGCCCCTTCCACAACTTCAGTTTCAACACTCTTCCTGTCAACACTAGCAGTATACTCAACACAGTTCTAGCCAAATGTCCGGAAATTCCACATTTGAAGCATTTGGCCTTCTCTGTAGTCGCATAAACGATGTAATCGTGTTCTTCGACTTTGAAGCGCAGTGACACATCCACCTCTGCGTCCCCGTTCACGATCATGTACACAAAGCGTCTTAAAGAGACAACGTGTTTCAGGAGAGGAGACTCAATGCTCAGAGGGATCTTTTTAATGGGAGAGACCAGCACTTCATTGCTCAGATTGACTTTTTTAGATGGAGTAGACAGCGGTAACACGGGGGTAAACTGATCATCCACAACGATCCCTTTCTCCACTAATTCATTCCTTGTCAACAGTGTCAAAAACATGACAGTGGCGTTATTCATCTGAGACGCGGACATGATGTGTCACAGCCCACAACTTCACCCATCGCCAAACAACACTTTTAGAGAGAGAGAGGTTCAGTTGTTCATCCAACAGGCTGTCCTCTGAATGACAAACAAAACCTCATTGCACCTGTGTTATTTCTTGTTGTCAGCACCTGGATTGTTTAATATACCTTGTCCTTCAACTTGTTAAAGGAGACCTTGGATAAAAATCTAAACTTTCCAGCTATTTAGATGTCTGTGCAAAACCATAAAAGGGTATTATTGTAATCAAATGCTTTATACCCTTTTAGAAAGAGCCTGAGAGAAACAGCAAATTACATCAAATACTTTATGGCCTGAACACAACAGACCTCCATGTTGCTAGTGAGTAGCACTGGCTTCTTAGGTCTTTGCTCTTTTGCCTGTGTTTTGGGATGTAAAGAAGCGCACAACTCTGTTCATTTACCACCATAAAAGCAACCTTAAAGGTCAGAGTGGCTAACCTTTATTTAAGGAGGAATGCACTGGCAGATCTACCAAAACAGGTTTCTTTCATTTTGCTCCAGACTGTTTTTGAACGAGGGTCAGTTCAAAACAGGATTTGGAATGAAGTTAAGACTGAAGTTTGGATCTGTACTAACTCTACGTGATCCAGTACCACTCCAGAACAAGCAATCGTATTATTTTGAATTACCATAACTATCTACCTAAATTATCTCATAATATCTCAAAAATGGTCTCAATTACAGTGAAATTGAAAAAAAAAAAAAAAAAAAAATTGGGATCACTTTAAATCCTGTCCTATTCATGGCAACCAGCACTTTCTGGCTGATTATCTGTTCCGACCCAGCTAGTAACATAAAACAGGAAGTTCAGGAAGCAAAATATCACAGTACCTCTAATTATTTCATAGTCTAATCAGTTTTTAATCATAACAACTATTTATTAATGACAGACTGTTTGAGAGAAGGAAGCCTGAGGTGGTTCCTTCATTTACAAGTCTGTCATCCAGCGTGCTTCGCTCAACAAAATAAATCAAGATATTTGATTGATTCGTTTCTCTTTTCTTTTTGATCCTTCATGTGCAAGCTCTCATGAAGCTCTAGAGAGAATCTAACAATATACATATGTAAGTACTCGCTGAGTGAAGATTCCAGCCCAGAAGTACTTGTGATCTACAAATCAATTATTAGCACTGAGGGATTGATACGCTCAAGAGGAATCAAACAACTTGCATAAAGAAACTCATCCTGATATAAACAGTACCAAATGAGCTCCTGTAGATACATTATATTCACAATCTAGCAAAGGGCTAAGTGTCACCAGAATCGGGCTCCATGACTGAATCACAGTATCTATATGTAAAACAGCAGAGGCAAGACTATTGTGATAGCTGTAATGCTTTAAAGTGCACATAATGGAATGCATCATCCCACCTCGCCTCCAGTTGATTTCCAAAGTGCCACTATAAGCATGATGTCCTCTACTGTTGCTTAAAATTAAAAACTGAAGATTAAAACTTTGCAAACTTTTTATAAAATATTTCAGTCAAAAACAGCAACAACAATATTATGACATACAATAAGAAAACATCATTTTCATACATGACGTATGAAAATGATGTTTTCTTATTGTATGTCATAATGTTGTTGTTGTTTTTGCAGACATTCTGTTTTTGTTAGACATACAAAAATTCTTAACTAAGCTATCAATTTTAAATGCATCCTACAAATGAAAATGGTGTCCAAACATTTGTAGCTGAATGTTAATTTGCAATCCACTTTATGTGCAAAAAGTGACATAAATAATAAGTCATACTATAATTTATATATTATACTATAATATAAGGACCAGAATCCACAAAATCTTCTTAATTAACGGACAAACTCACATCAGCATTAACAATAATGGACATTAAACTCACAAAGAAGCTCAAACTTAATGCACACAGATTTATTTACTATAACATCAATAACATACACAGGCTGTTATAAGGTCAGTAAGAAAGTTCCCTCTTTTTCACACATAGTCACCTAGCTAACTGTAGAAAGCATTTTATTGAAGAAGAGACAACTTTTTGGAAAGACAGCAAACAAAGTTGGCAAGCTAACAAAAGTAAGAAGAGATGGGGAAAAAAATTAACTAGCTGATCTTGGAACTAGAAAACTTGGAGTGCACTTTCTCACTTCTAAAGAACTTTAAGACAAACCTACGATTACATTTAACGGAAGGAAGTCTCAACGCCTGCATGGAACTTAACTTTCCCATCAGCAAAACCATGCAGCAGCAGAAGTAGCATTAATGTTAAGAAGTACAAGGTCTCTTGCGTGCGAGGTCTTTTTTTTTGTTTGCACAGGAACTTCCCAAATAGCTTAAAGTTAACATTAGCTTCCAAATGTCCTTGCTGATCTGTTTTGCAGGTGAGAGACTTTTATAGAACTTGGACCAGTTTTAATTTGACCAGCTTTGAGTCCTGATTGGATGAGAGTTTAGTGATGTCATCACTGTGCAGAAAAGGCAATGTTCCATGTGTTTTAACAGCTTCTTATAAGTTATTTTGTTTTTCTGAATTGTGTTACTGTGTTTATGTGTTCTTTGCTGTGTGCTGATTCCAGGGGGATATTATTCTCACCATTGTTGAGGGTGATGTTTGTTTAAATGCCATACATAATAAAAAGTATAACTTGTGTTTTTGATGGTTGTGACAGTGACAGTTTAAATATAGTCTGATAGTCTGATATGAGAGATATTAGGACTTATAAAACAAGTAGGTTAGACTTTGAAAATTACATAAATTAAACCAAACAATATCTCTTCCCCAAAATTAGTTTTGTTCATTAAAAAGAAAAATATTTTTCTTTTTTCCCGGCGGGTCCACGGTGGCGCCCGGGACGGGGGCTACCGCGGGGGGATGGTGCATGGCGGTGCTTGTGGGTGGGGCCTCCGGTCTCTGCCCGCACTGTCGGGGCTGCATGCCCGCCTAGCTTTGGGCTGGTCGTCCTCCTGCTGCGGCGGGCCCACCGGGGCCCTGGGCTTTGCTCTCTGAGGTTGCCGACTTTCCCAGGCCCCAAAACTTGTCATGCTGTGGAGGGTGGGCTGGATATCTGGGTAGCTCCTGACAATATATGGGGCCTGGCCTGAGGCAGATCCCACATTTCACTTGGGGCATAGAAGGTTAGACATGACACCTAGGGTGTATGGTAACTTACAGAGTAGTTACTGAGTACTTATAGAGTAGTTACTGAGTACTTACAGATTAGTTACTGAGTACTTACAGATTAGTTACTGAGTACTTATAGAGTAGTTACTGAGTACTTACAGATTAGTTACTGAGTACTTACAGATTAGTTACTGAGTACTTACAGAGTAGTTACTGAGTACTTACAGAGTAGTTACTGAGTACTTACAGAGTAGTTACGGGTAATTACAAGGTAACGACTGTATTTACTCATCGGGTTGTTACTGTGTAACTACTTACTGGTTAATTATTGGGAATAGCTGCGTATTTCCCCTTATTCGTAGTTACATGGCATCTTCTTGCAATATTACTTTTGAATATTTATTTAATTCTTTTTCTGGTTTGTGAATAGTTGCACAGTAATGACCCTGTAACTACTCTGGATGAGGATGTAATCTAAAGTGGAGTTGCTTCTCTGTGATTATCTTGAAATTAATGGGCTGTAATCTAAAGGTACCAATGCATGCAAAGTGAAGATATTTAAAAGATAACGCCACAGAAAGCACAAAAACACAGTGTTCTCCAGCAGACCTGAAAGGGTTAACCTTGCTTTAATGCAAATCTGGAACGAACTTCAATCTTTCATGGTTGAAACTCTTCAAAACAGAAAAATCTTTTCAAAGCAAAATCCCCAAAAGTCAATCTCATCTGAAGTTCTCTTGCGCTGACAAGCTCCACACCGAACGCAGGTGCAGCAAAAACACATTGATCACCTGCATTAAAAACTGATGAGGTTCTGAAATATGAAGTCCGTTTCACGATGGAGCACTGACCTTCCACTTTGATCTGGCTCCTGGAGCAGGACGGGCACTGCAGCACGCTGAACTCCTCGGCTTGGTGCATCGAATAATCCGTACTGGCTACAACAATCCGGTCCCCGCTGCTCCAGCCGCGTGGTTGCTCCGCCAGATCCAGAATGCTGCAGTTTGACCAGGTTTCTATGGAGACGGAGGCCTGGGGACGCACTGTTGAAGCAGAGCATCACAGCTTGATTTGGTTTCATGTTGATCACTCGATTTTGTGGGTGTTTATCACTTTTTAAAAAGGCAATTGGATACTTTTTACAAAAGTTAAACCATAAAAAAGACCCTTCAAGCTCATGCAGCCGCTGCTTTCTCTTAACTGTACAACACTTCTTCAAAGAACTTCCTGTCAGTAAACTCTGATCGATGCTAAAATGTCAGTTTTGATGGCTGTCTGTACTTCAGAGGGTAAAAATAAAAAATAAAACCCTAAAGTGCATATTTATCAAGCTTTCTATTCGGTCTAAATATAGAGCGCAAAGTGCTTCCTTTATTGCTGTAAGAGCTTGAGTTGTTCAGAAATGGTGAAAGGCGACCTGCGGAAGCGTAAAAGTCGTTTAAAGAATGGTGGAGGTCAACGGGAAGAAAGCATGAGGGAAGTTCTTGAAGCCACAGTTCATTAAATGACGACGATTTAGAAAATGGAGGGATTTGATCTGTTTGTTGCTATGTTTCATTCCTTTTGTCCATTCATTTGAATCAGACAGTATAACAATACGGTAACTATTTGAAAATTGTATTTTATGGCCAAATTCTAGCTGTGAGACCAAATAATTGAATTTTATTTGATTTCTACTGCAATGTAATATGATGTAATTTAAAGTAGATTACTTTAATGTAATCTAATGTGACGTATTCTGATGTAAACTAACCCAATGTAATCCTAATCAAACAATCCTTAATGTAATCTAATCAAAAGTAATATAACGTAATGTAATATGATATAATGTCATCTAAGGTCATGTGATGTAGTCTAATTCAATTTGATGTGATCTGATGTTGTGCACAGTAATCCAATCTAATGTGGAGTTATCTTATATAATGTAATCTTATCTAATCTAATGTAGAGTGATCTGATGTAATGTGGAGTAATATAATGTAATCTAATGTAGAGTGATCTGATCTAATGTAATCTAATCTAATGCAGAGTAATCTGATGTAATGTAAAGTAATCTAATATAATGTAATCTTATTTAATCTAATGTAGAATAGTCTAATGTAATATAATGTAATCTAATGTAGAGTAATCTGATGTGATGTAGAGTTATCTAATGTAGAGTAATCCGATGTAATGTAGAGTAAAATAATATAATATAATGTAATCTAATGTAGAGTGATCTTATCTAATGTAATATAATCAAATGCAGAGTAATCTGGTGTAATGTAGAGTAATCTAATGTAATATAATGTAGAATAATCTAATGCAGAGTAATCTGATGTAATGTAGAGAAATCTAATATAATGTAATCTTATCTAATGTAGAGTAATCCGATGTAATGTAGAGTAAAATAATATAATATAATGTAATCTAATGTAGAGTGATCTTATCTAATGTAATATAATCAATGCAGAGTAATCTGGTTGTAATGTAGAGTAATCTAATGTAATATAATGTAGAATAATCTAATGCAGAGTATCTGATGTAATGTAGAGAAATCTAATATAATGTAATCTTATCTATGCAGAGTAATCTGATGTAATGAATCTATTCTAATGTAATCTTATCTAATCTAATGCAGTGTAATCTGATGTAATGTAGAGTGATCTAATATAATCTATTTAATCTAATGTAATTTAATGTAATCATGTAGAGTAGTCTGACGTAACGTAGAGTAATAACCTAATGCAGTATCGATTAATGAGTAATGAAAGCTAATTATGTATTGTCTTGTGTATTATGTAGTATATATCTGTAGAGTAATCTAATATAATGTAATTTTATCTAATCTAAGTAGAGTAATCTAATGTAATATAATGTAATCTAATGTAGAGTAATCTGATGTAATATAGAGTAATCTAATCTTATATAATCTAATATAGAGTAATCTAATGTATGGTAGTTGAGACAGACGCCGTCCTGCTGGTCTTTATTGAGGCAAACGAAGCCGTAGTTTTCGGTCGAGCTTTGAGAAGATTCTCTGTCATGTTGGCAGGGACACCATCCAGAGTTTCTGCCTGGAAGCAGAGCAAATAAACCCTGAACATTTTCAGGAGGCTCTGGGCCCACATTCATCCTTAAAATTCTTCAAATTAAGCACTACACCTGAACATTTTCAGAAGGCTCCGGGGCCCACGTTCATCTTAAATTGCTCCAAACTTAACCACTACACCTGAAAATTTCAGAAGGCTCCGGGGCCACGTTCATCCTTAAATTGCTCCAAAACTTAAGCACTACACCTGAACATATTCAGGGGCTCCGGGGCCCACGTTCATCCTTAATTGCTCCAAAATTAAGCACTACACCAACATTTTCAGAAGGCTCCGGGGCCCATGTTCATCCTTAAATTGCTCCAAATTAAGCACTACCCCTCAACATTTTCAGGAGGCTTCGGGGCCCCGTTTATCCTTAAATTACTCCAAATTAAGCATACACTCACATTTTCAGGAGGCTTCGGGGCCCACGTCACCTTAAATTGCTCCAAAATTAAGCATTACACTGAACATTTTCAGGAGGCTCCGGGGCCCACGTTCATCCTTAAATTGCTCCAAAATTAAGTTAGTTGTTGTGTGACTCTTCTGTCACATAACACCCTGACACTTTCTCCACCACTCCAACCTGCCTGCACTCGCCTCTTCACCTCTTTTCCACCTCCCCGTCGCACTGGACTGTTGACCCCAAATACCTAAACTCCTCCACCTTCTTAACCTGTAACCTCACTGCTCTACTTCCCTCCCTCTCGTTCAAACACATGTATTCTGTCTTACTACGACTGACTTTCATTCCTCTTCTTTCTAGAGCAGACCTCCAACTTTCCAGGTGTCCCTCCACCTGCTCTCTACTCTCACTACAGATTACAATGTCATCTGCAAACATCATTGTCCATGGAGATTCCTGTCTGACCTCATCTGTCAACCTGTCCATCACCATAGCAAACAAGAAGGGACTCAAAGCCGATCCTTGATGTAGCCCCACCTCCACCTTGAACTCCTCCGTCTGACCTACAGCACATCTCACTGTTGTCATACTCCTCTCATACATATCCTGAACTACTCTGACGTACTTCTCTGCCACTCCTGACATCCTCATACAGGACCATAGCTCCTCTCTCGGCACCCTGTCATACGCTTTCTCTAAGTCCACAAAGACGCAGTGCAGCTCCTTCTGACCATCTCTGTACTTCTCCATTAGCATTCTCAGAGCAAAAATTGCATCAGTAGTGCTCTTCCTGGGCATGAAGCCATACTGCTGCTCGCAAATATCCACTTCCCTTCTTAGCCTAGCTTCCACTACTCTTTCCCAGAGTTTCATTGTGTGGCTCATCAACTTTATACCTCTGTAGTTGTTACAACTCTGCACATCACCCTTGTTCTTAAAGATTGGCACTAGGACACTTCTCCTCCATTCCTCAGGCATCTTCTCACTCTCTAGAATCCTGTTGAATAACCTAGATAGGAACTCCACTGCTGTCTCTCCTAGACACTTCCACACCTCCACAGGGATGTCATCTGGACCAACAGCCTTTCCACTCTTCATTCTCCTCAGAGCCTTCCTCACCTCATCCTTTCTAATCTTTTCAACTTCCTGCTCTACAATGTTCACCTCTTCCCCCTTCTTTCCCTCTCATTCTCCTCATTCATCAACTCCTCAAAATACTCCTTCCATCTTCTCTGGACTCTCCTCACTTGTTATAACCCTTCCATCTCTATCTTTAATCACCCTTATCTGTTGCACATCCTTCCCATCTCTGTCTCTCTGTCTCGCTAATCTGTACAATTCCTTCTCACCTTCCCTCGTGTCTAACCTGGCATACAACTCATCATATGCCTTCTGTTTGGCCTTTGCCACCTCCCTCTTCACCTCGCTGTGATTCCTTGTAGTCCTGTCTACTTTCTTCAGTCCTTTCGATGTCCCACTTCTTTTTAGCTAGCCTCTTCCTCTGGATGATGTCCTGTACTTCCTCATTCCACCACCATGTTTCCTTATCTTCTTTCCTTCTTCCTGCTGACACACCTAGCACCTTCCTACCTGTCTCCCTGATCACTTCTGCTGTAGTTTCCCAGTCCTCTGGAAGCTCTTCCTGGCCACCCAAAGCCTGTCTCAGCTTCTGTCTGAATTCCTCACAACCGTCTTCCTTTTTCAACTTCCACCACTTGGTCTTCTTTTCCATCTTTCCTCCCCTCTTCTTCCTGACCACCAGAAACATCCTACACATCACCATCCGATGCTGTCTGGCTACACTCTCTCCTACCACTACTTTGCAGTCAGTGATCTCTCTCAGATTGGCTCGTCTACTTAGGATGTAGTCCACCTGCGTACTCCTACCACCACTCTTGTAGGTAACTCTATGTTCCTCCCTCTTCTGGAAATAAGTGTTAACTACAGCCATTTCCATCCTCTTGGCAAAGTCCACCACCATCTGTCCTTCTGGGTTCCTTTCCTTAACACCAAACCTGCCCATCACTTCCTCATCACCTCTGTTGCCCTCGCCCACATGACCGTTGAAGTCTGCTCCCACCACTACTCTCTCCCCTCTGGGAATACTCTCCATCACCTCATCTAACTCACTCCAGAATCTCTCCTTTTCTTCCAGCTTACAGCCTACTTGTGGAGCATAACCACTCACTACATTCAACATCACCCCTTCAATCTCTAACTTCAAACAGCAACCGGTAGCGGTCGTTGTTAACCCGGGCCTCGACCGATCCGGTATGGAAATCGAATTGATGACTTGCATATTTGGTTTTGGCATGTTTTACGCTGGATGCCCTTCCTGACGCAACCCTCTCTATTTATCCGGGCTTGGGACCGGCACAGAAGTCACTGGCTAGAAACCCCTGTGGCTAGATTTTACAGAGCACACCACATCATATAAATATAGTAAGATTTAATCACTATACTTAATTACAATATATTCAGCAATTTTATTCAAATGGATAACAGATCTTTTGACAGCATCATATGAAATCAAACAATTTCAAATACTTATTTTGTTCAAATAAATATATATTAGTTACAGTAAGATTTGAATCAGTAAAACGTTCTCTTAAAAGGTCACTGAAAGATGAATTGAAAGAGTTCTGAAGTGTTCAGAATCAATCTGATGATCTCTCTAGAGCCGTCAGAGGAGACAGCGCCACTTGCTGGTCATACTTATGCACATTTGGAAAGTAGAGTGGGAAGTGGTTGTTTGGCAGCGTTACAAACCCTCGGGGGAACAGCCAGCGGTGAAACCAACAGAGAGAGACAGAGGTAGAACCGGAGTGATCATCAGAACACGAAGCAAGCAGCCAAACCCGATCTCATACAAACCTGTAAAAAAAGCTCCGGGTAAAGTGGAGCACAGTAGAAAACAACACCTTTATTACACTTTAAGGCACTTCTATATTAAACACCAAGAAACAGCCCCTGTGATGGCATTTCAAGTGAGTAAATGAGAACGATTACATGTTACTCTGACTTTTCAACATGATACATTCAATCTCTGTGCAAATCTTCCCACAGGGATCGCTCGACACACAGGTTCAGACAAGACACCCTCAGCACACTTTCCCCAGCTCATCATAAGGGAATGTTCTCACCCTTCTGAGGTTCACTCAGCTGGAAACCCAACACTCGAACCTCAGATCTTTACAAGATCTTGATTGGTTTCCTCATATCACCAACACAAGAACCTCGATTACCCTGGGAGAGTTTAACTATTGCTTTTAAGAATCATGCAAGCTTAAAAAGTTAGTTGATCCCCAAGACTGAGTGTACCTGAAAGAAGGAAAATGTTTTAGGCAATAAATACGAACAGTTGAGTGGTGGCTGAACAGGTACCGCTCTGCAGAACAGGTTGCCTTGGGGCACTCGCACCGTCCTAAAGGCAACACTGCAGTTGCATGGAGCACAGTTCAAAAAAAAAAATCTTCAATTGAACAGGATTGAATCTGGGTCCCTGTTAGCCATCTGCGCCATGTGCTTCAAAATGTCCTTTTTAGTGATGATTCCCAGCAGACGCCTGAATAAAAAAAACATTCAAAAAGAGAGAATGAAAAGATAATTCTTGGCTCTAGCAAATACAAATCCATGAGCAGACGGTTCAGGTTAGTTTACCAAAAACTGTTTGTATGAAGATTCACATGTGCTTTAAGCAAGTCAAATGTTCTGCTGTTCCGCATGATGTCATTTCTTTTTATTGTGTGAGATCGACTTGAAAGGTGGATCAGAAGGGATTGAGAAAGAACAACAGGCGCATTGATCCTCTCAACATTTGGAGTTGATTATTGCGCACAGACGCACTCTTTAAGGCAAAACAACTGCAGAATCAGGCTCGGCTGTCTTGAACAAATATGGTAGTGAATGCAGAGCCTAAGGAGAGGCCTTTATGGAAACGTCTGCCACTATTTACTCATCTTGACATTGCTCTTGACCCCAAATGCTTTTTTTTTACTATACCCAAAAGGCAAGCATCTTAAAATATTGAAGCTTCATGGCATTTTCTGAAAAGTCTATTTGTTATGAGCAGCAAGAGGCAGAGAGCTTTAATGAGCACAGCGTTTCTACAGGTTTCAGAAGGTCAAAATTAAGACTTTTTAAGACTTTTGAGAATCAAATTCAAGACCTATATCATAACATTAAAAACACAAAAAAACTTTTTTGCATAATAAACAGTATGCTTCAAATACACGTTTTGAAACACAAAATATCACTTTCATGTTATTAAGCATTTATGAAGGTTTTCTCAATCTCTGGCAACCCAAACAATCACCTTTATACAAGTGTATATAGTTATAGTGTGATTTGAGTTTTCTCAAACTTTGGCACCACTAATTCCCACTTTTATGTTTTTAAGGATTTAGGGAAGTTTTCTCAAACTCTGGCAACCCTAAACATAACTTTTATGTTTTTGACCATTTATGCACACTCTCTGAGACTATGGCAACCCTAATCATCATTTTTACTTGTTATTCTAGCATTTTGGAGCATTTTCTCAATCTCTGCCAACAACAAAGCAAAAACAAAAACTCATATCAAAAGAGCTTTACATAGACATCTGAAAAAATATATATATATTTTTGCTTTTTTATTTTCTGAAACAGCACTTTAAGTGTGACCGTGAAGAGTTTTGAAAAGGACTTAATTTTAGAGGACATTAAAGACTTGAGGTGGTTATATACACAGACACTCAGACAAAGTGGATTTTTTGAGATCCTAGTGGTCCCTAAGAGCCCACCTCTTTCATTTCGAACCACTGACCTGAAGCCCATAAGCATGCAATAACTGGCTCTTTAAATATTGAATCTAAAAATGTTGTTTTGGCTTATCAATTATAAGCTGCACTAACAGATCTAATCTTTAAGCTCCTCATCTGGACACATTCACCCTCACCAGTCAAGCATTTTAAGTAGGTATCATCAATTTGGGACACAATGCACTTGTTTGGTGGAACTGTGGAAGATTGATAACCACTTATATAACATTTCCTGTAAAAAGGGAGCTTAATCAAAAAACAGTGATGCTGTGAAAGAGATCAAAAAGGCATCATTTTCCAAAGAGCACTTATGAACCAAGAGCCCATACTGTTTATCTACAGTACGAGGGTTCGCTCCGTTTTCCTTTTGAAGCATTCACATTCAAAATTACACAATCACACTGAAATTATTTTGTTTAAAAACAGTAGTTTAGATCTTTGCAAAGTAGTGTGTTTTTAGATTCGTCAATTCTTTTGTCTAGCTCTTAACCCTTGTTTACTCCCTGACCTTTGAAATATGGTTAAACATTCTTTTTTTAGCTATGTGACTGAAATGGGCGCAAACTAGTTCAAGTGATTAGAAAAGTTTCTTGATGCAGGCTTTGGCATCAAGCAAGTGTTGCTGTATGGAGCAAACTGTGCGCCAAATTCACATACAGATATAACTGTTCTTCAAACAAATACTGTCTGTTTAGCAAAGGATAACTTGACTTGCAAACAAACTAAAAACTGTTTGCAAATAATAAAGTGTATTTGAGCATAAACAGAGCACAATCTTCAAACAAACTAAACTGCATTTTCTAGCATGAACTCAATGCTGTAAACAAACAAACATTTTCTGCAAGCTTTTCGGTCTAATTCGTTCATTTGAATTGTGTCACATAGCGTCCCCTGTATATTTATCTGCAAAATCCATCATGCAGATAGTGGCACTATTGGCCAATTTATAATAGTCATTTCTTCTGCGGGGAAAGCAGAAGAGAGTGCTTTTTCAGTTGTTCTCTCGCTCATGAAGTTGGCCAGTGAACAGGTGAGATTCTCTCTTGCTGTCTGTTTATGTTTAATTCACTTAAAATTTTAAGTGCGCCATATAATAAGAAATATGCTACTAAAAAAAAGTTAATTAAACATAAATAGTATAGAGAATCTCACTTTTCCACTGATAAAATGGTTAAAATGGTTTATTGTATTTATCATCTAGACCAGAGGTCTCCAAATCCAGTCCAGGAGGGCCGGAGACCTGCACATTTTTGGTTCGATCCTAGAGAAACACCGGTTGCACAAATTAAGATCCTCTCTGATTGTCTGAAGCTAGAGAAGTATGCATACACACAAAGGGTTGCAGGTAAAATATGCAGGGCTCCGGCCCTCCAGAAGTGGATTTGGGGAACCAGAATTGGGCCCCATTTGGGGACTGTTTTTATCTTGTCTGAAAAAGTAATATTATACACTATTTGAGTTTATGATTTCAGATTGTGATTCTACATAACAGACTTGTGTTAACCTTTATTTAATTTTTTTTTAAATAAAATGCCAAATGAGCAAATATTTTGGGTAATATTTCAATTTTCTTTTTAAAACCCTTCATTTATCCTCAATGACACAAAGTCAAAAATATATTGAAAAAAAAAAAAACCCAAGTAGCTCAAGAAATAATGTGCATAGCTGTAAAGCATGAGGGCTGCTTAGTTCAGACTTTAAAAGGTTGTTTTGTCATATTGTAGAGTCTAACACATTAGAGTCTGCAGTCTAAAATAGTCAAAATGGAAACCTGCATTCAACTGTTTTTGAGATCACAGATCGTTAAAAGAGTTTCCTCACCCATTCTGAGTGACGAGACACTGGCGCAGACCGAGTTTGCGGAAGATATCCACCACGATTTCCATTGGAGTGTGCACAGTGACCGTGAATGGACTGAGGTCCAGGATGGTGTGGAGTCTGACTGATGGAGGAGCGCTGGTGGAGGTAGGGGTGCTGTATTCATTGAACAAGACACCGGACACACCAACAACACCCTCCTGGTGGCGCCGGGCATTGTCTGGGGAGATTCGTAAAGGGGGAAAAATACAAAACAGTTCCCAAATTAGTCAAAGCTGTGCTGCCAACACTTCGCTTAAAGGTGCGGCATGTAAAAACACTACTCGGAAGTAACCAAAGGAAACATGTAGTGTAAATATAAGGACTAGGTGCTATTGATGAAGAGGTGATACATTTATTAACTACCTCAGACTTAGTTTGGAAAGCTGCAATTAACAACAAATGAGTCATAGTAACCTTAACCCCCTTTGAGCGCTTTGTAAAGAACTCTTAATTTGTAAAATCATTGCACAAAGACTGCTTCCCTTTTTGGCTGTATTTTGCAGAACTTTTATTGTGAAATTCAATTTGGGATGCAGCTTGGATGCAATTTTTGAAGGAAGCAGCTTGCAGTCTGGAGCATTCTTATTGTCTCAATGAAAATGGTTATAAGGTAAACATGTTTTGTATTTTGTTGGGTCTGTGAATATACTGTTTCAGGTATTTGAAGTGCACTGTTGTTTTTGTTAATTATTTTGTTAACACATTTTTTTCTAGAGACGATAACAAAATGCCGATCAGCTAAAAATGTCTGTTATGACAAAAACTAGATGAGATGCACGCAAGTTTTCTCTGAGATGAGAGTGGACAAAAGTGTTTTTGGGGGAACGATTAAATGAGCTTACACATTGTAACTAGTTCATTTTTAGTGGAAGAGGGGTCCCTCGTGGCAGCCTCGAGCCGCAGGAAAAACGGCACAAATGTGGCACACGTATACCCGAAAAGGCAGCGCTTACACAGGCACGAGGCAGCTTACCCCAGAGATAAGTATTAGATTTTTTTTAAATGTTTGCTTGCACTAAGAACATTTTTGACTGTGGTTTTTCCAGCTTTTGAGTCCGGAGACCGGAGGAGCAGATTGTTTGAGGGTGATTTCCTCACAACTTTATGATCCATTGAAAATCTTGTTTTAATAAATGTAATATTTAACAGGTTAAAGACTTAATTTCGATTCATTTAGGTTACTCAAAGGTTTAAATACATTGTATCCTTCATAATATATTTACAACGTGAGCTAATAATGATGAACAAAGAGAACAAAGCAATTTCAATGTAAAAATAACAATATAAAAAAACAATCCTCATGTCACATCAAAGTTTTACCCCACTCTGTAAAAATATTCTCCCACATAAATATATAATTATTTTAAATATTCCCGCAAGCTATAAATATATATTGATACCTTTACTTCATTTGCTAAAACATTTAAACATTAGCAGTTATTAGCTGTGGCAACTTTTTCTTTCAACTCGCGCTGCGAGCACCGCTCTCTTTTGAAACATTTCATACTCAAAAACATTAAACATTAATATTTAAAAAGTAAAATTAACATAGTAAAATACATCAAATACATAAAACCTACACTAAAACCGTTTATTTTTTGGTGACTAAAACTAGACAAACATTTTAAATTTTGGCAACTAAAACATGACAAAAACAATTACTATATTTACTATTACTAAATTTAGTAAAAGACTAAATTTGAATTATGGTTGTGTTTGTTTTGCAATGTGTATTTTAGATCTCATGGCGTCTACCAACTGAAGAATAAACTTTTTAGAAACATTAGTCAAAGAGCAAGATGATCATTTCAGTGGGTTGTCTACACAAGCCTCTTCTTTATCATAGATAAAAGTCCAAAATCATAGAAGCCAATGGCAAACATCTAAGATTTTCTAACTTAAACATCAAACATTTCATGTGAACCCTGCATAAAAAATAAAATAAAATCACCAACCTAGAAATATGACAAGATCCCTCCTCAGCACGAAGCCCACCAGTCTCTGGGACTGCTGTGACAGAACCACAGGGAAGCCGCTGTAGGTGGTGTCTGCTATGACTCTTTCCACTTCCTCCACAGTCATTCCACTCTGCGTCAGCACCGACAGCGGTGGATTGTTCTTTCTTGGTCGCATCACATCTGTGGCCAGAGTCTTATGTCGGAACTCCTCTTTGGCCTCCAGGAACGGGTATCCATTGAGACGGATATGGGCCTCGTAGATGCTCTCGCGACCAAAAGCATCTGCAACCCACTTGCTTGTCATCGCAGCAGCCATGAGAGGCACGATGTATTCCAACCCTCCGTCAGCTCAAACATGATGACCACCAGAGACACAGTCATACGGGTGACACCACCTAGATTGACCAAAATGTATAATTTGAGGACTCATTTAGTCAATTGAAGAAAATACCAAATACCAAAAAGATCTGACTGGCAGGACTGAATGAATGAACTCAGTTCTTTAATGTCTCTTAACAGATGAGGGACATCCTGAGAAACTTTGGAAAGCTCATCTAAAAACTCTGAAAGCCACCATGACCACATCAATGGTGAACTAGGTTGGGCGGAGATCACTGCTCAATCACAGCTACCGGTAATCAATACTTTGTGCAGGCAATTAATATAGTATTTGTATATAAAACAAGAGGTAGATAGAGTAAACATAGATTTGCTTGCTTTGCATCCTGACCGTTTCATTAAAGCTTGTATTATAAAGCTTCTTCATATTTTGTGTCATGCATAATTTATTACACAAAAATTTGTGCAAGCGCTGAATCATGCAAATGAAAAAATAAAAATAAAAAATAAATCGCACAGTGTCTGCCAGCATCAGAATTACTGTATCAACGTTTTTCTCCTCAGTATCCATCAATTCATTTTAGATTCAACGATGGAGGTTCATCAGAAGCCTTTTCAAACTAGAAACCAAAATTTACTGTGAATTTGGAAATCAAAATATAACTAAATGTTTTTCAGATATGTAAAATAACTTCCTGCAAGAAACCACTTAATAATCTTATAAACACACATACATAAAGCACATTGAAGATGAAATTAGCCCTCTCTTTCTGTGTAATTAGAAACATGCGAACATGATATTTGTAAATATTTTGTATTAGCCCTATGGAAAATGTTCAGGTGGTCTAGATCTTTCAAGACATTTAATGTTGACATTTGATGTTGTTTTTCTATTAATTTATGTCATCACTATATATTTGTTTCAGATGTTGCCAATGCCCGATGGTGCCCCCCACGATCCAGCTCTAGGGCTGCTGCTCACTTCACCCATTGCTAAAACTTCCCTCGTTACTCCTTTTACCAGATATGAAAAGCACACATATTGTGTGGAAAATTAACCTTCAGAGAATTCTTACCCAGACAGGCCGCTGCGCCAACCATAGCATACAGGCCTGGTGTGATGCAGTCTGTCCCGGGAGAGCACCAGCTCCAGTCAGGATGATAGACTGCCAGCTGCTCCATGCCCACTCCTAAAAGCCTGCCGGCAATGGCCCCCACTGCCATACTAGGGATGAACAGACCCGATGGCACCTGTTGGAAACAGAAGAAAAAAATTTTAGGTAAATCTGAAACACAATAAACTTTACTTCCAAGTGTGCTTTGTTTGGTGAAGCTGTGAACTCCAATGCTAAGAGAAAAACAGTAACTACAAAGCTAGAAAGTGTCTCTTTAACGGTGGTTTCAACTTTGAACAATCATGATGTGGTTTTACTTCTGAAAACCATAAATAGATGAAAATAGATGTCCATTACATTCAGTCCAAATATGATTTGTAGAAATTTGCAATAAAGTCACATGCAGTCTTCGGCGGAAATAGGTCAAGAATTAGTTTACAAAATAAAAGCTCAACATAAAATTATATCCTGACCAATATATATATATATATATATATATATATATATATATATATATATATATATATATATATATATATATGGTGAGAAGCTACATACGTGAACGTAGCTCGATCGGAAAGCACGAGTACCGACGGCACATCGCACGTCTGTCCAAGCGAATGGTGCACATGAACAAGAGTTCAGCTCTGCCATAACGGATTGATTTTTTGCAAGAGAACAACCAATGAAAGCAGCCGTTTTGATGACGTGATTAAGAGATGAAAGATCAGCTGGATGGTGCTCGATAATCACCCTCAAATCGATCTCACAACAGAAAACTGTGCTGAAAAACTAAACGAACAGCCGAGGAATAGACCGGGAAATAGAAGAGTATAAACATTCAGACAATTATATTGCTGGTGTTAGACCATCAAGAGTGATCCAATAAAGATGATTAACCAGCCGGCGTGTGGCTGTTGTCTCCTCAGTAGTGATGGGAAGTTTCGTTCCGCTTGGTGCTTCATTCTTTTGACTCTTGCTCATTTAAAAGAATTATTCATTTTAACGATTCAATTGTATGCTTCATATCTGGAAAAAATCTGATCTAGTTGCAAAACATTACTACAAAGACCCAAAAATAGAGCAAAATATACTAATCCATACAGATGTCTCCTGATTATTATCAGTGTAATCCACACGCACCAAAGGAAATAATTCACTCCGTGCAAAGAGTTATTATTAAAGAATCAGATTCATTCTTTTCACGAATGACACAATGAGTGCCATCCAATGGCAAGGAGCATCATCAGCTTGTGAAATGCACCCTGCAGAGAAGCCATCCAAGGACTCGAGCGAATCTCAGTTCAGCCTTTAGAATCAGTGTCTGCAGCTGGACCCTTCTCAAAATGTGTGGTAGCATACATGGCACAGGCCTCCAATTATTAATTTCACTTTCTTTCTCGAAGATTTTTAGTTGGTTGGTACATTCACAAAACACATTGCAATTAATTGTTTTAAATCAGCAATCTTAAGCAGTTAATATTTGTCCAGAGATGGCTGAAAGACCACATTTGAAAGAGATCTGGTTTGGATTTTTTTTTTTAAATACTAATTGCCTAACTGTTCAGAGTATTACAAAAAAATTAGCTACAGCTCACAAATGGACCAAAAAATAGAATTTATTTTACTCTGCAGGGCACTCTCAGCCATAGACGCGGAGGATAATATATGAAAAAAAAAAAAAAACATATATCAACTAAAACTTTAATTAATGAAAATCACTGACTGTTTGTGTTCAGAAAAATGAATAAGCACATTACCTTCATGCCAAAAGTTGCCACGGTGATGATCATCTGAAGAACAGCGCGAGAGCAAGCTGCCACATAGCCGTGTAAAGCCTCGGCCCGGCCGGTCGATCCGCCAGAGCAGTAACCAGAGTCGTATTAACACTTCCTGATGAGCTCCCACTGGCGCTTGTATAGTTGCAGAGCTTGGACGAGTCCAGGAGTCCACAGTCATTGAACAGCTCTGAGATCAGCGTGCTACCACTCATTCGCGTGTATTCATTCGGAAATGCCAAAAAGGCTGTTATCAGGGTGACCGCGATCACCTCCAGGACCGGGTAGTGTCCAAGACGAGTGTTCTTTCGCAGACGGCACCAGGAAATGTTAGCACGGATGAAAAAGGCTCCCCAGAGGCCTCCGAAGATCCCTAGGAGTATGAAAGGTATGAGTTCCAGAAAGTGCCAGGGTGTGTGGAACTCCACGTAGAACAGAACCAGACGGCTGTTACCGAAGGGATTAATGGAACGAAGGGTGAATGCTGCAACCAGTGCAGCAAAGAACGACCGCCAGAGTGTCTTCAGAGGGAAATAGTAACTCACCTGAAAGACATAATGAATTCAATCCAGGTTACAGCAACATATTTCAGAAAATCAGAGAAAGGTTTTCAAAAATACTAAAATTGTGTATTTAACAGGTGAAGCTGTTCATCAGTAACACAAACCATATTATTCCATTAACTTATTTATTTTCTGAAGGAACTAAATGTTCCCCTCAAGTAATTAAAGGATATGTTAAAACAACTTAAAAAACAAATTAATTCAGAGTTAAAAAAAATATGTATCAATACAGTAAAATGGTATATTCAATGGTGGTTCAATTATATGGAATAAACCGTTTTCATGTTTATCAGTGGTTTATCTGTCTTTTGAAAGTCAGTTATGGGATAGCCTTCAAAGTCTGCTGATTGAACATTATCTTCTGTTTCAGTTGATCAGTGGAGAAGGTATAACTTATACTTATTTACTGAAAGATCTGCTTGATTTACACATTTCTGTCTAAATGGAGTCCGTGTTGAGTTAGAAGTCTGACACAATGTATTCTTTTATTGATTTAAAGCTAAAACACAGTTTTGGGGTGACTGTTCCAGATGCGACCTGAAGGCCTCCCTAGGAAAGTGTTTCGGGGATGGTCTGCTGAGGGGAGGTCCAGGGAAGACCCAGGACTTGATGGGGAGATTATGCTTGAGAAAGCCGCTGTAATTTAATGGCAAGAATAGGTTGTTTTACCTTGCTATTAAAATGAGATAGGATGTTAAAACCAACTTTTTCTAAAAATGTCAAAACTATATTTGAATTTACTTGGTTAAAAACATGTTCAAGAGTAAAACAGAATATAACAGGTTTGTAATAGGGTTAAATGAACAGAAAAACATGAAAAAGTCTAAGAAATGTTCCAACAGCCAAGTACTTTCTCCATTTTGTTACAGACTTTTGTTTGTTTTTAATTATTTCCTGTTAGAGTTTATTTAAACTATTTAAATGCTAATGATATTAATATCAAAGTTAATTTTAACTTGTTATTCATTGCTCCTCACACTTTTTTATGCATTTCAAATAAATCTTGTATATACCAATACCTCATTCCTTGTATGTGAGCCACAGTATCTGTACTTCCATTTAGCAATAAAAACACTGATTTAATTGCTGGCTAGAGTCATTCTGATGGTCGTGATTGCTACGGACAACAACAAAACTTAAGTACTAGAACAGGGATCTCACAGTATTTGAGCAAAGATTTTACAGAAGCAATAAACATTTGATTAAATGTGCCATTTTATGCTCCTTTAATATAGTTTATAACACATATTTGACTACCACACAGCATTAATAACATTGAAAAGGCAGTATTTATCATAAACAATGTCTTTAATTCACCTCAAATGTTTGTGCTCTGCAAAACATACACCTGCTGGGTTTTGCTTGTAGGCACACAGAAAATACACAAAATTCCATTGAATACATTAATCTTTTGATAAGCCAAAAAACAATTTCGGCTCAAGACAACCAAACACACACTTTCTTATTGTTCATCCGAAGCAGTTCTACTACAGTTACACGTCCAAGTCAGTCAACGTGTAGCTGCTTCCTCGAGATGAGCTGCACTACCGGTTCATTTGATTGGTTAGATAGCGGTGCTATAGTCAGTGGGCATCGCTAAGAGTCGTTTTGAGCTCTCAGAAAAGATAATAGTATTACACAAACCTGCATAAAGCAATTCAAATATGCCTCGAAGCATATTTTATTAAAACATGCTGGAAATGTCTGAAAAGGCAAGTTAACATGATAAGGCACCTTTAAGTATCTTATTGTCAATGAACACCATATATTTGAGGTTGGCTGTGATCCTCACTGAGGTTCGATTAAATAAAAAAGCCTTGCAATAATCAACTGTTTATTGTCAGTTCTTAGAAGTTTACCCATGCACACTTCTAAGCGTTGCTATGTTTCAAATCACGATGAAGCTCTGCATCCGAGATGCACAGCAGGGAGTGTTTATGTTGATAATAATCTTTCAATAACAAGTCCTCACCTCCTCAAGACTGAAAAGAACTCCTCCAATAGGAGCACCAAAAGCCACAGAAACCCCAACTGCAGAAGCTGCGGACAACACCTGATGAAGAAAATCAAATTAAGTAAACAAATTAATAACTATGCATTAAATTCCATTTGTGTATTGAGACTACATAATCACAATGCATAACAAAATCCCAAGCTTCAGCTTCAGGCAGAAAAGCCTCGTCTGTTCCCTGTTTCTATTCTCAAAATTGGCACGGGCAACCTCCAGCACATCAGTTAAGAGAGACCCAGCCAAGATCCCTCCATCACTGTATTTCATTACAAGATTTGATCCAAAACACAAAGTACACTGTTGCTTTTCCGTCTGTCTATCCCACACTCCCCCACTCCCTTATCTCTCAATCATTCCATTCCTCCTCTACTTATCTCCTGCCTCGGTTCCTCTCACCTCACGTCTCTTGGCCTCATTTCGACGGTATTTGGTGAAGAAATGGCATAGGATGTTCGCACAGCAGCAGGCCACGTGAACCAATGGGCCTTCTTTCCCCAGACTGAGGCCAGATGAGACGGCTAGAACCAGCGTGATGGTCTTTATGATTAAAGTCCACTTGCCCAGGTACCCCCGGATAATAAAACCACTCAATATGGTCTTAATCTGCAAAAAACAAGGGCTTTCATTCAGGATTCAGAAGTATTTCACAAAAAATGGCAACCATCCAGAACAAGAGTTGAGGAAGGAATATTATTCATATTATTGTTATTCTTGGCATATGAATACATCTTAATGGATGGCTTTAAAAACAGCTATTAAAAAGCTACTTAAATCATCTTTGACTGCTTCTCTGGTTGGATTTAAATCAGGAAAACTATTATTATTATGATCCAGAAAGAGGCTTTGTCAGACAGTCCTTGTAACTTATTATCTAAAAATACTCATGCACAGATGAAACGGAACTATGGCTAAGACCTGCTCCCCAACCTGAGAGATCGGTCAATCGTAGTTTAGTATTTTTCACAAGTTCTCTTCTGGTTACAACAGTGTGATCTTGAGAGATGTTGCAAGCTTTTTGGATATAGGATGGTCTGTATCTGTACTTTTCCCCTAACTTTGCACAAACGATGCAGTCATTGTTTTCAATTCAATGCACAATTTCAACATGATGTCAGCCAATGAAAGATATGGGGTTACTTTTGTAGCATTACTTTTGTATGTGGAGAGCTTTGCAAATCTGTATCTTGATCTGCAATTGTGCATCTTGCATTGATTAACATTTTTAATCTGTAAACACAAAAATATTTGAGAGAGTGTACCGAAGATTGTTAGGCGTACCAAAATGTAATAATGTGATGGAAACTACAGTTTTCTACTCAACAAGCTGTTAAAACTAATGTCAGCTCATCTCAAGACTCCTGGTTGGCTGTCGTTAAACACATGATTTTTGTTGATGATGACAAGATTTTTACATGTGATCTGTAAAATTATTTGTATGTGTAAAAAAGAAGCAGGGGATTTAACCAAAAGGTTGCACCAATCCCCAGGGCACTGCGATGATAATAATAATAATTCACCTTGGTGATACACATTTTCTTATAAAGCACGAGAAATGCAATTGGAACAGTGTCTTGTACGTGAGATAGTGTTTATGTGTTTATATGAGCTCCACAGTCATGTGGGATAAAACAATCATACACTTTCAACCTAGTATTCTTCAAAAAAGTGTATCTAAATTCTGGCATGCAAACACTTCCTGTTGACGTAGGTACATGACTGGAAGAAGAATCGGAAGCTGGGCTTTAAAAGGAAACCTGCAACGCACTTCTAATTGGTTTAGCTTGTTGAGTGACTTCTTTTTTAACCTAAGGAGACACACGTTGAGTCACTCAGAGTGGTACAGAGGTATGACAGTGTAATTGAAAACAATGCAAAAATGCAATCTAAAAGAGGTTTATTTGAAATGGAAATGCGTGCAAGTTTACCACAACAGCTCATTCTCTTGACCTCAAACACTGTTCTTTCACATCAAGAAGATGAAGATATACAGCTCTTGCTTAGAGAGAGTAAAGTTGAGCTGGAAGTGAAAATGTAATAAAAAAAGCTTTTTGAATCAAATAAAAGAGGGAAATTCCCTTAATTACAAAAATACATGATAAAAAAATCTGGCCCTGGTACAGGTTGTATTGAAATAATTTAATTCCCTATTAGGTCTCTTGTTTGTGAGGCTGCATTGAAGTAGCTGCAAAAGGCACTATATAAATAGATTTAATTGATTGATGTTTTAATCATAGAGTTGGAGAAAACAATATGGAACTTTTTCATGGAGAAATTAAACAAAGGTGGGTGTTCAAAAGTATCATTTCTATAACATGCTTGTTGTATTAATGATCAGATTCCATAGCCCTTTGACAGAGGACAAGGTCAGTACACTTTTTTTTTTACAGGTGAACATACGAATAAAGGCTCTTAACATCTAGACCAGGGGTCGGCAACCCAAAATGTTGAAAGAGCCATATTGGACCAAAAAAACCAAAAACAAATAGGTCTGGAGCCGCAAAAAATTAAAAGCCTTGTATAAGCCTTATAGTGAAGGCAACACATGCTTTATGTATCTATATCAGCCTACTATAAAAATGACTAAGTTTGCTACGAATACATAATAAGCCTTCATGATTAAATGTTTATTTTCCGTGCAGTGAATCCTGTAGAGAACGACGCACCACGTGACTACTCTGTTGTACGATTACAATATTAACTAATTATGTTTCATTGCTTTGATGAAATTAGAGAAATGCAATAAAGAAATCGAATTTTTGATGTCATTTTTATTTTGAGGATTCCCAAAAACAACATCAAAATGGAACGTGCACAACGTGCCCCTAACTGGGCAACAAACAATGCGAAAAAACACAGCATAAATTTATAAAAATAAAACAGCAGCCTTTTGAAAAGAAGTATATAAACTCACAGGCACTTTGTTACTAAATACGTGCATGCCTTCCCTGGAAATGTCTTTCCACTTTACTCTTGTTATTAGACAACTTCCCAATACAGAGCAAACATTCAGGAGATCCTTCCGCATCGGCAATGAATGTAATTCGGTCCAAGAACCGTTGAATCCTCTGTTCTCCTCAGTTATGTTTCTCTTTTTCTCTTTGGGGTCCAGGGCCCACCACAGAGCCGCTGGTTTGTTTACAGCAGCCCCCTACCTGGCATCCCGCCCCCTGCTGGTAGAAACGTGTGTCGCGGGTGATGACGCAAATCGTCGCTGACAGAAATGTTGAAATTAAATATTTATTCTACACTCTTTTACAGCATTGGAAAACGTTAAGAATGTTTGTCCTCTCATAGAAAACATATTAAACAAAAAACATATTTACCTTTTACTTTTATTTTTTCCTTTTTCAAACATTTTTGAAAAAGCTCCAGAGAGCCACTAGGGCAGCGCTAAAGAGCCGCATGCGGCTCCAGAGCCACGGGTTGCCGACCCCTGCTCTAGACTGAAGCAGGGAAGTGTGCCTTTACTTTTACCGCTCCCTTGGCTTGGAGCATTCTTCGGCAGCGACTAAAATTCCAGGAACTAACGTTTTTGAATTCCTCTAAACCAGTCATCTGTTTATACTCATGTTTTTAATTTATCTTTCAGTGAAAATTTTGACTTAATGAATTTAGTATGATTTTATTTATGTAGCATCCACATGGCGTGTGTGTAGATCTCATGGCCAGGTCACCCTGGAAAGAGATCTTGATGAAAATTTTCTGGTTGAATACAGGTCGATGAGTTGTCAGTAAATGTTACTAAGGTGGGCGAGGTTTAATGACATGTCAAAAGAACATTCATGAACCATTTGAGATCAGTAAAGGCAAATATCTCACTGAATTCACTGAATAAAAATATACAAAAAGGAAGTTCAGCAAAAATATCCCCAATAAATTCTGGATGACAAACTCTGGTTTTTATATTTGTTCACAACTTCTGATTTAGTTGTTTGAGCTCAAGCCTGAATTTTAACATCTGAGAATAACTCTACCGCTCTGAAAAAAAATCAAGCCAAACAAATGGAAGACATTATACATGATTTTAAAACATGTAATGACTGTTGACAACATAAGACCAGAAAAACTGATGAGACATGGCTCGGCAAACTCAGAACCATTTCCTTTAGGAAAAAACTCCATTAATCGGGTGCTTTGATATTTGAAACTGTACAGGCCTTTTGCATCAACTCCTACATTACACTCCACAAGAGAATGTACAAAATGCTCTAAAACACCATCTTTTGTGACCAACAAAACACAAAAACTTAAATCTCACAGTTTCAACTTCAAGTTTGTGAAAGACACAAAAATGACTTAAAAAGGTTTAGAAGCTGTGTAAAACGTAACATTTCTTGTTTACAAAAAAGTTATTAATTTTACAATACATCTTTGTTATGAATTAAATTTACTTGGAATGATTACCAACCCTTCTAAATTAGATAAAATAGTTTTTAATTGCAGGTTACAGCATGGCACATGTTAAAATCTGTAGAGACAGCTGTTAATCATAATAGAAGCATTAAAAACACATTCTACAAGAACAAGAGACAAATGTATATTTGTTATTTTTCAAGCTGTTGTCATGTCTGTTGGTAAATAGCAAGACCTTCAGGGAAGGTCTGGAGTTCATGGCAGCTTTATTTGGCATAGAAGTTAAACAACCAATCCCATGTCATTTCACACAGAGCCATGGAAATTTCATTAAAGCCACTGACCAGCTTACAACAATTTAGTCATACAGAAAAAGAGTCACAAAAAACGAAACATGAATCAAAGTATTCAGATTTTGATTCGAGGCAATGACTCACCACTCCATCACAACGAAAAAAGGATGTGATACAGCTGGTGAGAAAGAGAGAGGTGGCGAGACACATTATATATACAACATATATATATTGAGTGTTACATTTTCCTCAAGGGTACAAAAGCCAATATCTGACCGAACGTGAAATATGGCTTTAATTCAACTTAAGATTTTCTTCATAGAAGTGTTTCTTTACTTGATGTTGATAATAGAGCTTACAGTGTAACACTATACATCAGGTGAAACAAATTAGTGAAATAACTCATAAAATGGACATTCTTTAAACAACAAACCAATTTTTTATCAAATCATAAACCATTGAAATGCCAAAAGTTTGTCAGCAAACAAATGAATAACTTTCACAAGTGCCCATAAAATAGGGGTTCTGCAAGTTTCATAAGGTCAAAAGCAAAGACTTTTAAAGACCTTTCTAAGACTGTTAAGAATGAAAGACATATATCATTCAATCAAAAATACATACAAACCTTTTCTGTATAATAAACAGTATGCTTGAAATACCCTAGTCATCACTTTTATATTTTTAAGCATTTACTAAGGTTTCTTCAAACTCTAGCAGCCATGTCTTTTATAAAGTTTAGCATTTATGAGCATTTTCTAAAACTCAACCTTAACAGATCCTTCAATGACAGCAAAAGTTAAATAACTTTTATTGACAACTTGCTATGAAAGTCTCTACCCTACATTAGCTAAACAATTGACTCACCCATGTAACCTCCCAGACAAAAAAAACAAACACCAGAAGTACTTAAAAATAAAGGTAAAATCACAAGCTATTTTAACTGCTAATAAGAAAAATTACCAGTTACTTCCCAAATGGTAGTATGTAGCCCTGCAGCCAACACAAAATCTTTCAGGGCAAACCTTTTATATATATTATTTTTGCCTTTAATTTCCACTGTTTTTGGCAAAATCAAGGATTGTAACAGTTCATGTAAAATATGCAAATAATTTTTTTTTTAAAAAACAGCACTATTGTAGAATTTGACAATAATCTTAAATAGTAATTTCTTCTTCTCCACAATGAGAAGTAATTTAATAATTAGGAAGAGTTACATTTAAGAATTTTATAAAAAGGGATGGTTGAACGGTTAAATTATTCTAACTACATAAGAAAACTTTCATTTTGGGATGAGCTTTAACATTAAGAGGTTTACTTTGCAAATGTTTAATATCCGCAATCCTTCAAACAGCAATGTCTGAAATCTAAAGTTTAAGGGTGACCAAGCTTTTTCTGTGGATGCCCCTAAGCTTTGTAGTGATCTGCCACCAGATATCTGCTTCTTTTTACTGTCACTATTTTTATGGTTATGTGTTTGGACTTCACAGCACTTCCCTTGTAAGAATTGTGCTTTATAAATACATTTTACTGACTGTTGAAAGCCTGAATCGAAAAAAACTTGACGGTAACCTCACCTCCGGTATTCCTGAGCCGCAGGCATACGGGGCGAAGGACCTCACTAGACTCACAGCCAGGAAGGAGAAGAGGAGAGCCCAGCACACGTACATGAAATGACTCACCACATACGCATAGCCAGCAACATCCTGCAGCACACAAAGGGCAGATGAAAAACAAGACCTGTACTCTGCTGCACCCTACAGGACAAATCTTCACTGCCTCAAATCTTCAAATTAATTTCAACTAAGCAAATCACTTAATAGGAGGACCTTTTCATGACTGGGATTAGTGTAATTTCAAGAAAAAACTAGTCCATTATTTTATTCAGAGTTTCTTTTTTTTTTAACCAATCTATTGCTACAATATTAGTTATATTGTACTAAGAACTTAAAATAGTAGGTAAGCACTACCATTCAGTTCCTTGCTATTGGCTTTCTAGAGATCTTAACATTTTCTTGAATACACTTAAAGCATTAAACTTATGAACACCATTAATGTAAATTTCCAATTCAATTCAGTTTTTTAGGATGAACCCTAATTATTCTCTTCAAGGAATTGTTTTCGTGTGCTAGAACCCTACCTCGCTCACTCCAACCAAGAGCTCCGCCCAGCTTCTCCACTGAGGACACTTGTCTCTCTCGTTGAAAGAAGTGTTATTGTATGTCCAGCAGCAGTCCTCGTGGTTAAACCAGAACCCATTGAGACAAACCCCTTCTTTAAGGTCGGTCATCCAGTGACTGGCGATATCAATGCCTCCAGCCAAGGCCCCTGGAGAAGAAAGCCAGCCTTTAACAAAATGATAAACATTCCCAGGCAACAGTTACAATGCAACATGAAAAATGTTAAAATGGACATATTATTAAAGGTGTTTAAGAAAAAAATTGCTGTCTGAGAATGGGGGAAAAAAAACTATACTCCAAGATAAAGGGCTTTCAGGAAGTTTTCTGTGTTGATAATTACCCTTTAAACTTTGACATCCGGAGGCAAAAAAAAATTGCCAGAATGCTTTATCATACATAAAAAAAATCTGTTTCTGCCTTGGACAGGTCTGTGATAGCGCAAGAAAGAGCCACAGCTGCATCTTTACATGTTCCAAAAACTGTTGAGAAAATTACGCTAACGAAGAGAAAAAATGTAGACGACATTGCTATACTTTCATATTTAGTATGTTGAGTGAAAACACATCCAATAAAAAGTTCATGTTCATAATCCAATCATCTTTGTCTCCCGTAATCTATACCCCTTAAAATAATTGGGGACCCCTTAAATAGAATATTTCTAAAAATACACAAATAACTTAAGGTAACCTGATGTTGATATAATCTGCAAAGGAAATAAAGCAGGTGAACGGAAAAAGGTTAACCTCAACCTAGATATTAGACAGCAAGCTGTAAAAAGGAACCCAAATGATTAGTATAAAGACTAGTGTTCACCTGACATGAGTCCAATGAGAAGCATAAGAAGCCAGCCAGAAAAGGCATCGCTGACACGGAAGAGCAAGGCTAATTTGGAGTGTTTACTTTTATTGGTGATCTGAAATGAACACAAAAGTTAAGCGCAAAAACTGATGCTTAGAGTTGTGACAGCTGGGTAAAAAGCCTGCAGACCTCTCGATGTCGATCTCGGTCTTTGGATTTCTCCCTGACCCAGTCAATGGTGTTAAAGTCCTCATAGGTGCCAATGCCAGGAACATCATCCAGAATATCCAGCAGCTTATAACTAGAGTTCGGTCTCCAGTCTGCTTTACAGTGGCCTGCGGAGCAAAAAACAACACAGTTCTGTCAACGGATCTAATAAAGTACCTTGAGATGTAGAGCAGTAACATGGGTTCAATTCTAGTTAAACGCCCCCCTTTTATTTTCAACTTTCCTGACATCTCTCAGCTTTCCAATTCAATAAAGCCAAGAAAAACTAAAAATAATACCTCATGGGAAACTGGTAGAAGCTGCAAAACCAGTCAATTTACGCAGCTTTTTATTGTGAATAGACATCCAATGCTATTCAAGAGCCATTGTGACCAAAGCAGAAAAACAGAACAAGGCTAGAATAAGGCAACATTTTTATATTTGTTTGTGTATGGCCATTTTCAATTGAAACAAAAAGGGCTGAGGCAACCCTCAATAGATGAAAACCAAGCAAACAAAGTAAACGATCAATGCTGTAATTTAATGTTTTGAGAAAACATGAACAGCTTTTATCAAGCAAATAGTTTGTTCAGATACATTAAGTTAGCTAGCCTCGAGAGAAAAACGTGATCAGAGATAACTTCGTTATTGTTGTTTGCAGTCTATACACGCTGACTTTATCACATATTTGATTCAATTTGGTGAAGACAAAGTATCTTTGTTTTACAAAGCCAAGTAGAGGCAATATACTTTCTAAAAACCAAAAGTTTAGGCAGTGTTATTTTTTCAGTAATTATCAATGGGAAATTTCCTACTTAAGAACAAGCTAAAATTCTATTTAGATAAGATTACATTCAGACATAGATTAAAAGTATATTCGAAGATAATTTTCACTTTTAGTTTTAAATAAAAGAATAGCTGCCATGAATACATTTAGGAACAATGACATTTTAATAAGTAAAGTTGTATTGTATTGCAAGTCAAAGGCTTGAGATAAACAGGTTATGCTGGTTTACCTGACACAGATTGAGAAACAACACATTCAGACTCGTTTCAGAACTAAATATCTACCCCCCACCTACTGTATAGTACCCAATATAAACCCAATAAAATCCCTTTTTAAATTTAAATACATTTTCCCCCCTACTTAAAATAAACGTGCTGATGACAAACAAATTGTTTCGAGTTAGTTTCATCTTTAAAGTTTTTCCAGATCAAATCCCAGAATGGAAAATCAAAACAAAGTAAAGTGCAATCAGAGACAAGAAAAGAAAAAGAGGTTGGCATTTTGCTACTGAGAACACTACAATGCAGAAATTATGCTTAGAAGTTTTAGCTTCAACACTTTGGTGTAATTTAAGGGTTAAAACCGAGCAGGTCTTCAGGTTCAGCCAGTAATCAAAAGTTGGAGATTTCATTTTTTACAAATCTTAAACAAATGTAAAATATTTACCTCCTCATAGTGTTCTTGAAGGCCAAAATACCAATCTGAATCAACAAACCTAATGGAGCCAGGGGTGGAAACATGCTTTTTTTCAGCTCCAAAGTTGGTCTGTTTTAACATTAGAGTGAATTAGAACCTGCTCACTCCTGGAGACAGCCTCCAGTGGCTGGTCGAGGAACTGCAGTTCGGTCACTTCCTATGAAGCAGGGGTGTCAAACTCAATTCCTGGAGGGCCAGCCCTGCACAGTTTTGCTCCAACCTTAACTGAACACACCTGATTCCACTGATTGAGCTCCTCTGGGTTTGTTTGAAGCTATTTGTGTGTCTCCTGAAGCAGGGTTGGAACAAAAACCTGCAGGGTCTGCGGCCCTCTAGGAATTGAGTTTGACACCCATGCTATAAAGTGTTTTCACTGCACGTAATCAAACCGGAAGTCAGCCATGTTGGAGACATTGGGTCAGAAAGCGGAGCACAAACTCTTCTGGTGATGTGAAAACACTCTATTGCACAATGAGAGGGTTGCAGCTTGAATTTTACCTATAATTGATTTACCAGCAACTTAACATACTGCAGGCTTGAATAACATTTAGTGAGGTTGAACCAGATGAGCCTCGATTATAAATTAACAAATTCAAAAATAGAAGTATGAATTATTTTACCTAACATTTCTAATTTATCAGATATTTTGATGTTGTATGATCTAAAAAAAAATCTGAATTATAAACAAGAGAAAGAAAAAAGATGTTAATTATTAATATGTTCCTTCCTAACCAAGATTTGTGATTTCTAGTAGCTGCTCTAAATCAAGAATGGCTCTAAATCAAGAATGGCTCTAAATCAAGAATGACATTCTGCAAATGCTGCAAGTTAAAGCCTAACTGTGCTGACTCAAGCAGAATGAGAACTGACTAACAGGAAAGAACACTTCATGTCATGACAACGTTATCTTCTTTTTCAGCTGATCACTGGAGAAGGAAAAATTTCTTTACTGAAATACAATGCATGGTTAAACAGCATGTTAAGTCTAAAAAGCATCTCTGTTGAGTTGGTAAACTTGTTCGTTTTAAGTGTTATATTTAAATATATACATCTTTAATAACGTCGCTTCACTAGTCATCCTGAACAATTATTCATCGGTCTGTGAGCAGGACACGCTAGTTCAGCTTCCCCTCCCAGGATCGAACCTGCGACCTTCCAATCAGAAGTCGATCTCCTTATCCACCAGACCACAACTGTCCACTTTTTTTTAAGAAAATAAAAAGTAGAAAAAAAGCTTAACTATATGTATATTAGTTATATCCTTTGTCATGGCTATTGGTGGATGATATTGATGCTACTTTATTTGGTACATAACATTAGCGTGGCTAAGCATAAAGTTAATAAAATTATGTGAAAACAAACCTGTGAATGCAAGGAGTTCTAGTTTTCTGGTTAAGCATATTTTAAACAATAATTCACACATCATATTAAAGTTGATGATCTGAGTAATAACTGAAACATGACATGTATACTAACATTTCAGTTTTTTTTCTGCCTTCAGTGTGCTCAAAATTGTACTACACTTTGGCCACAGTGCAGTCCTGAAGGTTTGTGTCTGTATTACATCTATTTGTGCGGTTGAAATGATGAAGTAGTTCACCATTCAGCACTTTGTCCTTTGCAATAATTACTGGTCCATATGTTTTGTGTTACTTCAATTTCACTAGACTGGTCGATACATCGGTTTCTCATCCATCCATCCATCATAGCTCAGAGGATATAGAAGTGAAATGAGGAAAGAGACATTATACAGAGATTATAAGAGGAAGTACCTACATGTTGAGAAACTACGTAGACAGAGAAAAAGAGACAAAAAAACAGAACTACAAGGCCCAAGTAATTTTAGAGGCTTAAATAATATGATTTTTTACAACCAATTTGTTCAGTTATTTTTTGTAGTTTTCTAAAGCGTAATAAAACACATCTTGTTGTTTTCTATTGGTTTAACTCATTACAATTAGTCAAATACTGTAACCTAATTTAAAGGTTTGGTTTCAGCCAGTGAGAAAGCATCAATATTAATTAATCAGCGCTTAACTGGACACTCATTTGTGTGCATGAATTGAACAATACATGGTAGACAAATCTTCTCGTTTTAATATCTGTATTGATTCATTTGATAACATCCGGTTGCTACACGTCTGTGTTCATCCATACCTGTGTTGTAACCTCCGTCCAGCGGTGGGACGTCCCCAAAGAAGTCAATATTTGCATCCGAAATATCCACCAGCTCGTCATCACTGCTTCCACTGTGATAATGATCATGGCTAAACCCTCCATTGTCCATTTTTCCCTGCCAGAGAAAAGAATCGTATCAGGATCTAGCGTTCTGAGACAGAGTAAAACAATGAGCCAACTCTCAATGCATGATCTTCGATAGAATGCTGTGAAACAGTGACAATTTGAGGTTTCCACGGAGTAGATTTGTGGAACGTGTCCAACGCAAACGTGTGAGCAGTTCAAGAATTAAATGATTGTATCATTTCCCGTCTACTAAAATTACTTGTAAATGAGTGGACTTGTCCTCTCACTTAAAAAGTTGTGAAATTATGTCTTATCAAGTTAATGTATCTTGTTTAACAAAAAGCTTGTTTTTACATTTAAAGTTGCAATTCAAATGCTTTCAGCTCATCCAACTAAATGTTATGACACTTAAAAAGTTAAAGCACAACAAATTTGCTTGATTTTATCTATAAAAGAAATATGCCTAAATACAGTGAAAATGTTCCTTCCTGCTCCTTAAACGAACCATTGTGCCCTTCACTCTACATTCTTCTACAGATGGATTATTTATATAAGAAAATTAGATTTATGATTTTTTTTTAATTCAATGTCGATTGTAAATTTATTTTTTCATGAAACTGAATAGAAAAATACACACAAGAACCCCTAAAGTAGACATTTATGACCAGGAATAAAAGATGTACTGTATATTTATTTTCAAATGGAAGCTATATTGTTTGTCAAAACCCAGATAGATTTTCATTTAACATTTTTCTTCTCTGGCCCAAAAGGGAGAAATATTGTGGCAATATTTATTTACTGAGCAGCAATAAATACAACTTAAAAAAATTTTGCCCTGTGATATCATTAATAAGCAGCGTTTTAAAACAAAGCCTACGTTTATTTTAGTATTTTATTTAATAGAGAATTGCATACATTTATCTCAAAATTTAAATGAGAACAAATGTTGTGATTAATCAGCATTTTTATGTTACATCTGAACAAGTGAACTCAATTTAAAGCGAGGGTAGGCAAATCTCACGGAGTAGCAAACACCGTTAGACCGCCATACATTGAGGGAAGGAGAAAGATGTCAATCACAGGCTGCAGTGACCTGAGCTGATCAACTTCCACCAGATGGCACAAGTTTTGTGATATCAAAATAATGTTAAACTTGTTAAAAAAACTATGTATTTCATAGAAAGAAAGCGAACAGTAAAGAGACATTAAGCACGTTGACACCCTAAACCAAAACTTTTACCTGCTTAAAAAGTTTTTTTTTTTCCACTCACAGCATGCATTAATACAGCATTTCTGGTATCCCCCAAAAAGAAGGGAGTGGTTGAGAGCTCTTGAAGAAAACAAAATTAAATACTTTATCTTCAAGTCATCAGCACCGTATGAATTAGGCTTATGCAATACAAACTGAATTAAAACTACATCCTTTCTTAATCAATTATCAAAAAATTTCCAAGTTGAACCTATACAATGAATCAGCTTCGGGTTGACCAAAGTAATTAGTCATTACTAGTCAATTATTTTAGTTTCAAGAGAGGACATTTTAGTTACATTTAGAAAATGGTTAGTTTTACCCATAAATCAACGCTTTTCATTATTTTCAAAGATTAAACAATGGCAGTGTGCTAGAGTGTTACCACTGAAAAACACATCTTTCACATGTTTGAAGCTATCCGCAGTAATATAAATATATTAAAGAACAAGGTAGTGTAGTGTTGAATAAATTAAATATGATAACATGAAGAATATTTCTTTCTTTCGATTAAAAATGTGGGTTCTTGCCCAAACGCTCTTGTAGCAGAAGCTACAGATGTTTGAGAACCACTGGATCAATGACTTCAGATACAAAAATATTGATTAAATAAAATTTGTTTATCGGAACACGTGTTTGCAGAAATTCAATTAGAGTGTAGTAGACTTTCTGTTTAAGTTGCTAATCTAACAAATTAGGGAAAAAAATCACATTTGACTGAGAGGAGAGGAGCTCATTTAAAAAAGGAGGAAACAACAGTTCAGAGAGTAAGGCTACTAATTTACTTCCTACTTCAGACGAATGAAAACACATTTCTAGAAATATAATGTTAACACATTTTGAAAAACACATTAAAAAATAAACTTACGGCAGTCGTTTCATTCATAAGACAAACTTGGATGTTGAGTTTGTTCATCATAAAAAATCTATCTTAAGTTACAATTTTTGTTTCATTTTAAATCCAAAAACAGTCTTCCCGCAAAAGCTTGACACCTACCTTTAAGAGTCTTTCAAACAAGTTCTTTAACGTAGGACTTAATTAAGCAGCAAAGTCTTGTGATCAGGATTTTAAGTCCCTCGATTAAGCAACGTTTGCGTACGTAACGTAACCTTCGCCAGCTGCCGGTCAGTTCCGACAACTGCTGTGTCACCTCGGTGTCTCGACGACCATTTCACCGCGGGCAAAAACATCTGCTTGGGTCGGTCCTGGCATATTTTTTATATTCGAAGAGAAAGGCGACTTCACCCAGAGTACCAAACAACTGAAGTTTACTTCCTTCAAAAGAAGAACAGCTGAACCTGAGGTGCTTGGGGTTAATAGCACCACCCAATGGTTCGGGGAGTTACTGCAAGTGTTTTAAAGTCAATTTAGCTCAACTTAGTGTTAATAGTCAAAGTCGGAAGACTTGAGGACACATCAACTGTTAACACGGATAGGGGTCTTTCTGGTGACAGTTAGATTAAAGGACACCTATTAAACCCTTTTTACATGATGCGATAGCATTATGAGTCTCCTGATATGCCAGGTTTCAGTTCAAAACACTTTTTTTCTAAATGTACAAAAACAATCAGTTAATGAACTCAAACTTTATGTGCACACACAGAGAAAACTGTGTTTTGGGGAATACAAATAATTAAATTAAAATTATTCATAATTTTTTGTTTTAATTGGCGTTGAATTTTAAACATTTTCAAAACCTACCAAGACACTTGTCACTTTACTTCTACCTTTAGTAATCCTTTTACCTGAGAGAGGGGTCAATTAAAATGAAGCATGCATACTTGAATTTTTTAAGCAAAGCCAAGTGCTGCTTTTCAGGCTTGCACCTTTCTTTGAAAGCCAATATAAGTTTGATGAGATATCAAAATGACAACATGTGACCTAATGAAGCCTTTCCCAAGTTTAAATACTGCTAAATTCTTATAATTTTGAGCTATGTCAAATTAACAAGATTTTGTCACAACAGTTTAACTATTAAGGCGAAATATTGATCTATTGTCACATCATTTTGAGGATTATTTATTGACTTTTAATGATTTACTTAAAAGACAACATGTTACAATTTTCACTTGGTACGTCAAAATACTGAGAAAGTAAATAATATTGCGACTTGAATGAACTTTAAAAATAAGATTCCATTTAGCAATGATTGGTTTAAGTATGACAATAAACCTATATTTAGTAGTTCACACAATAAAACAAACTCAAAGATGAATTGCTATCTTTTATTCCCATTTTCTTACACTGTTTAACATTTCAAGGTTAGGTTGCCATTGTTTGTTTTGCTTCTTTACTCACAATATGGGCAAAACATTCCGAGCAAACAAAAAGCTTGATTAGATCTCTGAATGGTTTGAGTCTGAAGCTGATTAAACAATCAATCGTTTTCATCTAGTTACATTTCTTCCTGAATAATTATTAGCAAGAATGCATCAACAATCTAATGCAATGTCATATTTTGAGAACGTTTGAGACACTTAAAAGGATATACTGTAGCTTTATTTTAATACATCTGAGTAAATATATTTCAGGGATTTAGCCCTGTCACATGGAGGGTCACACTTCAGTGCTATGTTAGCTTTGTTCACTCTCTAGACTCGCGTTTTCTACAGGCCCCAGTCTTTCCTTTCTCGTGTGATGTGAAAACAGAGTTCCAACCAGAGTGCGATAAAAGATTTACAGTGTAATGCTTCACAAGAACAAAACCATAAAGTGCTAAAATAAGAAGTTATGTGGTTGAAAGAACAGCTCAACAGACAAAGAGACTTACACGTCCACAGAAAACACTGAACGGTGAAGGGATCATTTCGCCAAGAGTGTGTCACAACATAAAAATGGTAGACTGGAAAATCTTTCTCTCTGGGAAAACTTTCCTCTCAAACATTACACCACAACAGTTAAAAATGTATTATGGGTTTTTGATAACAGTCATCATCATGCTTTAATATCTGGCAAATGAAGTTTTGATCTCACAGTGCTTGTTAATTTCTAAAGGATGAAGCTGTGCTGTTCTGGTGCAGTGATAGACAACATTGTATTTTACTGGAAAATTAAAAAAAATTTTCATATTGTGTATGAACATGCCAAAAGAAGGGCCGTGTAGGATTAGTGAAATATTATGCTTTCTGTTTTCAAGACGGATCATCTGTCAATGTTGCATTTACCACATCACGCCTTCACAATGGTTAATAAAGTAAAATCAAGAACAGCTACAGCATTTGAGGCCTGTGATACTGTGGAAGGTTTTAGCGTGCGTCGTCTGGGGCTCCGATCTTCTCCAGACTGGGTTCCATGCCCCAGATTTCTCGAGCATACTGGCTGATGGTGCGGTCACTGGAGAACTTTCCGCATCCAGCAATGTTGCGGATCACCATCTTGGTCCATTCTTTAGTATTCTGTAGATAAGCAGGGACGGGAAAAAGCTTATGGATTCATTTTTATTTAAGTAAACTTTTAAAAAACGAGTTTGCACCAACCCAATTTTTTTTAGATTCGCCCCCAACTTTGACGATCTTAACATGGAGCTCTGAAACTTAAATGATCTTAGTTGTGACCCCAAACTTTAACTTAGGTCCCACAACTTTATTGACTGGTTGACCCTCTTACCATAATTTATTTTAGCAGGCCCCCAAACTTTTTTTTTTAATTTAATTTATTTAAATTGTGTCCTACAACTGAAATAATTTGAGCTGAGACCACTAACATAATTTATTTGAGTTTGGTCCAGCAGCTTAAATTATTTGAATTTGGACCCCTGACTCAATTTATTTGAGTTTTAACTCCTAACTTAATTTATTTAAGTTTGGTCTCCCAACTAGATTTAATCGAGTTTGGTCCTCCAACTCAACTTATTTCAGTTGGGACAGCTAACTTAATTTATTTGAGTTTGGGCCCCAACTCAATTTATTTCAGTTGGAACCGCTAAATTAATTTATTTTAGTTTATGCTCCTAAATTATTTTAATTTTTTTTGTTGTTGGGTCCTCCAGCTCCTTTTATTTCAATTAGGTCTTTCAGCTTAATTTGAGTGGGGACCCCTAGCTTAATTATTTGAGCTTGGTCCTACAGCTGGATTTATTTGAGTTTGTTCTTCAAACTTATTTAAATTGGGACCCTTAACATATTTTATATGAAACAATTAACTTAATTGAGTTGGGGCCCCCAAGTCTAAACAAATTAGAATGGACTTAAACAAAATCATTCAAGTGGCCCCAAGCTTAAATAAATGTAGTTTAATGAGTACCATCATTTATTCAAATATGTGTGACCACACTCTCTATATTTAATTTCTTTCCAGACGTTTCAAACTTTAATTGTATTTTTAATTACACTCATTATTTTTGTAATGGGAACATTATGCATTATTTAAATGAATATAACTTAAACTGTTTACCTACTGTTCGCACTGACTAATATTTTAGAAACCTTTTAAGTAATTCCCAGATGTTTGCTGTTTTAAAATCAAGACTATCTTGAATTTTTTTACAACAAACCTTATACAAGGCGCTGACTTTGTCCTGACATCTAATGTACTCTTCATAGTCAGCAAACACTTTGAACCTGCAAGCACAATAAATAAAAACTGTTTGAATGGTAAAAAATCACAATATAATCTTCTTTAATTAAGTAAAAAAACAAATTTCAGCAATGGTAGAAACAGAACATCTACTGCTTTTTTAACCTGTCATGGTGCATCAGCATGTTAACAATGTCTTTAAACTGGTCAGGCTGTCCAGGGCTGAAAAATCCACCAGAAATTTGATCCATGACTTGCTTCAGTTCGGGAATGCGATTGTAATACTCCATAGCATCGTATCTGGAAACACAGCAAATTAAGATTTCATATTCTTTCAGTAAGTAGCTTTTCCTTCAAATCTCCACATATTCATTAAAGTGAAAGTTCATTCACATAAAAGTAATGCATATAAAAATGTTTTTAAAATAGTTATACAATTTGCAGTTTTTCTACCTTTCCAAGGTGGAAGTGTTGTCTATTTCAGACTAATTAATTTATTACTTACTTAATTACTTACTTAATTTATTGTAATAATTCATTAAATGAAATAATTGCATAGACAGTTCTCACCCCTTCCTATCCAACGCTTCCACATCCTTGACTCTCATTCCAAAGATGAAGAGGTTTTCTTCACCCGCTTCCTCAGCCATCTCCACATTAGCTCCATCCATTGTGCCGATGGTCAGTGCTCCATTAAGCATGAACTTCATGTTTCCTGTGCCAGACGCTTCAGTGCCTGCAGTGGAGATTTGCTCTGACAGATCAGCCGCTGGTATGACTATACAAAAAGAGATCCAACAGTGAGAATAAAAAGGAGTGAATAAATCTGCCATTAAAACAAGTCACATTAATAAACCCCTGCCTTTCTCAGCCAGAGTGACCCGGTAATTCTCCAGGAAGATGACTTTCAGGCGATCTCCAACCACGCTGTCGTTGTTAACCACGTCTCCAATCGCTGTGATCAGCTTGATGATCATCTTAGCCGTGTGATAGCCTGGAGCGGCCTAAAAGATCCAAGAGATATACCATCAGAATTAAACTAGCAACTGGGTGAATCTGACTGGTCTGGATGGTTGTCACTCTTACCTTTCCTCCAATCATGATGGTTCTGGGAGTCCAGACCTTGTTGGGCTCCTTCTTGATGCCTGTTTGAAGAAAACAGTAAAGTTTAAAAAGTTTGACAAAATATCTTCCAATCATTCTAAATGCATGGGAGACTGGGACGCTATTTGGAGATGTAGGAACACTTAATTTCTATGTAGATAGGCTCACTATCTAACTCCCTCCTAATATAATGAGCGGTATATTTTTTAATTCAGCCATTGTCTTGTTTTCTTACTGTGCTTTCAGACTGAACGCAGGAAGCGCAAGTGATTTACTTATTTAGTCAATGTGAAAACATGAACTCATGAGTGACGGGAGCAGAGCGAAGAATGAGAATGACGCCGCATCAATCTGGAGCCCTCTGTTATAGTTGCGTTTTCTCTAGAGAGGGAAAAATGGAAGACAAGTTGATTGTTGCTGTGTTCGGAAATCCAGTTATTTATGACTCTACAGACTATTCCATGAAGACAGGACCAAGAAGGATCTCACTTTGAAGTCAGTGAGTGAGGAGATTGGAGAACCTGGTAAGTTTAAATAAACTAACAGGGCTAATGTAGACCGAGAACAACCAAGTCAACACCATTTCAGCTTTCCAATGTAAAGAACAAATAAAGAAAAAAATAGCCTCTCGCATCTCTCATAAGAGCGTCACGGTGGTGCAGTGGGTAGCACAGTCGTTTCACAGCAAGAAGGTCGCTGGTTCGAGCCTCGGTTGGGTCGGTTGGCATTTCTGTGTGGAGTTTGCATGTTCTCCCTGTGATCGTTTGGGTTTTCGCCGGGTGCTCTGGTTTCCCCACAAGTCCAAAGACATGCGGTATAAGTGATGTCTTAAAACATATGAATCTCGCATAAGCTCTGGCATTTTTTTTTAAAGCTCTGCGAGAAGCTCCATCTACATCCGAGTCGAGAAAAATGTCATTGTCAACAACTTAAGATGTTTTGTTGGCATAATTCCCTTTTAGTCGGGAACTCTTGGTTAAGGAACTTATATGCCATGAGGTATATAATATATGATCATTTGATATACCATGAGGCACTCTATTTCTGTTTCCCTCCTAAACCTTGTTTTGTGTTTATGTTGTAAGCATTGGTGCTATAGACATGTTTGCTGTTTGATTTAGGATTCTTGTTTTCTAAACACTTTAAATAAACCACCTTCTGCTTGACAATGTTTAGCTTTCCACATTTCGTTTATTTGCCAAACTGCACTGCATGTTATATATACTGCACTGTAACATGCATGTTATAAATATAAAACTTATTTTTTATTTTTCACAGAAATGCTGCTGGTCTAGAAGTGCTAGTTACAAAATCATAATTGTATAATTTGCCTGATTAAGAAAAAATTTTGCTTTCCATTTAGTTTGATAACGCTATAACTAGTAGTACTAAACCATAAAAACACGTTTTTAGTAAAATAGCACCTCGACTCACGGTTGTAGAGGGTGATGATGTGCAGACAGTTCATCAGCTGTCTCTTGTATTCATGGATCCTCTTGACTTGTACATCAAACATGGAGTTTGGGTTGATCTTCACCTTATATTGCTCCTCCAGCTGCACTGCAAACTTCATCTTATTCTCCTAAGAACAGCAAACCAGGTACAGATGAGCTCAATCCTCCTGATCCACATTATGAGATGGTCTACACAAATGATTCCACCTGCTTGACTTTCGCTACATCTCGAATGAAAGCGTCGTCGTTGACAAACTTCAGGAGTTTCTTCAACTGACTCAAGTCGCGGATGTAGTCCTCTCCGATTCGCTGAAGAGTGACCAAAGATGAGAATTGTTAGGTAGGACTTTGATTTTTCAGTGTTTCTCACCTGTTACATCTTTATACGTATTTATTCTCGAAATTTATGTTTTCTAATTGGCATTTGTTTTTCTTTTTTTTTTCAATTTGTCCTGAGTGCTGTGTATGTCTGTTTTGGGACGGTAGTCTCCTAGCTTGTGATATGTGAAGCAGCTAGCACCAAGCACAGTGTGGATTAGAGGAGCATAAACCTGAGAGGAGATGTCATTGCTATGGAGCTCAAACTCCTGTTGCAGATCTTTGTTTAAACAAGTCATATTCTGCTCAGAGACAGATTTTGTCTTTTTGGGCCCAGGTCAAACAAATGGCCCTACTTTTTTTTTTATTAAATTATTTTATGCATTTTCAGGTTAAAAGCTTTTAAAAGTTTTTTACACTTTAAGGAAAACATTGTGGGGCATTTTCTGTGGGTGTTCAGGTTAAATAATTACATTTGTTGCATTTTAAGAGTAAAACTGTTGTATCCTGGAGAGCGGTCTCTTGATACAGTTGACGTCTCTGGAAAAAAAGCTTAATTTTATTACATTTAAAAAATAATAATAACTATTTATTTTTATAGTGTAATAGTATAGCACTATAGTCTTCTAAAGTGACAACTAAAACTACAATTCTATATTTCAAGGGATGGGTGCCAACTTGCAGTAGAGAGGCCTTAAAAAGTTAGAGGCCCAAATCAGGGGCTGTGCTAGATCTTTTCTTTAAAATTTAATTTAATTTTACTTGGTTTTTGGTTAGATAAGGAGTCAGGTAAGAAAAATGTGTATTTAATTTAGTTTTAAAAAGTAAAATAGTTATAAATTAGATTTTGTGTGATCCTGAAATACAGAATTATAAAAATTTTTGGTCTGTTTTCAGTTGGGGCAAGAGAGTGTATATGTTGTTAATTAATTTTTCTTTTTTATAAAAAGAAAGGACTTTTTTTTGTCCTTGTAACATTTAGCTTTCTTTGTAGCTGTTACTAGCCTTCGCCCTAAACAGGCCCGACGTAAAATATTGAACTGAGTAAAATGGTTCATGTCCTTTAAATAGTTCCTTTAAATAGCTCACCTCAGCGATCACTTCAGCCAGTCCGGGGTTACACATGACGAGCCAGCGGCGAGGAGTGATCCCGTTGGTTTTGTTCTGAAACTTCTGTGGGTCCACTTCATAGAAGTCCTTGAAACTGATCACAAAATCAATATCTTAGATTAGAATCACTGGACTGTTCATGGGCTGTAAACACAAAGAACATTTTAGTGTAAACACAATTTTCACCAGAGCTATCATTAAGTGTTAGAATTGAAACAGAATTTTTTTGTTGTTGTTATAAAAGCTTATTTATTGCATTATATGCTATGGGTTAAAACTTCACTTAATTTCTTTAATTCTGAAGTTCAAACAAAGTTGTTGTACTTATGTTGTACTTAATGGTCCTTAAATAATGACCCTTGAACAAAATGATGAAAATATTTCAGAACTGAGTTTTGAACACCACAGAATTGAGAACACCACAACGTTTGAAAATACAATGTACGTACACAGTGTCTTTAATAATGTCGGAGTGGATTTGTGCCACGCCATTGACTGCGTGAGAGCCAACAATGCAGAGATGAGCCATATTGATCTTCTTCTGACCTTCCTCTTCTATGAGAGACATGCGCCTCATCCGGTCAAAGTCACCGGGGAAGAGCGCTGAGATCCGCTAGAAAACCAACAGCAGATGTTTGAGTCAAGTAGAGAGAGAACTTCTGTTATTTCATGTCGGAACATTAGGTCAAGTTGAGATGAAAATGGTGTTTATATAGTGTCACTGTAAAAAATACTCCTTATTTGGCGGTCTTGAAGCAGCGAGACTAATCACTCCAGTAAATATTAAACTCATCTACAAGCTGAAAGGTAACGTGTCATGCAGAGAAAGTGGGTTCCCAGACCTCCATGTGACGTCGGTTGATCTCAAAGATGATCTCTAGGTGGCGGGGCAGAAGGTTTTGGAAGAGGTCCACAGGCCAGCGCTCCAGAGCCTCTGGGAGAACCGTGTGGTTTGTATAGGCGCAAGTACGCACTGTAATGTCCCATGCCTAAAAGGAAAAAGAAAATAAATTTTAGTTCTATCTGGCAACTCTACTGAGGCTATGATGATAAATGATGCTGTGAACTAAATCTCCTTATATCTATTAAAGGATCCTGATCTTTGTAATATTTGTTTTTGTTTGAAATGCCCAAAAAAACACAAACCTAGACCCTTGTTAGCTACAAGTTTGTTTTGGTATGTGCCATGTTGGTTCAACTAAGTGCTTACAAAAGCACAGTTGTGCAACAGCAAACTGGTGGAAAGCTTACCTGTACTATTGAAAGAGACTTTTACTTAAATAGGTAAAATATATAAACAGATGAATTTATCAAACTGGAATAACTGTGGAAGGTAAACTTAAAATATTTAGAATTTTTGATTATTGGGTGTCGAGACTTTTTAACACTTAGGTTCAATAAGTTGTTAGTGAAGTTCAATACCTGCTTAAACAGCATTGTGTGGAAATTTTGAAAGGTTTTATCTAAAGCAAACAAGTGCTAGTCCTCATAAAAATCATTACTAGTGCTGAAAAGAACAGTTCCAGCTGACCAGACAATAATACTCTGTTGTTTACAGCCAATTCAACATACCCCCAGACAAAAGATTTAGTTATTGTATAAAGATATAGTATTTCTTTTAAAACTTTAGCAAATATAAAGTCTTTAATTGTTTAAGAGTGGAGTGTAGACGATTCCCCAAAAACAAAAACACCACAGAACAAAAGACCTACATGAAACTAAAGAAAAATAACAAGAAAAAACTAAGAAGTAGATCAAAATGATAATGAAACAAAAGCAAACAGAACAAAAACAAGTGAAAAACCAAAAAGAAGAAAAAGAGCTGAACAATAAGCACAACAAAAAGCTAAACTAAAAAAAAACAAGAATGGAATGAACCAAAACAAACAAAAAAACGGAACAAAAAACGAAACCATAAACCAAACAGAACAAACATCAAACAAAGCAAAAATAACAAGAGAAACAAAAAACTAAACTAAAACAAAAAGCACAACAAGAATCTAAACTTAACAAAACAAAACTAAATTAAATGGAACAAAAGAAACAAGAAAACAGAAAATTAACAAAACCAAACAAAAAAAACTGAACAAAAAGTAAAACAAACAAAGAAACAGAACCAAAAATCAAACAGAAAAAAACTGAACACAAAACTAAAAGAGCAAAAAAACAAAACCACATTTTACACAAAATGAACAAAGCAAAAACTAAATGGAATGAACCTAAACACAACACAAAGAAAGTCTAAAACCAAGCACAACATAAAACAGAACAAAACAAAACATCTCTTATACCTTCTCTTCCTTTCCCTACAGTTATACTTTCGAACTGCATTCCATTTCAAAGAGAAGAAGGGGAGAAGTTTCTGCTCACTTTCTCCCAGGTCAGCTTCTCATCATCCACCAGAATCCTCATGAGTTCAGGGATGGCCATCGCCGGGTGAGTGTCATTCAGCTGGATAGCAACCTGCGCGACATGACAAAGATCCCTGCTTCGACATACTGTTGAACCAAATGTAAAACTTTTCTGCTCACTGGGGTCTGTCGTACCTTATCCGGCAGTTCACTCAGGTTCACGCGAACTACCTCGGTTGATCCGAACTTGGAGGCTTTAAACCTGCGAATGATGTCCTGAAGAGTCGCAGCCACCACAAAATACTCCTGCTTCAGTCGCAGCTCTTTCCCCTCAAAGAACTGCAGAATGCAAGAGAATCAGATTAGATTCAGACTTTTAACTCATGAAATGTTATTATGAGAAGGTTTGTGGTGAGCTCACGTTGTCATTCGGGTAAAGCACACGGGAGATGTTCTCCGCTAGATTCTTGTCAAGAACAGCTTGAATGTATCCACCAACGTTAACTGTTTAGGAAGACAAATGACAACACTTTACACTTCCCAGCAAGGTACAAAACTGTTTTAGTTTAACACCCTTTCTTTCCATGTTTGCTGAAATGCATTGAATTGTTACGGATGTTTTCAATTGTGACATGCCAAGACTATCCCGCTAAGTGAAAGTGACCAGTTGGCCAGATATGGAGTGATCCATACCCGGAATTTGTGCTCTGCATGTAACCCATCCCAGTGTACACACACAGCAGTGAACAAACACACAGTGAACACACACCCGGAGCAGTGGGCAGCCATGACTGCGGCACCGGGGAGCAGTCGGGGAACTGGTGCCTTGCTCAAGCGCACCACAGCTGTGGTGAAGATTGTTGAAGATGGGAGAGCAAGAATTTCAACGCTCACACCAACTTCAACTCCAACTAAGACTCTTTAAGCCCTAAGTGGCAGCCTCAGATGAGAACTCCCTTGTCAGCATTGCTTGTTTTTAGCTGTGTTCAGTCCAAGATACAATAGAAAGTTACTAAACTGTCAAACCCTGACTTGGCTGCAAGAGGGGTGGGGTCAGAAGTGAGCAAGTTCCCATTCACTCCAATGCTAAAACCGCCCAACTTTGAGAGGAGAAAAAACACGTTTACACCCCTGGTGCTGTAATGTTTTTTTTTTGTTTTTTTTTGGATCGATAGTTTTTATCTTCATGAACACTCTGAAGGGGGTGAATTATTTCTACATTTGTTTGTTTAGGATATATAAAATGTAAACATTCAGCCAATCGGTCATCTGTGCTACGCCTGTGTCCTGCCTCTCTGGTCCCACATTTAGTTACTGAGAAGTGATGCACTTCCACGATGGCGATGGTTGGCTACGTCCATTTTTAGCTTGTTTCACTGATCATATGAAATGTTCCGCATGCTACATCCATGTTAAATACAGTCTATGGGTTCAGTCCAAGGGGCAACCTCCTGCTCTCCCTGTCAGTGCCTAACAGGAAGTGACTGGACTGAAGTACCTCGACCGGCCACAAGGAGGTGGGGTCAGAAGTGGGCAGCGTCTCATTCAGTCCCATGTTAAAACTGTCCAACTTTGAAGCTAAAAAAACATGTTTCCACCGCTGGTGCTGCAATGCTTTTTTTCCTTCTTTTTTTTTTAGATCACTAGTTGTAATGTTAATGACCACTCTGAGGGGGGTTAATTATTATTACATTTCTTTTTTTTTCTTTTTTTTTATTATTATTACATTTCTTTGTTTAAAAAATATTTCAGCCAATCAGAAGCCACACAGGCCTGAGGGAGACCTCCTCCTGCTGGCCTCGGTACTTCCCACAGTAAAATGGTTTTACCTTGAGGTCTCCCCTCCAGATACTAACGAAGCCTTAATTTTAGTGGTGTACAGGAGATTTGGGACCAACAGTAAAGACCTGTTAGCTCCTAACTTGAGACCTGGGTTCCAGCTTACTTATGACACACATGTATTCAAAGCACAAAGTGTAGCTGAATGTTGTAAACTCACAGTCTTTCAGATGAAATTCACACGGAGCCTTAGCAGACCAGAGTCTCATGGTATTTACAATGTTGTTTCTGTATCCTGGTACAGGTGTGTCGTAGGGGAGAGCCAGGACCACCTAATCAGCAAAAAAATGACATCTATGAAAATCTGTGAATATCATAAAAGTGTCTACTTTATTTAAATATGTCTTTTCTGTAAGTCTGTCTGAGTTGAATAAAAATGTAAATTTTCTTAATATGTTTTGACAACCACACATATTTTCCATAACAATTCACTTGGATATTCAAGTAATTATCACCATAAACGGTACACTTTTTTTTTCAAATGTTTATGACATTAATTTTGAGTTAGTGTGTATTCTTTGTCACCCTCAGAAATCTTTTCTCAAAAAAAAAACTTTTAGTTTTTGACTAAATACAATTGAGTTAATCTACATATATGACCAATTGTGAGATGGGCATCTCTTTAATATTAGTGTACATATTCTCTCTAAAATTATAATTCCAGCATTAAATCAATTCATGCATTAATAAACTTTAGTAGCAAACCATTGTCCTTCCCATTGTGCCACCAGAGGGAGCCAGTATCTGGTTTCCAGACAATCTTAGTCAAGATATAGTGAAAGTAAAAAAAAAGTCTCCTACACACCAGCCCCTAACTGTAAAGGTGTGCAATTACAATCACAATATATTAATTCACCAAAGGAAGCCTTAATACATAACGCTACAAAGAGACTTTAATCGGATGGGCGGCGTACAAAGATATGAAAGATACAGGAAAAAAAGATAGCACTACATAATTTACACCAACCAGTGACTGGAAGCACTAAGAAATTCAATATCTAAATAAACGGATGAGTTGTTATTTGCCTGTACTGGGTACGCTTCATGCACATTGTGAAAAGAAGATTTTATTTACAGCTAAAAAAATGATCCTTAGCTCTCACCTGTGTATCCACCCACTTCACTCCATCAGGATGATGCTCCACTCGACCATAGAACTGCACAGGGCGCATGTATTCAGGGCGGGCTTTTTCCCAAGGGTTGCCATAGCGCAGCCAATCATCTGCCTCCTCCACCTGTCACATGATGCCAGTCGTTCAGTAAGGAAGATGTAGTCGATTCAGTAAGATTGTGGTTGAGCAGTGTTTTACCTGCCATCCGTTTGTTATCTTCTGATTAAAGATTCCAAATTCGTATCGGATCCCATACCCATACGCTGCCAAACCCAGTGTGGCCATAGAGTCCAGGAAGCAAGCTGTGTTGAAGAGGTCAATAAAAGCGTGGAATCACACACCAACCAAGTTCCAAAAAACTTAAAAATCTTTAAATAATTGAATATGGAATAATTTTTGCATCGTTTTGACAGATTAATCTTACAATGATTAGTTGTGCAGCTCCTTTGCATTGCATTGGAGTCATTGATCTGTTAGATTCCAAAATGTGTTAATAAAAATAAAATTGGACAAAACTAAATGGACTGAACCTATATTTATGGTACTATGGGAAACACTCAACAGGCAAAAAGTGAGATCAGCTAAAATTGTATAAATGATTAAAGAAGAGGGTGAGCATAGGACCCAACTAAAGATTGAGTATAGTTTGTACAAAAACATTTTAAGCAGTGACTAAAAATGTGAGTATTGAGTCAAAAGCGAGACGAAATTTTACAACAGAATCTAGATGTTTGCAAAAAAAAAACCTCCAATCCGTAAACTAACTCGGTTTGCAAATAACGAGGAACCAATTTGTCCAATAGAGTTGTGTATAAATAAAGCTAAGTGTAAATAAAAGTCTGTGACTAAATAAATTATGAAAACAAACGTGGCCAGGCTGATTTTCTTCTAAATGCATGTCAGCTGATGCCCTCACAAATGAGTTCAAGCTGATCTTTTCACAAATGTGTTATGTACAAATAAGTCTGATGTTCTCAAATATGTCTTCAGGCGGATTTTCTCACAAATTGTATTCTCTCATAAAAATCGTTCAGGCGTATGTTCTCAATTATGTGTTCAAGCTGACGCGCTCACAAACACATTCAGGCTTATTTTCCTCCAAATGCGTTCAGCTTTATTTGAACCCAATTCACCATTTTTATTATATATGTGTACAGAATGATGTTCTCACAAAAGCTTTCAAGTTAATCTTGATTCATTTTCCTCACTAATAAGTTCAAATCAGTCTTTAGGCCGATTTTTCTTATAAATTTAGTTCAGACTGATTTTCGCAGACATTTTCTCATAAATACATTCAGGTTTATTTTATCTCATGTTGATTTATGTGCAAGACAACCCTCGAAATAAGTTAAGGCTTTCCCCAGGGGAGCAATATGATTTGACCATGAATCAAGTTAACATTTATAAAGAAAGTGTTTGTTAAATGTTACCACATTTTTGACTATTTAAGTGCGCTCCAATCTGACCTTATATGTAAAAAAAAAAAAATTCTCTCACCTGCCAGTCGACCAAGGCCTCCATTACCCAGGCCAGCATCCTCTTCCATGTCCTGGAGCTCCTCCATGTCCAGACCCAGCTGAGAAACAGAAAATCAAAGTCCTAACTTTAATGAGTACGATTAAATACTGCAATAATAATAATATGAAAAATTAATTTCAGCGGGAAGGAGGGACTTTGTAATATTTTCATCACTGAGAGAGAAACAGGATGAGAACGAGACCGGTTCGGTTCTTCCATCTTTCAACAATTTAAATTAAAAAGCAACCTCAGCCAGCAGAAGGGATCTAGAGGAAATCATCTGTCATTTCCTTTTTAATTACAAAAAATCACAAAGCTCCTTGTATAAGTTATGATTATGCATTATTTCAAAAACATGAAACCGGTCTATGGATGAAAAGATAACATTAGGTCAAAATAACTACTTATCAGTATGGACCTTGTTACTAAGTATAGGTTTGAATATGTTTTTCATGACGTTCTGGTTTCTATCCATAATGTTAGCTTCACTGGTGTCAATAAAATGAGCAGAGGAGGGAGCAAGGGTGACCTATGATGGAAATAAACATTAGATCCATTGATTCTCCCAAAAACAATACTACAATTAAAAAAACTAAAAATACTACAATGTTTCTCTGCATCATTTGGTGTAGTAGTGTCTAATATAATAGAAATGTAGCATGTCTGATATGAGAGAGTCATCATCTTGTGACTGTGGCCTTAAACGCTCAGCTTTCTTTTACACTATTGCTTAGTTTGGGACTAAATAAACTACTATAGGGACAACATTTGAAAGTGAAAGTGACCAGTTGGCCAGATATGGAGTGATGCTGCAGCGCCCGGGGAGCAGTCGGGGAACTGGTGCCCTGCTCAAGAGCACCACAGCTGTGATTGTTGAAGATGGAGAGCAAGTGTTTCATCTCTCACACCAACTTCAACTCGGTGGATCTGGAGATCGAACCTGAGACCTTCCAACCACAACTCGATCTCCTTATCCACCAGACCACAACTGCTTAACAAAATTCTAGATTAAACTGAATTGTAAGCATTGAGCTGTAGTTGTAAAGAGCTGTAAAGCAGCATTATAAAAATCCGTATACTTTAAACCAATTTACTGTTTGTAGAAATGCACAGTAGATGCTGCTCCAACTCTGTCGTTGGATGCATTAGCACAGCTGACGTCTTAGGGTGGGGGAAGCCAGTTAACTTAATTCATTAATCGACAGAGGAGAGAACCACGGGAAAGCTAAGCTGGCCGTACTGCACCGAACTGAACTGTGCGCCACATGTTGTACAATGGAAAAGATCCATTTGAGGGCTTGGTGGGCTAATGTAGGATTTGTGCACACAAAGAGTATAGAGTTATAAGCTGTTTGTTTGTTGTTTATTTGATTTTTTTTTATCTCTTTACTGACAGTAAAACACAAGACTAAAATGTGTGATTAATTTTGTCGTTTTTCAGTGAATGTGAGTGTACTAGTGTGCAAAAAAACTGTGAATATTCTCTCCACCAGGCCACACCAAACAAAGTGATTGGAACACATGCTAAATAATAAATAACTCTATACTGCCTCACCTGGTGATAGCCAAAAAATACACCCAAGTAGCCAATATTGGACACCTCTAACCTTTTATACACACCATTAATGCTCTGGTGCCTTGTTTATTGTTTTCACAGCAGTGGACTATTTAAGTATTTTTCTCCTAAATCTAGTGGTTTCTAAGGTGGATCTGTTTATCTGTTTTATCTGGTTTTATTTAGTGGTCAGTTGTTTATACTGTATTTTATTCAGAGTTTTTTTTTCAAGTCAATTGTCTCTGAATCCAAGATGGCTCAATTTAAATGTAAATCTTTTTTTCTTTTTTCAAAGCATAAAAAGAACTATTTCTTCATTAATTTAACTTAGACATTCATATATATTTCATTCATATTTACAATATATTTTTCATGTTTAATGTTGAGTGCTCAGGCAACTATAGTCCACTAGATTGGACATGCCTGCAACTTGCTGAAATAAACGTTTTAAATTAAATATTTTAGAAAACTTTTTTTCTACATTTCGTTTCATGCCCTAAGAACAATAAACAGTTAATCTGGATCCAGGCTTTCATTATTCATGCATCAAAGGGTTAAACACCTAACTCTAACTTTGCACAACTTCTTTCGGAGGCTGTTACTCTGATTTTGCAGAGTGTGGAGTTTTGCGATACAGATTGCACAAAACATGATTGATTGATCACAGCGTTGCCTCAGCTTGGGAAAACTGCTCACAATCAATGAATTGAGGTTAAAGTTGTGCTCCGTTCTCCTTAACTATGTATCTGCAATTCAGCTACAACTAATGTTAACAATAAACTTTATTGTTAGTGCCATGAAACGTAGGCTATTTAATAGATAATTTGGTAATAATAGGAGAATTTAGGTCTACTTTGCAAAACTGCAAACAATGACTGATTGTCAAATATTGTATCGTCTTACCGGTGTCTTAATAAAAAAAGTTATGAATAAAAAAACATAACATTTAATTCCTTGTCCCATAAGCTACTTTTTTTAATATTAGCTTAAGAGATAGATGACATTCAACACCTTTATAACCATTGAATATAACAAAACCACTTCTTGCTTGTGAAACAATGTTCCTTGTTCATTGGTTTCTATCAAGCAGCAACCCTCCTGCTTTAAGCACGTAAAAGGAATTACCTTTGTTTGTTTCTCAACGTTAGTGTTTTACGTTAAATAATGGCATGTTCTGCATTGTCTCCTGTGAGCATCTCTCTCTTATTTTGAACGTTGTATTTTCATTAAAAGATGACTTTTTATGACAGTATACCTCCATTTTACCTTGTTAAAAACAGGTTAAAATCCCCCGATGTAGATTCTGGTCCCTTATAAGTAAAGCAGTTGACCCTGCATTCTGGTTATATGGTAAAAAAAAAAGTTATGCACTTTCTCTTAACTCACTTATCAAACCATTTTGTCACAAACCTCTTCTCACCTGATAGATGGCCTCATCACAGGCATTCTCCAAAGCCAGATTCACCATGGTGTTTTGAAGGGTCCGTCCCATGTAGAACTCCAGAGAGAGGTAGTACACGCGCTAAAGAGAGGAATACAATACATTAAATGTTGCTTAGTTTACGTCTTGATTGCTATTTCACTACTAAATCAAACAGAAACACCAGAGTGTATTCAATCTGACAGCCTGCGCTTTATGTATGTAAATAGTTAAAGATACTACTTTAAGCAGCTGTAGCTGATCGAAAAATCAAATATGAATAAAAAAATTAGGTTATTGCAGTCATTTACATATTTTTAATTTCAGGTCATGTTTATGGTCAGTCAAATATATACCACTTCTTCCCGATTTCATGAACTTCATAAGCCATACTTTCTTCTTACTGTTATAGCTTTTTTTATCCTCTCACTCAAATAATCTCATCTCAGTTTCTGTCCAATTGGCTGTCTGTTTCTCCTGCATAGCTGTTAAAGGCAAGGCAAGACAAGTTTATTTGTATAGCACATTTCCAAATATCCCCAAGATTGACCTGTTTTCATTCAAAAATGTTCTTGTACATACTTGAGACTCCGCCTCCTTTCTTATCAGAACAAGATAAATTGTTAATAATATAAAATTGGCATCGGAGAACAGAACAGAACCATCTACACTGACTTGTTACCCTAGAACTACATTTCCCAGATTTCTCAGCATCATGTGACAGGAAACCTTTTCTGCCGCAGACACAAGAAGCCATTTGCAGATGCTTGTAAAAAGTAGATCCAATTAAGTAGATGTAAAATTAACAGTTTAATTTAGATTTGGTGTTATTTACATTATGTTATTTTTAATTATTTTTATTTATAAGGGCACTTTAGGCATCAAGGGGCAGCTGCTTGACAACCCCCTGCACGTGCCTGACTCAAAGAAAGTTCCTTAAACATCACAAAGTTGCAATTTTAGTTGAACAAAACTTTTTAGGTGGCTTTTAAATCAACAGCTGAGAGCCATTTTGAGGAAGTGACCAAGAGGATGTAAAAAGCTGCTGCTGCTGAGCAGACTCTCCAGTGACAAGCCTTATTGTGACAAGTGCAAACACAAGCCTAATCTGTCTCGTGTCCTCACTGACCGCCACAGAAACCCTCCGCCATCAAGAGTCGCAGTAAGACAATCTTAGAGCCGATTTAGAGCCGAATATTTCAGGGTCTTGTCTATTAATGACAACAGAGGTGAGAAAAGAAGAACGTGTACGTGTTGTGTCTCATGAAGGTATGTAAAAATAGCAGCCTAAGCGGGCAGCCGTGTAAGGTTAACCTCTCTCTCAGGATGCCAGGCATTCAGATAGCAATGAAATGAATGCCACGACGCTTGAGTACGTTTCCATTGAGCAACGTTTAGATTAAACCCCCCATTCACATACAAAATAAAGGATTTAAAAAAAAAGCTATTCGATTTAATTGGCCTTCTCTGGTTCTTCCAATGAAATCTCAGAAATTTTATCTAGTTGTAAATGTAGATGCAACGAATCTCTGGATGAAAAAAGTTTAAAAGAGTTTAACGCTAGATTAAAAGCCTATTTCTTCAATCAAGAGTTTTAGTAAAGTGCTCTTTGTGGGTGCTAAACCCCTTTATGGTGTGGTGAAAGATAAGCATACAAGCTATTTAAAACTACCGTTTCATGTAAAAATTATATTACGTTTCAATAACGTTTCGGTAATGATCCCTCATCATAAATATGCCTTGAGTCATATTCAGATTGGTTTAATGCTTATTTGTATAATCTTATTTTCTTTATCTGGGAGCTCAAAACCACTCAATGGCCATAGATACTTAAATTAGCCTTAGCATCAACCACTAATCAATCAGATGATCCGCTAATTCATCTCAATGAAGTTAGCATGCGCTGACTGAACCAGAAGTGTAACTGTAGTAGAGCTGCATCGGATGAAACGAAAGTGTTGTCGGATGTCCCGAAAAAAGTTAAAATGTAACTTTTTTCTGTGTGCCAACAAGCAAAACCCATGGCAGTGGAGGGAAAAGAAGCTACATGGGTAATTTTGCAGAGCACTACTATTTTAGGTGATTCAAAGGCAGAAAACTATACAAACAGCCTTTTGAAGGTAATTATGGGTCCATGTTAGTCTAAACCCGTGTACTGATGTAAATAACTTCTTGTGCGGTCTTCTCTCGCTGTTCTAACCTCTCTACAGGTGTTGTTCGATGGCCTTATCTTCAAAGAATCTTCAGATAGGATCGATCCACATGATAGCAAGGTGATTAGCACCAACGCTCAAGCTTGACTTTCACATGCATCCACTCACTGAGAGAACTCTCTCTGGGGGAAGTCATGTTCTCCTTATGTGTCCATGTGTTTCCTTCCCCTCCTACAACATAACCTCTTTATTTTTTCTCTCATGCAACCTTGTTAAATGTCTGTGAACTTGTAAAAACTGGAGTTGTAATGCCTCGATTGGCCACTTGAGGTTTGGGGTGGAATTGAACAGACTTTCATTAACACTCATGTTAAAAAAGTCCAACTTTACAGCTGAAAAAACATGTTTAAAGCCTGGTTTTTTATTTTATGTATCTAGTTTATCTAGTGTTGACCTTCATGACAACTCTGAGGGGGTGAATTTTTTATAAAAATTTTTTTTTTGAGGTTTTCGTTCTCGCACTTTTTGATTCGCCAAATAAGCTCTTTTGGCCTATTTTAACTCTAAAATTAATGCTGTCAACAAGGGAGTGGCCGATTTACGTGAACTCTCAGCCTCACTTTTTTTAAATTTTTTTTTTTTTAACTCTCAGCCTCACTTGCGTTCTGTTAAAACCGAAGAATGACGTCAGGCATGTTACGTCCATGTTATACACAGCCAATGGGGCTAACATGCCGGTTGTGGTGAAATTTCCACTGTGCTAAACATCATTGGGTTGGTTGTTTGATCAGTCAAACGGCTTTGTGGACAGGCTTTGGTCAAAGAAAGTTGCTACTAACACGACCTGAAGAATTTCCCTGAAGGTCTGGTCATGCAAGACCAGCTGCTCCACTTTCTCCTTTAGCTTTTTAATGATTTTGATCACATGTGGTATCTAATGCTGATAAATGTTTGCTGCGTCCCGATCTGAACACTATACACTGCTCTCTAAAAGCAGATACTCATTTTCAAAAGAAAATGTAGATACTTTTTAGTATGTGAGACGAGAGTGTGCGCGACCTGGGACGCACTAGAGCATCATGTGATGGAAGTCATCATGCACGACGTGTGCGAGAACTTAACTCCCTTTCCATTCCTTCACTAATAAATATTCTAATTTTCTATGTTTTCTATGTAAATAAGTAGTTTTGCAGAGAACTTGTTTGTTTGGGTCCCAGAGAAAACTTCTACCGCCCGAGCGCAGGGGATTGTGGGTAATATCAGCCAGTTCATCAACGTGCACTTCAGAACCTAACCAGAAAAAGTACACATCCGGGCACCGCTTGGACGCTTTTTATGTACACTATGGTTTGGGACAATCAAATTTTAATTTCGCACCCATAAAAGAGTGAATAGTGTACAGATTGGGACGTAGCATGTGTTTGCTGCTACACAATGGGACACACTTGCCAACAAAAATGGTGTTTCAAAGATCCCATGACAAAAGGAATACCAGTTATAACAGTTGTAAGTGTTATTGACACACATGACAAAACCCCAAAGTGTGTGAAAAAAGTAAAAGTACTTTGTGAAAGTAAATAACAGCAAAAAAACCTCTGCGGCTGCTCATTGGATGTCATTAAATAAATGATCTTATAACAATGAAATAAATGATGTTATAACATGAAATGAGCCACAAGTATGGGCACGAGTAAAATCGGTCTCGAGCACAAGCTTGCGCACATCGACCTGTTGATGCTCGTCAAGGACACAGCAGAGCTCCCTCAAACATGAGATCCGGTCTGCAGGACCTTCAATGACTCTGTCATCGTCTGCCCTGGACAGATTACGTAATCGCAGTAACAGCCTCTCTATCCACAGATCATTAGCATAAGCGCATTTCCCGATGCAATTCACCGGCGATCGATTCTACGCCTCCAAACTAAATGAAGCTACAATTTATGGTTCTGCAGAGCCGCTGTTCTGCTGCGCAACAGCTCTGCTCGGTGGCGGATGCAACTGCGGCAGGACGCTTGCTTACTTTCGGGTCTTTCTCGTAGTAGTGCTGCTGGGTTCGGATCCATCGGCCCACCAGATGATCCCGGACGGTGTGCGCCAGGGCGAAGTAGTAGTCGCGCTTGGTTGCAACATTGCGGTCCTTCACCAGAGTGAAGTGCAGATGGCGATTGAAATTGGTCTTGAGGTCCGCGACGTTTTCCACCCCGGCGAGACCCCGCACGGAAATTTGCTTCCTCTTCTCCTGGTCCGTCAGTGGCTTGGACATCTTGTAGATTTTGCGGTCGGATTTTAGATGTGGTGCACTGGGTCTACGTGATGTCTGCTGCGTGTGTTGCGGCGCGCGTCACCGTGATCTCCAGCTGATGCTTCGGGGTCGCGCGCACTCAAACGGGGGCGCGCAGCGCGATCTAAAGCAGCTCGTTGTTTACAGGATGGGCGGGTCGGTTGTCTGGCCTTGAGGTTTATACTGTTACCTACTGAACTAATGAAGGTTGAGTATTTGTAGAAAAAAAAGTGTTTGTAAGTATTTGTAATCTAGAATTGTAGTCATTTATGTTTTATTAGTACACATTATCAGAATGTATATACCGCAGATGGGAATAATGAATGTACAATATCAATTGTCGAAACTAGAAACCAATTGACTAAATTGACTGAATTTTTTTTTAAATTCTGTTCATTACACAAATGCATTTTTCCCTGTTTTCCCTTTGACCAGGATATTGTGCTAATTATTTTTGCAATAATAAATTTGCCTATTTTATATATTTGTAAACAATTCTCACATAAAAAATACAAACATTTCCACTAATTTAAACTGTTGTAAAAAATATTGTATATAAATGTCCCTTTCTTTTGCAAGTATCTTTCCCCTCAGTACCAGATTTGTTTTTAATACAGGTTACTGTTACTGCACATATTTTTAATAGAAAAGGCAATTACAAACATTTCCCCTTTTATCATTATATAGGGAGAATAAAAAATATATAGGCTTTCAACCACTCGTTTGTATGCAGCTGCAGATTTATTTTCCATTGTTTAGTTTTTACCCTATTGACTAGTCAACATTTTTAATTTAACTTGCCGCTACTATGATTTTGAAAGATTGGCTATTTGATTTTGGTTTACATATACGCTAGGTCAAAAAAGCCTACATTTTCATATAATATGCATTAATTTTACTGGATGAGGCTGCAACTGCAAAAATATTTAATGACTCATTCATACTAAACCCATCCACTAGGTGACCGAACCGAAGACACTTCTGGGGTTGCTGAATGAAATTTATTTGACCTGGTTCTGACAGCATCTGACAGAAGTTGCGTTGAGAGAAATGGCAACTAATAAACAGAACACAATCAACACATCAAACTGCTGGTGATTAAATAGAGCCAAGCTCATCAAAGAAGCATGTCCAACATTCAGAGTCTCAGTTGAAGATATGGTTCCAGTTCCTCACTAGAACAGCCACAACCAACACACCCCAGTGTGTGTCAACATTTTTCAGAATAGAAACTACCCATTGGTTATATATATATATATATATATATAAAAAGACAAAACTAGGGTTGCACTGATGGCAATTGAAACATAAATATATGTTCCGGGCCTAATAACAATCACTTGTTTGAGGGAAAGTAACAAATTCAGAATAATGACACAGCGAGATTAACAACTTTATCACAGCTTTTCTGTATTTATTAACAACTGGTGCTGCCAACTACTACTAGCAGAAAACTCCCAGTTCTCCCTTGTCTTTAATGTTTCAGATTTTTTTTTTAACAACACCTCTTGAGATTTTCATGGAAGTTGCAAGCGTGTGGTAATCCATAATTAAAATAATATCATTAAAATATATTTACTCTCCTGAACTCGCATTCTGCAACTGTCCTAAAACTTCAGTTGTTACAAGATATCAACAGCATTTATTTACGAGTACGAGCTTTACGTAAGGTCAGAGAATAAAAAAACACCCCAAACATATCTAAATATAAATGATGAACAACCAAACACCATGCCAACTTTTATTTAGTTGAAAGCTTCATTACAAAAATATTGAAATACATTTTGTGGAAGGCAAATACCGAAAACTTTAAATAAAAGTTGAAAGGAGAAGATCCGTATTATACAGACCACCTATAGGGAAAGCCAATCTACATCATTGAAGACCAAACGATGGTCTCACACGACACACAAACAAATGCACAGTTGGTTTTACAGAATAAATGCTTTTTTTATGCACCTGTTGGAATGTGGCTGAGCCTTAAACAGTTGGTACTATTGCTGAATGAAAAATTAATGAACAGCATGGAAAAAAACCAAACAAACGACAATCCCTGCACATGAGTATGAACAAATACTCTACTAACAGATCAAAAACTAGTTAAAAACTGAGCAATCAATGCAAATTTACAGATTACTGCTACAGTCGCGCTTATACGCTCTCCTTAGCTTGATTTTATTTTTTCTCAAAGCATTTTGAAACATATCTAAATCAAGGCCAATCGTAAGAGAAAAAAAAAGTTACTTCTAACCACATCAAGCTGTTAAATGAACAGAACTCGGCACGGTTCTGAGATCCAAGTGTGTTTACTTGGGTGTCACACAGAGTGGCCACAAGACCACTGCCATCAAACCAAACTTTTAGCTCTGGGGTGGAGGAGGTGGAGGTGCAGGAGGCATCCCGTAAGGTGGCATCCCTGGAATCCCCATCATCGTCACGTAGCTGGGGTCCATAGGTGGAGGAGGAGGAGGGGGTGCGTACATCATACCTGCAGAGCCTGGGGGAGGGGGCGGTGGTGGAGGAGGGGCACCAGGAGGAAGAGGAGGCTGGACACCAGGAGGAGGTGGAACCATGGAGGGTGTGCCCATGGGTGGAGGGGGCTGAGAGCCTGAGGTTTGTGACTGCTGAGGCTGTTGCCATGGTGGCAGGTTTCCAGTGCCAGGGGAGGATGTAGTGGCTGTATCTGGACAAACAACAATTTAACAAATGAAAAAAAGAAGTGTAATTTACCAAAAAAAAAATTTGACTTCAGTAAAATACTTACTCTGTTGCCAAGGAAGAGGGGCGCTGGCTGCCATGCTGCTTGCAGGTGGGGGAGGAGGAGCCTGCTGCCATGGTGGAAGAGGTCCTAAGAGTGACGGAGATTGTTGGTTGTTAGTAGGGCAAACCTTGACTAAAGATTTTGCTGGTTGACTTAGTTGCACATTAAAGCCAAAAGTCGACTCAGTCAAGATAGCTAATACCGCATTTTTACACTATATGGCACATTTAAAATCCTTTATATTTCTCAAAATGTGTCAGTGCATCGGATAAACCAGTGCGCCTTATGAATAAATGCTGGTGGCTCAAAATAAGAAAGTTTTATAACGACTTAGGTACGATAGCAAGCCACACAGCTGAATGAATCGTTGTATCACTGCAGGCGCCTTGCAGAGGAATACATAATGTGCACTTAATGGCACACGTGGAATAACGCACAAACAGTGCCTCAACATGCACGTAATACAAACCATCCCTTGACACGCAGCTTACCAAAGAGTCAGACATATGTGTGGTATGTATATCAGTCAGGTGTTCGGGCTTTCACGAATCTCAAGAAGGTCGGAATCATCACTAAACCGTGACGTATCGGTAACAGCCACCAGAGAATGGCTAGAGGGAATCTGGTGTGCTTCATGCTGTAATCGCTCAACTGTTTTATCCAGACAACGATAGAGAATTTGTGGAGGTGGAATTACATGAAAAGGTGTAACGTTTCATTATCTGTTTTGCTTCGCTTAACGCTTTATCTTTATCACTTTAGCATTTACTGCAGTTTATAGATAATTTCTTGGGGCATCAACTTTTCAAAATGATCTATACTTTATATTTTCTTTTAGAGATGAGGACAGGTGTATTTGCCTTGTCCGCTGGGTTAACTAGCTTGTTGTGACAGCGTAATTTCCAGTGGATGTTTTTTTTCAGGCTACACGTCTAATGAAAACGTTAGTCGAACAAGCCTGTTCTCATCAATATCGATTAATTGACCCAAAAGAGGGCAGCCCTAGTTGTTAGTAGGTTGTGGTTCCATCAAATCTATAGCTGGTAGCAGTAAGCCTGACCACCAGACAAGTGAAGGATATACTGAGCTCTCTGAAACACTACGTTGCCCATCTGGTGTAAGCTTGCTTGGAAATTTATTCCGCTCACAAAAACCAGAGACGATGACTGAACACCTCTTTTGTTCAAGAGAGGAGAGCGGTTGGCAATCCATTCTCTAATGAAACTCTCCTTGCCTCCAAATGATCTTGCTGAAGAAAAATCTGCATGTGAATGAGGCTCTGCTGCAAACGTATGCAAGCTCATCAAAAGAATGCAATATCAAACAATCGACATCACATTTATATAGTTAACTTGCAATGAAATAAGTTGTTTTGTAATATCTATCTAGCAAATAAACTTTTCATAAAATATAATTGTAGATGCTACTAAAAAGGGCTATTGCTATAATATAATAATGAACATGAGTCCATTATGTACTAGTATGCAACATTTGTAGCTTGTTCGTAAAACATCATAACACAAGTATGTGAGATGCAACTAAAAATACAATCTTTTTTGAATAAAAGATTATTCACTCAAATATGTAAATACAATAGGAATAGGGTTATTTAATGGGCGACACAGTACCTACTGGTCCGCTTTTAATGTGATTTTCTTTAGTTTCAGTAAATCAATGTTTTTTGTAAAAAATCTTATTTTTACACAAATTTCACTCATGGCAAAATACTTTTTTTTTCTCCCCACTCTTCCACCTGTGCTGAAATGGGGAAATCCCTAAAGTGAGTACAAGCACTCCTCCGTCTGCAGAGCAAATATTATTAATGTATTTAATATGTTAATGTTGACAAAAGATCATGGTATAAACAGAATAAATCACGTCAAACGTAAAGGCATCACAACAAACTTCAGCACTACATTCCATCTGCGTAGTCAAAGCTAAATGTAGAGAAAAAAAAAACTTTCAGGTGAATTGTGATTTTATTTAATGCAGTAGAGATATTAATAACGACAAATAGCCAACATGTTGACAAAAGACCATGGTGCAAACTTTTGCCAACTACTGGCCGGAAACGAAAGTTAAAGGTAAAAACACCGTTGTTTTACATTGGGGGAGATTCTCCTCCCACTTGCACAACAGAACAGTACAATCTACTTTATAAATGTATTTATTTTTACTAATTGATCCAGAAGAGATGGCTCATCATTGGGAGGCTAACAGAAAGAGCCGGCACCCTGAAATGAGTCGGAATGCCCATCACTAATACAGAAGAGGCAGATCCGGTCTACTGGTAAAAAATACCGGCTTTTCAAACGCCAAGAGCTTCAGATTCTAGTAATACTCACCCATGTGGTGTCCAGGTGGTGCCGGGCCCTGACTCATTGGTGGAGGGGGAGGTTGCATCCAAGGTGGAGGCATTCCATTGGGATTCGGGGGCATTGGAGGGCCACCCATGTTTGGCATGGGAGGAGGAAAGCCATGAGGACCTCCATGACCCTGGGGCATGCCATGGTAGTTTCGGTTATCACCAGGGCCCGAATTCATCCAGGGAGGGCGATTCTGAGATTGAAAAGTGGAAAAATCTATAAATAAAAGTAAATTGTACAAAAACAAAAAAATTTTGTCTATATTTCTTACTGGTGGTGGCATGTTGTTGGGTCCAGCTGGACGAGGTCCACCAGGGGGACCACCGGAGGAAGTAATAGGGGCCTCTCCTAACTCAGCCATGAGAGACAAGTACTCTTTATCCATGCGAGCCTTGTCTTGGGCAGTCTGGGGTGGTTCGGTTGGTCCTGGACCAAAGGTACTGAAAAGTAGTCATAGAAAAGTCAACCAAAAAAAAATAGTCCAAGGAAGGAAAAAGAGTAGACCGTTTACTTGACTGAAAAATGGCATTACCCAGTAAACTTGCAGTCTGATGAGATGTGACCTGCTCCACCACACTTTGTACAGACAGTTGTGTTTGTGATGCTGCGAGGCTCAGTGGTCTGCCATGGACGCAAGATCCTAAGAGAAATGAGATGAAGAAACAAAACTTAAGCATCACTGCAGGTTTTTAGAAAGATACATTTTTATAATCGCACACCTGTTATCATCTTCCCTCAGGGTTCCATTGAGCCGTGCCAGCTCCCTCAGTTGCATTTTTCTCAGATCGTTCTGGTCCTCGGGTGTCTCAATGCCTTGTTTGAGGATATTACGAATCTACAGACAAATCAGGGGGTAAATGTTTTCATACTGGAGTGGTTTATTTCTAAGACCACCTTCATTATAAACACTGTTTGAATCTGAACACTTGAAGCAGGCACTTCCTTCAAGTAGGTAACTTTAAAGGAGGGATACTTTTCAGTATGCACACTTCTGGGACAGACTTGTTTGTGTCTGTGTTGCCTAGTTACGAAACCTTACTTGTAAATCTGACTTTTTTTTGTCACCCTGGTGATATACAATACATTATAGGGCGTGAGGACTTGAGTTGGTCAGCCATTTTCCTTGGTATGCTATAGCCATTGCTATATGGACACTGGAGATATGGGTTGAAGTTGGAAATGTTTATTTCTATATGAGGACTAAGAAGCTTCTAAGGAATCTTTTGAAAAGCGAAAACTGTCAGAAAAGCAACTTGTTAGAAATGAAAAACAGCACCAAGCAGCCTTTTGTTTCAGGAAAAGAATAGAATGAAGGTGTTGATTTCTAATAGTCTCGCTCCTTGACTTGAGAGTTTTTTTCAACACCTTAATCTAAACACAATCTAAAAGGAACGGCTGATAAACTTCTATACAAATAATATGGTGGCCTCAATATGGTGATGCATTCTGTCTAGACCAGGGTCTCAAACTCAATTCCTGGAGGGCCGCAGCCCCTACGGGTTTTTGTCCCAATCCTGTTTCAAGAGACAAATCAGTAGTTTCAAACAAATACTGAAGCGCTTAACCAGTGGAATCAGGTGTGTTCATATAATGTTGGAGCAAAAATGTGCAGAGCACCTAACTCTCATTTTGCACCCATAAAAGTACACAGATGGGGAGTTACAAATAATTAAGATAAAATCCTTCCTTTTGAAAATGTTCTCAAGCACCCTCACCTGGTCTACAGCTTTCTTGACATTCTCCATAGTGTTTGCAGTGACCAGAGCATGAAGAGGTTCATCTTCTCCAGGAAGCATCTGTCCATCTTTGCGGCCTACTTTTCCTTCCTTCACCGAACCTTTCCCTCGAATCATGATCTTAGCGCAGCACTCCTTCTCAATATTCTTCAGAGTGTTTCCACTAAACAAAAACAAGTCTCAACGCTTAGTTTGGAATGGAGAGTCCTTGCACACAACAGCTCAAAAGCATTTCTTTAAACCAACCGTGGCCCAATCAAAAGCCCAACAAAGTTGATCTCTGGATATTCGTCCTGAGGAATCATCACCTTGTCGCTTACACGAATCGCTGGTGGTCTGAGAGAGAAGTGGCATTAGAGAAACAGAAATGGATACAAGAACATGAACTTTCTAGAATCCATACTTATAGTCAGCAGGGGGTTTGAACTCAGGGTTCAGTCCCACCATCTCGGTAATGAGTGAATGCCTCTCTTCCTCCACCTTCTTGCGTGTGCGATATTCACGGGTATTCAGCCGCTTTCCTTCACTGTTGTAGATGGGCTCAGGAGACGGAGACCTGTGAAATGTAAAAACATGTTGATGCAACGGTGTCAAAATCTAATAGGAGCACACACTTCACTGACTACACTACTCTTCACAGATAATGTTTTGATTTTTTGCTGGAAATAGAGTGCCTAGGAGGCCCCACTGTGCTCATATTATATGGGCACAGATGACAGAAGGGGGGGGAAGCCACCTCTAATTCTACGATAAATAATTTCAGAGGGGGCTAAAACTCTTGAGAGTTTGAGGTATAAAATTTGCTTGTAAGTGGTTGTAAAAGTCTCTGCTAAGCAATTGTGTCCTTTTAGACCTTATCTAAATTGTTTTGGCAGGACAAAAAATGTCTAATAACTGACAGAAATGGGGCAAACAACACTAAAGTGCCTGTTCTTGAGCGCTGATCTAGCCCATCACATGAGCAACTCAACAGTTACCTTCTCCTCGGACGGAGTGGAAAACCTGTTTACCTGCACAAAGAAGCTCTGTGCTTGAAAAAAAGGTTACGAATGAGAGGGGAATTTGGGTTAGAGAAAATCAATTATAGCATCACCTTGAGCTGCTCTCAAACAGCCACAAAATTGTGACTTTTATAAAGGCAAACCCGAAGAGGAGAAAAGAGGGGGGTAAAGAGGGAAGAGCCTTGTGCTGGTTTTCATTTGGACTGATATCTCCAGCGCTGAGGACCTGAAACACTCCCAGCTTTTAAATGAGCTGAAAGCAGGATGAACAATCATTCCTAAATACTGAAGGGGTTAGACCTTTCAGAGGAGTTGGCGATGTAAAAACTTCTGCCGGAGAACCTAAGACTGTTCAGAGAGCAAGGGATGTGTACGCTACAAAAACACTCACGTCAGAAACATGACATCTGCTGCTATGTTGGATGCTTATGGAATATATGAGCGGCCAAAATGATCAAAGTGTTAAGGTTATGATTAATCCAGAGAGAAATGCTCAAGGGAGTCTCCGACGAGTGGCCTTCCAGAGTGGATTTCTGGAATACTGTGGAAGTTCCTGGACAAAACGGTGGTTTAGCCCCCTTAATAGAAAACCATTATTGACCATCCAGCTAACATAGTTTTTTTTTTTTCAGCTTCTCAATTAAACTTGAGGTTAAATATTTTTTTATAATCTAAATAAAACATCTAATCCACTTGGTCTATAAATGACACTACATTAAAACTCCAGCAATTACAATAGGGCTGTTCAAGAAAATTAACTTTCATGCAGTTACAATGAAATTCAGCATACAATTCAGATATAAAGTAATCAACCAAGATTCACTTAAAAATGTAACAATCTACTTAAGGCATGCACATTCTACTTGGGACAGTTTCACTTAGAGTAAGCTGTAATCTTTTTAATGTCTCCTAGACTAAACTACTTTTATTCTAAAAACACGAGGTCAAGCGCCATGGACACAAGGTTTCTTTCCCTTAAAGTAAACGATTGTTAGATGCCCTCTCCACCCCGAAATGTGTTTTTCTTAATTGTAGGTTACAATCAAAATGTGTTATATGAATTAATGACAGGTGTAATAAACATGTTTACCATAAGATACTCAAGCGAAAAAACAATGAATGACATTTCCTAAAAAAATTGCTTCATGAAAGCTCTAAGACTTGAAAAAATTAAGCTCGTATCGAGCTGTTCTTTTAATGTTTATTGCTTTTTTTTGGTGACCTAATGAATTATAGTGCTATTAGAATAGAATTATTGCATGGGAAACTGTAAAGTTCCTTTTTAAGATTAGGACGTATAACCATGCCAGTTAAGTCACTGGGGAAAACACTTAACAAAACCAAAATGGGAAAAAAGTAGAAAATGTGGGAGCAACACAACAACCAAAAATATTACTTAAACTAATTATTTAAAAATATTCCAATTAATGTTTTATTAATTTAAGAGTTACACACTACAGGAATTAGCTAAACTTGGGCAGCAACCACTGATTAATCCCATAATTGGTTAGTTGATCATTATTTCTTTAATGAATCAAATAACTGGCCAAATGGTTAACACGTATAACTTCTAGTTCAACTAACACAATATATTTAAATAGTCTTTTCACAGTTAAGATTAAAACAATTGATGTGCATTCCTGATCTTGAATTAATGTGACTTTTAATATTTAAAAACTATTGATCAAATGCATTTGTTTTTTCTGATAAGATTTTCATCCAGCTACTGTGATGTTCTTGAAATTCATCAGTTAACAACATTTTTGAGAATGAACCTTAAAGAAAGTCGAAGAATTAAGGATGAACACTATTGCAGAAAATGATATCGCCAACAATACTGAATACTATTTATTAGTTGTTGCAGCTTTAGAACTACTTAAATGCTTTTAATTTCCCTGTTTTGACCATATTATTATTTATTTTTTAGTTTTGTTTGCATGCATTAGCTTTTTAAGAGATAAGTTTAGTCGTTTCATGTCTTGAGAAACTGTAAAGTCAGCTTTCTTGATTTTGATGCTCCGATTTGAAATTAGGTTTTTAGCATTTAATCTGCATAGATAATTCATTTCCTAATTTTAACAGTCTAAAAACATTTTCTGAAGTGCAATTAAAGATTTCATTCATATCTTTGCCACCAGGTTCAAATAAATACTTAATTTTAATCTGAGAATAATAATTAAAATCGAAGGAGTAAAAATATTTGTATATTTAAGAGGCAAAGATATGAAATGATTTGAATGTGAATTTACTTACCCTAAATACAACTTTTAACACTTACAAACTGTCCTCACATATACTGATGCATTGAGAAGGTAAAGAAAATGTTACTGTTGGTGGGTTAAATCTTATTCCAACCTGTCCTCAGGGTTAACAGGGATTCCCAGGTCTCCTGTACGCAGTTTACGTGTCAGGTCTTCAATCTGCAGTTGGACTGGAAGAATTCAGGTTAGGAAAGAAAAAAAACAAGGATGGAGAGAAATGTGGTTAACAGCAAAAAAACATCCTACAACAGAAACAGTTCTCTGAATGCATTTATGACTGGTTTAGCAAGGAACAAAATGTACTGACAGTTCATTAAAGACTTGAGGTCAGAAGAACCTGAAAACCTCAGAACTTAGCAATATACTGAAAATCCAAAAACATACACGAAAGTTTCACAATGATTAGATTCAGAAACTGATCCAAAAAAATCAGCTCAAAACTGTTCAAGATAAGATTTCCATATCACAAATCATGGTAAAAAAATAGACAAACTAAAAATCGTGCTAAACACAAAAGCCTGCTGGGGGCAGGAAAACTGTATTGCCCTTAAGATTCAAATTAACACCATTGAAGCTAAATGTGTAATAGACGTGTGCCGGTATCACTTTTATAAAACTTCGATTCATATAATAAAGGTTTAGTCATTCACATCGTGTATGTGATCTGCATTACATCTGAACTATATTGCATTCCTTAAAGAAACAATTTGAACTGTTTTCAATAAAAGCTACATTTCCTTGGCATGACAAACACATGATACACTTTTTACCATAACAAGACCAACAATACTTTTTAATATTAAAAGAGGGCGAAAACGATGGTTATGCCAAACTGGTAAATCGCGAAATCTATAAATAAAACCTTGTTCTATTGATCTAGCGATAGTACGTTTCGGTTAGATCATTACATTGAATTATACAAGTAGCATTTACAAGCTTGTGACAGCAACTGCTTAATCAGGATTTTTTTCTGATACTTGATCTTTTAATTGAAAATTAAGAAAACATTTTGGAGCAGCGTGATGCTCTTGATTGAGATCACCTGTTTTCATTCAGAAATGAGAACATAATTATTAGAAAAATAAAAAAAATGCCCAACACAATATCATTGCTAATCTCATTTGGTCATAGCATGTGATGAGAGGAGAGGAAAAAGCTAAACAGGTCAAAATATAGAAACTTGTAATGTAACTTGTAGAAAATAAAAATGCTTCGGTTATGGTCTGATGAAATGATCTACGTAATAATCACTAGAACTGGAAAAGGGCTGCTGAATATATTTTAAAATGATCCAACACTATTTCTCCTGAGAGGAGTTTTTCTATCTTTGCAGATTTTTCACTTGTACTTGGAAGAGTTCATGATAAAATACATATTAAACCCCACAATTTACAGATTATATACCGGCACACGTCTATTTTCACAATTATGCTGATATAGGTAATTGACAAACATGAACAACAACGTAACATTTAACCTTTAGGGTGTATTAACATTTGTTTGGTTTTTCTGATCCATTAACTAAAAAAACTAAATTCGGTCAAACTCCAGTTAACATTCACACAATCATGGAGTCAAAAAGTTGCAAACTAAATGTGTGTGTCCACAATCTGATTGGTCTATCTCCTGAAATAATACTCTATACCAGATTAAGCACAGTCATGAGTATGCGTTTAAGTGTTTATTTTTACTATTTTAAAACCTGCTGACTAAAAAAAAAAACCTTACCACTTATACAAAAACAGCTGCAGCAATTAGACAGTTCTACAATGCTGTTAATGTGTAAAGATGTTAGTAACGACACGGTAAGGTTGGTTACCTACTGACCTCCAGCGTCCAATCAAAGTGAACTTGTAATAAAAATATGATTCAATACGCATCAATCCACAGCACCATTCTAGTTTTGCTAGGTTATCCATTAAAGATTTTTTCGGACCTCAAAGGTTGACCAATTTGCAATTAACATTACACTTTTCTTTCCAATAAGAAAACTTTGGCTCGACTCCTCTCAGTATAAATAAACTTATTTAAATGGTTTAATACTATAGCTATGGATACCAGGTAAGAAAGGTAGTGGAAAAAGCCTCCAAAAGAATCCAAATTGAGACAGAACATTACTGAAAAGTGTAAAAAGCGAGCTAAATAAAGTGGCAATGGTATTGTAGCGTTTTTATATCCGTATTAAATGCATGCTATAATCAAACTTTTAAAATCATTTGGAAGGGCTACGTATTTGTAGGGATGCTAAACCACTTTCTTGGTGGCAACGTTTAAGTAATCAAACTAAAGATTTTTTTCAATAAAGCCAAAAATGACAAATGCAAAGACACTCAATTTGAAGATTGATGGAGAGAAACTTGCCAGTGGATCCTAACTCTAGTTAACAGCCTCTGTTTAAAATCGATCAAACAGTCCTTTAGAAAACTTTTTTTTTCACCGTGCAAAAATCTAGATTTATTGAGACATTGAGGCACACCAACCAAATAACTCTGCACAAACCCAAAACTGACTGGTAAACCATAGTACAACAAATCAGTCATGAACGTTTTAAAGGTTTTTTTTACATGCGTTCTTAAGAACATGCTTGAGAAAAGAATCACAGGTCAAACGTTGAATGGTGCAGGCTGATGGTAAGACAAATGAGTGCTCAGTTATCAGGAGGACTGAGGAGCTGCAGGATTATCCCTCAACAAACACTACCAGATGCTACAGCAACACAAGTGCCTGATAGCAATGAGGAAGCATTTTAATACACAAAGCTGTCTGATGCAGACGATGGAGATGACGTCAACAATTCAGTGTTAAATCTGCATTGCTTTGAAGTCAAATTGGACTTTTTGCCTAGTTAGATGGATTCCTGCAGCTGGAGAACGTTCACAGCAAGCATCATCATCAGAAAACACTGTTGGCTCTTGCTAATGGACATTGGGTGATGGATGACTAAAAACTTACAAATACCTAGACAAAGAAAACACCTTCATCCACATGGTAAAGTGATGGATTAAGTGCATACGTGTCAAAGTGGGTTTTCAAAAAAATTGCTTAATTTCAATAGATTGACAAGTTATTCCAAAGGTTCTTCCAACTTGTAATCTAAAAGAAGTCAAACTAAGAAATTAAGCAGTTAAACCCTTCAACAAGATTGATAACAAAAAAAAAAAATTAATTGGTAAAAAAAAAAAAGACAAGCGTCCCTCATTAACGTACATATCAGGAGTTAAGTAATATACTTTGTCTCAAATGTAGTTTTAATAAATTGAGATATTCACCTATATAAGCTCGTTCCTGATCATGAGTCAGGCCAGGAGGGATCACGGTGGGCATGCCAGGAATATTGGTCTTCTGATCAGGGGTCTCACTACTCCAACGACTCCTTTTCCTCTTCTTTCCAAAATCTAACATGGAAAGTTTAACAATGAAAAATTTCATACAACAACCAAACTTAACTCAAACACAATTTTTGATCAATTTAAGTATTTGGTTTACTGAGATGATGTCATCACTGAGTGCATGCAATTAAAAGTAAAGATGGAATACTCAGAAGAGACTAGAGCTACATGAAAAAGAATTTGTCAGAAGTTGTCTACCACCACCCAAATTTGCACCCCACAACCTGAGCAGAATTGTCTACTGCCACCCAATTTGTACCACAGAACCTGAGCAGAAGTTGTCTACCCCCACCCAATTTGTACCACAGAACCTGAGCAGAAGTTGTCTACCGCCACCCAATTTGTACCCCAGAATCTGAGCAGAAGTTGTCTACCGCCACCCAATTTGTACCACAGAACCTGAGCAGAAGTTGTCTACCGCCACCCAATTTGTACCACAGAACCTGAGCAGAAGTTGTCTACCACCACCCAATTTGTACCACAGAACCTGAGCAGAAGTTGTCTACCGCCACCCAATTTGTACCCCAGAATCTGAGCAGAAGTTGACTACCGCCACCCAATTTTGCACCACTGTCAAACCTACTAACTGCCCACTGCAAGCGCTGTGCACCTTTGAAAATGTTTAACTACACAGGAATTAGGGTTGGGTCGATAGACACCAATGTCCACCGCCGATGACAGTTAGACATCGGGATGCTGAGTCGGTATCAGCAATCCTCCACCTGTCTCCCCACCCCCAATACCCTCTCATTTTTACATTTTTTCATTATCGTATATTGAATGTACTCTTTGTACCACTCAAAACCGTCGACGCCATTATAATGACAGATCAGTCAGTTCAAAGTGATTGACAGGTGGTAATTTCTGTGTAACATTTATTCATGTTATGTTTTGGTTATCGGTAAAACAAACACCATGCGGGCAGGCTCCAAATAATGCCTTATACAATACAAAAATTTCCGTTACCCACCACCCTAGAGACTGCACATACGACGCCAAATTGGTTGACATCGCCCACCCATAACAGGAATTCTCGCAGACGACAAGCTCTGTGATTGGTCAACATAGGCAGTTTGCAAAAATCTAGCTTATTTGCAAACATCTATGCTTATTACAAGTGCAAATTTACACATACGTATGGTACTACGGATGTGTTTTCAAGTGCCGGCTACACCCATTTTGAGCTCCAATCGACTGTCAGAACCCTATGGTTGATGTCACGAACACTCTGTCCATGATATATATATATATATATAGGGTCAATGGGTTTGACAGATCAAGCTTTCTCTTCTGATCACATGTTCAGAGTAGTTAAAAATCTGGGTGCTTGATTAAACTCTCGCGTAGACTCATGACACGAAATAGCGAAGACAACTAAGTTAAGGTTATTTGAAAGCCGATTGGTGTCCGATCATTACAAGTTGTTCAATAAGACGCACAATATTATAGAAACATGGTCAAAAGGAGGAAGTATGGCGTGGCATTGATGTAAAAGTGGGGATTGAAAGAGATGAATTTCTTGGACTTTTGTTGAACGTGTAACTACTCATCCCCTCAAGTACGTTTACTTAAATATTAAGTTATGCATTAGTGAGGGAGACCGTTAACGTTATGAGAACAAACAACGTTATGGCAGCCGCGGGCAACTTCTGCAAATGGAGAATGTCATATTTTTCGGGTATAAACAAAGGACCATTCTATTTATAAAAGCAATTTAAATAACTAAATAGTTTACAAAATAACGTGCTTGCATGTAATAACGTTATGAAAGGAGTATATTTAATTTAATAAATCTAATTTCATAAAACATTATACAAGCAGAGTACCTCTTGATATAGTTAAATGCAGTTAAACGTTGCTAACAGCTCAAAGTCGTAACAAAAGAACGCAACCAAGTACAAAGGAGCGAGGCCTGTAAGCGAATAACGTTTAAGGCCTGGCCATGCCGTTTACCTGCTCCTCCGAGTTGAGGTTGTAGGCCCATCCCGACCGGGCTTGTGAGCGCGGGTCCCATGGCTCCGGGGTACTGGGAGAAACCTGGGTTAGTCATCTGCGGTGGCTGGAAGTTCTGCATGGGGAAAGAGACTGGAGGCCCGGGCGGCGGCATCATCCCCACGCCGGGACCGGAGTCGAAGCCTCGCTTTGCGCCGATACTCGGGTGCAGCTTTCCCAATGGCGTTGCGTTGGCTCCCGTTGCCATTTCGGGAGATAAGAGCTTCTATTTTCTTTTGTGTGTTCAAAAGATACGTATTCGTTTCCCGCAAAGGGCTAAATAATCTATGAAATAGCAACCCTGAGGAACACAAGTCTTTCCCGATCAACCTAGAGAAAAATGGCGTCCTCAGGCTGAAATTGACAAAGACGAGATGTCGTCAAAAGAAATACTCTCTGATTGGTCCAGCTATTGTCAATCTAACCATTGTGCAATTTGTTTGGATATTGCAGCGTCTGTTTCAGTATATTGTCTTCCCATTGGTTGTTCTAACCCAGGAACCCAGGCGGCAGTTTATCGACCCTCTGCAAGAGGCACGTCTAGGAGGTTGGAGTTCAGTTGTCTGTAGATACTGTAGATCTTTGAAATGTATATTGTACTTGGTATTCCAATTAAACAACATGGAAAAATGATATATAGACTGTCTATCTTTTGGAGGTGAATACTTCTCATTCCAGTTATCTTTCATATTCTACTCCAGCATCGTTCTGCTTTTTTTTTTTTTGATTGTAATTTGACAAAAAAAGAAGAAGAAAACGCTACATTTTCATGTAGTTTTGGTGTTGAAATTACGTACTAAATCACTAAATCGTCAAAATCTCTGGTGAATTAGGTAGAGGTGCCATAACTAAAAGCAAAAATGTATTTATTTTATTCAAAAACATTGTTCTATGTGTTCAATTTCATTCTTACACAAGTTTACCTATTTAATAAAATACATAGAGCAATATAATTATTTTGTGTCCATAAGATTTTTGGTGTAAGCATTGCCTTTGTGTTAATAATGTTTATATTTTATGTGATATTGGGGAAAAAGGGTTAGCATGTTGTTCATTTATCAGAAAACAAAAAGCAAATGTGAGAAAATATTAAATATTGGAGTAGAAATAAATTGTGCAAAAAGGCCCTGAATATAAAATGAAAATAGCCTGGAGAAAAGTAATTACATAAAAGATAGAATTTTTTACTGTTTGCAAATGTACAGTGCGTTAAGAGATGAAAATATTGTGATAAACATGTTTAAATGACAACAACTTTTTATTATTGATGAAAACTATTTACATGGTTTTGAATGAAAAAAAACAGGACAACATCAAATTTAAGACAATACAAATAATTCAGAGCAAAACAGTTGCCCATCTGTACGGCCCTTGATCCAGCTGGAACAGGAAACGTTGCAACTTCTACAATGACCCATGAACACAGAATCACCTGCAAAGAGAAAATATGGTCTTACAATTGGTTTTCCATGTCAATTTAAACTTTCCCTTCATTTCTCATATGATAACGTCTTAATCTAAAAAATGATAACCTTGTATGTGCCAAATCAACTAACCTGAAAAAGTTTTTTTTTTAAACCACACCTTTAAAGGGATACTCCTCCCAGAACATTACATTTTGTTATTAAATCACCTACCGCCATGTCAGACATTTCAGACATGTAAAAGCTTATATTCTGACTGGAACATAATTACAAAAAAAGAGATGTGAATCTCAAAGAAAGAGATTTGCTTTTTAGATAGTTGCACGTGGATTCGTCTGTGACGTCAGCGCATTCACATGTGACATCTAGTCAAAGTGGAACTAACGCCACACAAGATTCTCTGTAGCTGTTTAAGTGTTGCACAGTGAAGGAAAGGAGGAACTAACGACTTGAAGTATGATTTTTGTTTTCTGTAACAACCAAAGTATCTTAGGTATGTTTATGCATGCTATTGTTTACATATTGTAATAGCTCATTCTGAGATCGATACAACAGTGTTATGCCAGCGATAGCTTATAATGTATATTTACATACAAATTGAAAAAATTAAAAACAGAATACTACTCAAGATTTTAACATTCTGGCATCGACAACAACTAGAGATATCAGGAACACATGTTCTGTTAGTAGCTAACAGATAATAAAAAGGTTTAAAAATATTCTTGTAACTTTCCAAAGTTCCCACTATACCTTTGATGGCAGTGAAAGCACCTAGATAATGTTTTTGTACCTTGACAAATGCAGTTCAACTGAAATCTATGGGAGGGAAGAAGAATTGGTAAATCTTTGGAAGGAGTATGTCATTAATGTCTACATTCTAAGTTCATCTTTGGGGTGGGAGTATCTTTAAGTCTTGTAATAACTCCAAATACAAGGGTAACCCTAATTACTTCACCATGAAACATTTTATACAGCTGAGCATTTGCATCCATGAAGTCACAATGAAGCTATGTTAAAGAGAAGGTAGATCGGTCAAACACAGAAAAAAAGCTAATCAGCCTGGTCAATCTGTGGTTAAGCCCATAGATAAAGCTAAAAAGATCTCACCTGAGAGCGCACAGGATTTTGGCTAGTAAGTATAGCGCACCCGATCGCCGTATGGATCCCGCGGTACCTCGTACGCAGCACTCCTGGGAATCGCAGATACGGGAGAGAGGCGTGACCGTTCATAAGAGTATGCCTCCGCCTGGAGGGGGACCCGACGGATTGGGCTCCTTTCACGAACATAGTATGCAGAGGTGGGAGTCTGGGGGAGGGATTGCCGATCGTAGGGATAAAGGTTAGTGGAGGGCAAGGAAGATGGGGTTGGAGGGACCGTCGGAGGTGCAACCGCGCATCGTTCATCAAAAAAACTGGTTCCGTACGCACGTGCCCGATATTTCTCATAGAAGTCCACCACCCCGTAAGCATCTCTTTCCCCATAGGTTTGTCGTCGTATCGGGTATGCAGGCAACGCACTGCCATAGACCATACCACTGTTCCCATACGCAGCCTCACTTCCGTACACCGGAGCCATGCTATTATCCGTACCAACGCTGTAGCCCGCTGGCATACCATAACTCAGTGAACTGTCAAATCCCGGACCCCTTCCATACGCAGGGGCACCATAGCCTGAACTGGTGTAGCCGAATGAAGGTGCAAAGTTGCCACCAACAGCTGGCTCGCCACTGTAGCCCGGATGGAAACCACGATCGCCACAATCATTGCCCGAATCGAACCTGCCAGGCCCATATCCTTCAGAGCCTGGGCCCTCTCTGTAGGAGCCGTTCTGGTCTAATGGGCATTCTTTGGACCAGTGGCCTTCCTGCCCGCACCGATAACAACCCGCTCTCTCTCCCATTCCCGGCGCGGTACGCAGGCGGCTAGTTGAAAGCTTCACGTTCATCAGTTTGCCTTTAGGAAAAGAGAGAATTTTAAATGATATTTCGATTTTACGTATTTGACATGCACACGGAGCAAACATTCATAACCTTGAAGCACCCATCAAAATAAAACTTCACACATTAGCTCAAGATTGGAATCGACCAAAACACGATGCAGAGTTTTTACCAGAGCATAGCAACTCAGAGTTAAAGGTACAATATGTAAATTCATCATTAGATGTTGTCACTGTAAAACTAATAACTAAAAGGTGGAACCAAGAATGCACAGGCGGTTTTAAGGTACTTAAAGATATAGCCTTCAAAGACACAGATGCCTCAAAAGGGATAACACTGTGCTTAAAGTCATTAATAATGGTGACCAGAATTTTTATAAATGCCGATTACGCTGAATGTCCTATTGTAAAATAACTGCGCTGAAAAGGCGTCTTTAATATTACAGAAGTAGCTCACAAACGAAATTATGATTTAGACAAAATGGTACATTAGCAGGGTCTTTGCTTAGATTTATGCTACCCGAGAATTTTCCATTATAAATAACACAATTTAAAAATACATAAATAAAGTTTTAAGGCAACCAGACACAATCACGTGATTAGACATACTTTTTACATAATGTACCTTTAAATTCTCCCACTGTTCAGGATGTATACTTTTGAGCAAAGCAGAGTTAAATAGAAACCAGGAAAAAAAATTATTTATAGGAATATATATATATATATATATATATATATATATATATACATACACACACACACGAGTAAAAAGATAACTGTAAACCGCTTAAAATGTTGTTCATCACTAACAGAGGAACTCTATTCCTTGAGTCTGTTTTTTATGACAACATTTATCTCCTAGCTTCCATAGACATCCCATGAACATGAAATTTAACAGCTACAGTAACTTCCTCCTTTGACCTCCACAAAGTAAAACAACCATAACACTTTTAAAGAGGTCATGAACTGCAAATTCATTTTTTACAGGTACAACCCAGCGCACTAGAACTCATTGCTCTGTGCAATTAAATGTTCTAGAAATTATTATGGTAAGTGATGATGCTGAAGTTTTGGGACCAACTATATATAAAAATTGCAATAGCTTAATTAAACTGCTAAAACTACAAGATGAAAGTTTATAATTTTGTTCATATTTTAATGTTGCCTTCCTTAATAGAAGAACCAGAGAACACGCTTAGAGAAACAGTTCATCTCTAAATTTGTTAGTGGAGTGCTCAACGATCTTCAGCAGGGCTCTACTGCGATATTATCACACGTCTGCTGTTTAAATCTCATCTTGTGAGTGAACATTAAGATTTTTAGTGATTATCAGTACCACATTTCACTGCTCCCTGTGGAATAGAGAAGCTTATATTTTTCACAAATGTTAGCACATTATTACAATCAGTTTCATATCCAAGTAGGCCAAGTGTAAAAAGTGGTTGTCCTGGGATGCAAGTCTAAATATTTTGTTCTGGTTGCATTAAGGAAAAGTGTGAGAGGGGTGAAAAATAAGCATACAAATGTAAATTTGTGCTTTTGTAAATCCTACGGAGACCAATTTAATTTATAGTGCAAATATACAATAAACTGCTTCAATAATAGAACTGTGCCAAAGTAAAATTGGAGGTTGTAATTGGGTCTTACGCTCAAGTACAGGCCTGCTGGTTGACTATGTCAATCTTGACCAATCAGAGAGCAGTGTACAAGTTCTTTCGAAGATCAAGTTGCACACCTACTTAAGCCTGTTGTTTTTTAGATGGGTCAAATAATGCATGAACTGTATTACATACAATAATCCAGTTCATGACCTCTTTAATTAGCTCCACTTACCAATCTCTCCACCAAAAATCTTGTCTAATTTCTTGACCACTTTATAATTCACCAACATAAATGTTTCGCTATATTTGAGATAGGATTCAGTCTGATTCACCTTGAAAAGCTGTGTTGTCCAAGCCATTGATAGCCTCCATAGCATCTTCCACTCGTTCCATGTGAACAAACGCATAGTCCTTCACTATATCACACTCAACCACAGCTCCATACTCCTCAAATTTCGCCCGGAGTTCTTGGTTGGTGCATCCACTGCTGATGTTGCCAACATGAAGTTTGGTCGAGGTTTTGGATTTCCCTTTACTCATCTCCACATTCATGGCCATACCGTTCAATTCATACTTGTGAAGATTATTGATGGCTTCATCTGCCTCTGCTTTGTTATCCATATGAACAAAGCCAAAGTTCTTCACAATGTCACACTCTGAGATTCTTCCATATTGAGAGAAGAGGGACCGGATCTCATCGACCGTAGTGTCCGGCGAGAGATTTCCAACAAATATTTTTACCATTTCGGTGATGCAGTCTACTTTGCGAACCTGTTGGGAGAAAATCAAACCGTTAAAGTCAAATTTGTGTCCAACGTTGGCCCAACTCAGGCCAAGCAAAAGCTGAAAGTATGGGCCAAAGTACCACAATGAATTACTTATAACCAGAAATACACCAGATATCATGTTAAATGCACAAAAGTCTACTTTGTTGTAGTATTGTGCATGATTTATTCCATATTAGGATTAATATAGTATTGTGCACGATACTGTTAAACAGAAATAGATCAATGCATTTAAAATGAAAGTAAATGCATTTAAAATTAAGTAAATGTATTTTAAATATGGCTCAAATTCTGTGTTATTAGCTTTGTACACATACCATACTACATACCAATATTTTATGTCTGGGCCTAGCACTACATATGATCTCTTGCCCAAGCCTTCTGTGTCACACTAAAAAAGGCCACCTTTAAAAACTATAAATTATTATTATAAGATATTTTTATGACTATTACATATTTAATAGAAGGAATTATGTTTTTAAAATGTTTGTACCCACTTTCCTTCTCATCAGACCATCAGAAACAGAGTGCACCATGGGATTTATTTTACTTCGGTCAACATACTTCAGGTAAGATGCTATTTATCTTTTGAATATGAGGTTATTCCATGAGATTGGAGAAGGAGAAGTGTTATTGTGGTTATAGACTCTGGCTTTTCACTCTCTGTGCACATAATTCTACTTTACCACTTTACACCTTCCAAGTTTAATCAAAGTGGATTTTGTCATTCTGAAATGTTTGAAGTAGATTTATAAAGTTTCGATTTTACTGCTTTTGCCACAAGGCAAGATGTTGTTTAAAAAGAATTGACCACAGACACATAAAAAGATTTCCATTTCCTTTAAAAATAACTTGCATGCCACCATGACCTAATCTTAATGACTAGTTTAATTTCTCTCACTCACTGATAGCATTCTGCCCAGTTGGTATAATCTGAAGTGTTAATATTTTCTTTATGTTGTCTCAATTTATGGAACATTGTGTGTGCTATTATGCAACATATAAGAACATAAGCATCTATGTCACATGATTAAAAACAAAAATCCTGACATTTACATCTCACCTTGAACAATATCGTCATTTAAATTTCTGAATAAACCTCCAAATAGGGCATCTGCGCCAATTAGGTACAAAACTCCGGCGCAATAACGCCTTGATTGTTATAATCCGTCACAAATATTACCCCATTTTTGACAGAAAACATCTCATCGAAGCTGATCCTCCTGCATTCACAAACCCGTCAGAGGACAATAGAAGGGAAAGGATGCGGCTGTATGCATCCAGCCGTTTTCTCCCAAACTAGATGTTTAACCTTTAAAGCGTAAATTAAGAACCCAGAGGAATAACCTTATCGTGTTTACTAACGTTAATCAAGTTAGCTTCGCCCAGCTAGCTAAGCCACAACACAAACCGAGTACTTCGACTAATTTAACAAGCATAGTAAAACGCTCAAAATGAGGTAAATATTTACATTTAAAAGCGAGAGGATTTTTTTGGCCTGTAAAGAGAACTCAAAAGATTACATGGAATACCTTACAACAATGCTCGGAGACGAGAAGCCGGCGCGGGATGTAATGGCGTCACTCTCGCTGCGTCGCATTGAACGAAAGCATCTCTGTTAGCTCGGCAATGAAGCAGCATGGTTCCGCGTCCTTCCCCTTTTCTTCCCTCCATTTCCTAGAAGCGCGAACTCCTCCTGCAGGCTTTCTCCTCGAGCACGTGGCCAGACGGGTGGGTGTGCTACAGCTCCTTATTCAAGACTACCAAAGCCACTTAAACATAGCAATGTAACCCCATTAAAACACAAGGAAGGAATTTAATCTCAAAATACTTGTTTATTACAAAAGATATTTGGTAAAACAGTACAGTTTCTGTAGGAAATACACACGTTGAGGGAAAAGCTTACACATTTTTAAGAATCCAAATCTCAAACTGCTGTAAATTTGTTGATACATTTTTTATTCCACTTGGGGTATTTCCTCATTACTTTTTTCACATTTTCAGTAATGGACTTTAGCGTTAAGAGAGAAAATAACTTATTTTCTAGCACACTTGTCAGTTTGATTATGTACCACAGTATTACATATGTGTTTATTACTGTTTTAAAGATATACAAACTGAAAGACCATATGTAGTATTGTTACCTGAACAAGCTTGAAACCAACATTTTTGAATTTATGAAATTTCTGCAAATAAAATAGTAACAAAAAAACAGTGGAATGTTGAATTTTAGTTTATTTTCCCATTGACTATTTACTTTCTGAGTAACTAATTCCCAGTCATTTGCAACATAAGGGGTCAAAAGACAAATGAAATGTTGCACCCAACTAATTTCCTATTAGAAAGCATTTAAACAGTGTCCTCAACAAAAATGGAGAAAATTATGAGAAAACGTCAAACTCCATCACACAAGGTAACTACATGGTCACAAATTACCATATCAAAATAAAGCCAACATAAGCCATCAGTATTACCTTTGAATACAAACTAAAAATGTATTTAGTAAATCAAACTTTAAAGTTTGAAGACAGCTGTGATATTCAACAGTTTTGTACAAATTGTAAAACATTAATTAGCAAAATGCATTAGCATTGTGATGAGCCTGCAAAGTCCAATTCTGAATCCATGAAGACGGAGAGAGATAGACATGTAGATGGAAGTCTCTACATTTGCCATCTAAAAAATAAAAACAAGATAAAATCATTAGTGAAATCTGACATTAAACAGTCACACTTTTCTGACTACTCTTTCACCCGAGTAAAACGTGTTGGGCTAACTTGCTCACTCGAAACCGTTTACGCTTAGAGAACAATTCACGTAGAAATCTCATTTGAGTTATAATTACCGACCGACATTCGCTCACCTTTACTTGTGTGTGGCTTAATAAGCGTATCGAACCCGCTCGGTGTAGCTCTCCCGGGTTTGCGGCAGGCTGTAAGTTGATGTGCTCCTTGAGACCGGGGAAAGTCGCGAGCGCTCGTACGAGTAGCCTTCCGGAGTAACACCCACACGTCTAATTGGGCTACGGTCCCGCAAGTAGCTTGGTGCTGTGGATGGTGTAGCCGCCAGAGGGCGTCGCTCATATGAGTCAAGGCTGGGAGTAGCCAACCGTATCCTTGAGAGAGTAGTGGGAGGAGGAGGAGGGGGAATACTGTGAACCCTGCTATCATAATAACTAGCAGCAGCAGCAGCAGCAGCAGCAGCCGGGGAAGCCCGAAACTTCTCATAATAGTCAACGCTAGAATAGGGATCAGGCGTGTATACCGAAGACCTCTCGGGATAGGCGCTTGGAACTCTGGTGAGGTACCGCTCTCGAACTTCCGCACCATACGCGCCGTACCCGGGACGTCGACTTATGGGTGGAGGAGGGGGATACGGCCCTGACGGGTAACCGTAGCTACCCATGTCATAACTTGGGCCACCTCTTGGTGGTCCTCTACTACCAGGCCCTCCCATACCTCTCCCATAGCTACCATTCTGGTTAAGTCTGCAATCTTTAGACCAGTGACCATATTCTCCACAGACATAACAGCCAGTTTGGTCTCCCATGCCAGGCACTGTACGAAGGCGACTTGTTGACAGTTGTACTTTGATCAGCTTGCCTTATGAGAAGGAGGAAACACACGCAAGACATTGTAAAAAATTTCTTCCGTCCACGCAATCCGCAATTAGCAAAAATTAAATGATTAATGCATTAAGAGTTTCAAAAGACATAAGTTCTTAAGGTTGTGCAAATTCTCCCTTTTTTATGTTGCTCAGACTTTAGCCATTCCAAACTTTATATTTAATTTTTTGTGTGTCTGTGTCTTACATAAAATTCATCTTGGTTTCTCAAGTAATCCGTGTGAGGGTAAAAAAAAGTCTCCAGTTTAAAAAAAAAGTGGCATTAAATTAATTTGGTAGCAGAATCTTTTTTTAATAACAGACTAAATTAGCATATTCAAAATAATTTCCTGTTAAAGACATTTTGTGTATACACCATTAAACCAATAGTGCCACAACCCTCTTCTAATTGGCTACAAGTAAGACTGGAGATGGTACTCGTCTGACGAATTCACAGAGAGATGTTTTCAGGATATCAATTGCCGCATAAAATATTTGAACCAACCACACACTAACTGTTTGGAATGACCATGTTGAGCAAACACTGAACATTTAATGCTCTTTTTAACAGTTATAAATTAGCATATATGTCACGTTAATGAGGAGTTAAATTAAACCCTGGTCAACCACGGACTTTCGTCGTTTCAAGGTTCATGTTCACCTTGGAATGCCTTGTTATCCAACGCATTGATGGCCTCCATAGCATCCTCAATCCTCGCCATGTGAACAAAAGCATAGTCTTTGACAATGTCGCACTCAACCACAGATCCATACTCTTCAAACTTTTCCCGAAGCTCCTGGTTTGTGCAGTCAGGGCTGATGTTACCAACATGCAGCTTGGTGGAACCTCTGGCTTTGCCCCTGCTCAGCTCTACATTCATGGGCGAACCGTTCAGCTCGTGATGGTTCAGTTTGCGGATAGCCTCTTCCGCCTCTTTCTGACTGTCCATATGGACAAAGCCGTAATTTTTCAGGACGTCACAATCTTTTACTTTACCATATTGTGAAAAAAGTGAGTGCAGATCTTCCTTAGTCGAGCTGTCGGATAGGTTTCCAATAAAGATCTTAACCATCTTTATAGCCGATCTGTCCTGAACAGAGGAAGCATAGTGTTGAAATTTAAGCCAACAAAATCAACAGACGCTCCATCATTATAACGTTATTGACCTACAGAGGCACCTACAAAACAACATAAGCTTGGTTTCATTACTCGTTCGCCTAAAGCCCGAATTAATCCAGTAAGTTTATTCAACTCACTGAGTGTTAACGTAAACTCGACAAGCGGTCAAGTAACTTAACGTTAATGGCGCAGACTTCCCTCGCGTTGAAGGCCACGTACCCGCGTGGCACTCATAGTTTGAGCATGACTTAATTAATCTTAGAAGAAAAGTTGTGTAAAAACACGACAAATGGACAAAAGCGACGAGAATCGGTGAGCCTTTTAAGCCGTACCGTTAAACCATTTAGCTGTGAGGAGTAACGTTAAGCATGTCTGCCATCACATCCGTTTAACTCGAATTATACCTTCTCAACACGTTACGTTGATACCTCTTATCTCTAGCAGGAATGTACAGTTTTGATATACCAATGTTTAGAGAGTAGCCAAAACGTACCTTACAGTTGGAGGAATGTGTTGCCGCTTTGAGTAATTCTCTAAAATGGCGTCGACTCGCCCGTCTTGTTTTCGACAGCACTTCCGGTCCATGAAAGACCCGGAAGTAAAACCAACATTCAATATAACATAAAAAACCGTGACTTGACGTTTAACTAAATTTGTTTAAGTTAGAACATGGCTCAGCACACAAAGTACTGTTATAAAGAAATGTATAAAAAAATGAGCGTATATATGTAATCAATAAAATGTATTGTACCATGAAGTTAACGTAAATTAAACTGGTCATAAGTTTCTCATTTAGCTCAAACCATCAAAAGTGTAGGTTGAATGCACATTTATTAATGAAGTGATATGGTTAAGTGTTTTTAGCCTTTAATATCTAAATAAATGGCACACATTTGTTTTTATTAAAAAGCAAATTAATTTACACATGTTTTAATGTCAATATTGTCGTCTCAGTAATAATGTAGTAAGTGTATAAGTTGATATACAAGTGAAATTGTTTAAATTTTAAAAAATTATTTTAACATTTTTCAAGCAAACATATCTTCTAAAAGTAATTTAGGTTACTTTTTTGTAGTTTTTAAAGTGATTATTCACAATGTATAAATTACAACCTTTCATATATATTGAAAAAAATCAGTACACAAAATTGACTAAAACTTTTATTACTTCATGAACTGCACTGAAATAAAACAAATAAAGAACAGACACTTCTTACATCACCGGCCAAAACATGAAAACAATAGGTAATTGTCTTTAGAACAAAAGTTACTAAAACCAAATAACTTTTTTGACATTATTAATGACTTACCTTTAACCCAGTTTCAAGTTTTCAATAGGCCATTGGAAATCAGAATTGGTAAGTTTATACCTCGTGAAATGTCTTACGAGAAAATGAACTAATTTCAGGGCAAAACGACAGCTGTTAAACGAAAACATCAGCCCATCGCATATTTTTCGCCGCAAAAGAACACCAATTTAAAACAATCCTCCACAAATTATACGGATTGATATTTCGATTTAATGTAAAATATAAATACACTAAGTAAAAAAGTCAACTCGTTAATGCGTTTGTTTTGGGTTTTTTTTTTTTTATTAAAAACTTGAATTTATGAGAGAAAGATACAAAGTCCCCACTGCAATCTTATGGAATTAAAAAGAACATTTAGAGTGAATTAAATTCACCAATAAACAGGTTTTACAGAAACGGATATTGAACTCCTACTAGCACGCCGCATTTAAAAAATTAAATAAAAAAAAAACACAACTAAAATCTTATAATCTGGTGCATTTCAAGAAATGCTAAGCGAGGAAATGTAACCCAAGTAATGTTTCCTGACTTACATAGACGGGAAATAAAATAAAGCAAACAAAAAGACAGGCATAGTCAAAGATGAAATTAAACGTGTAAAAGCGAATGTTTTATAGAATGTGCAGTCCGTATCTCTTCCACTATGATGCGCAGCCGAACGAAACGCGCTCTGGTAGACAAACATATCGCGGCACGTGCATCTGGAGACGACGACGACGACGATCTTGAATATTTTACACCTGAAAAGAGAGCAAACCACATGAGTTAAATGGCTATAAAGCCATTTTGCCGTAAATAATTCGACAGCCTTAAACACAGAAACGTTCGCAGACTGAGGTAATCGAAGTCTTTTTAAACATTACAATTATTTTAAGAGCAGACCTTTTGAAAAGACCATCAACTTAAAAATATCACTGCACTTTGATACAAAGTAAAGTTCTAGCTAATGCGCATCGTTCACCTCACGCGCAAAGAGTTCACAAATATTTAAGTTCCCCCTTGTCTTATGAGACCTATTCTCACCTTGGTTATTTTAATATTCGTAGCGCGCAGAAGGAGGTGGAGGTGGAGGCACCGGCCTGTCATAAGGGTCCCTGGCCCTTGGGGCACTGTACATCGGGGGCCGGGACATTGCGATAGGGGAAAGTCGAGCTCTTTCATATGAAAAGCCATTTCCAGTGGCCGCCGGAGGGGGTGGAGGACCACGCCTAATAGGGCTGCGGTCGCGTGCGTAAAACGGGGCTGGCGGTGGTGGGAGAGGACGTCGCTCGTAGGGATCTACACCATTACCAGCCATTCGTTCCCTCAAAATGGCAGCCGGTGGAGGGGGAGGTGGGGGAATGCCACCTGGGCGGCGTTCCTCATATGCAGAGGCGGCGTAAGGGCGAGCGCGATACTTCTCATAATAGTCGACCACATTACGACCGCGCTCATGCTCACGCTCATACATTGGTGGGGCCTGTTCTGGGTACATTGGGCGTCTAGGAGGAGGGGGTAGAAGTGAGGGGCCAGGGGGGTACGGATTGGGGCCCCTACGGTAAGCAGGGGGCTCTTCTTGTTCCCCACGGAAACGAGGTGGCCAGTAGTCACCTTCAGGTGGCCCATAATCTTCCTCTTCACCTCTGGGGCGACTTTTTGATATCTGCACATGAATACGTTTGCCTGCAAAACAGAGTGACTGGTTTAACACAGAAGCAGACAAATTTATTTTTTATATAAATATAAACAAAACACTACAACAGCTGTATACCTTGAAAGTCGCAGTTGTCCAACCCCCGAAGGGCATCCATAGCCTCATCATAATTGTTCATATGCACAAATGCAAAGTTCTTGATTATGGCACATTCTGCAACACTGCCATACTCCTCGAACAGGGCTTTCAGCTCTTCATCATTTCCCTTCTCCACATTGGCCACGTGAAGCTTCACGGGACCTTGATTTTTTCCCCTACTTGCCTCAACGTTGATGGGAGTTCCATGAAGTTTGTGCAAATGAAGGCTGCGGATGGCCTTAGTCGCACTTTTGCGATCGTCCATGTGGACGAAGCCAAAATTTTTGATAATGGCACATTCAGTCACGGTTCCATATTCAGAAAACAGAGCTTTTAATTCCTCTGCTTCTGCCTGCTGAGGCAAATTTCCAATGAAGATCTTCACCATTGTTGTTGCGGTATTGCAGGAACTCTGAAGAAGAAAAAAACGAGATGGGCGATGAGTAATCACACACATTATACAAAAACTCAAAAACCAATAAAGATAGGATTTTTTTGTTGTTGACTTGATCTGAATTCCAAATCTAATTTAAGCAGTGGACTTTCTTTTCTACTCACCAGTTCATTAGCAAGCGAAATCATTACGCTAATAGCAAACAAAATTAATTTACCATTTAACGTTAAAGCTACGGCCAAACTAATTTGTAACCTCCATTTACCAAATATCTATATTCTATGCGGGTCATAACTTTGCAATAATTCCTTCATATGACACCAATGCTTAAATATTAATAGCTAAAGTAACGAGGTTTACCGAACAACTTTTATGGTCAAAAAATAGATCTTATTACATTAACGTTGGGTTAATTCTCAGAGTTCGACAAGATGGTTGCAACAAGGCCGCGTGCTCATTATCAAACGTTAACGCCGACAAAACTTCACAACGTTAAATTTTCTTAAGTGACGTTAAAAATGGATATTTCAATAAACCTGTCCACGGCGTAAAACAGGACATCCGATGCATTAAAGCTCCGAGTCAAGTAGTAACATAGTTAATCGTTTTCAAAAGGCTAATATTAGCCACTTTAGCAGCTAAAGGGTCGACGAGCGCCATATTAGCACGGCGCACTTTAGCCAAATAAAACATACTATTCAAGCTTTTTTGCACACTCTCTGCCCCAAACCACACACAACGCCGATACTTCTACTAAAGGTTAAAACAAACGACGTTTTCATATAAATCATTATCAACGGCTTACCGGCTCCTGATCTCTCTACGTAGCTTCAACCCGCTTCAGGAAGAAGATGACGGAAGGTCATTTCATTTTATTTTCTCTAGCTCCCGCCCATGACATCAAATACACCAATCGAATTCAATAATGTTAGTCACATGGCCTTGGTGTAAGCCATAAACTGTTCTGAATGGGTGGAGAAAGAGTCTGTTTATGTGTCGTTTGGCACAATTTTTTTCTGTTCTCTGGGCATATTTGTAAAAACCGGTTTATTTATCTATAATGTACCAAGTCAACACAATAAACCAATACACACGATGCAAAGAAACAAGTGCAACTGGAACAGGATTGAGAATACTCTATCATTCATAAATAACTCTTTATTACTTTATTACTCTTTATTACAAGTCTAAAAACAAAAGAAAAAATACAGTAAACAGTAAACTCTTTTGATGCAATAGCCCCTATTTCTATAAACGTATAATAAAAAAGCCTCACTTGTTGGAGGACTAACTACCATACGGCTGTTTTGTGAATGATTTGAATAGTTTCGCAATAAATAAACGTATAACTTTCACAGAATAGACCCTTTTACAGAGCAAGATATACAATTTTAAGCACAAGCTTTCTCCACACAATCAAACACATCTACACCAACTAAAGCAAAATATAAATCTCTATGTCTATTTAGATCTAAAGTTAAGAAATACGTCAAAAAATCATCAAAACCTCAATGATACTCTTTTATGTCCTATATTTTATACAATTACATGCCACAAAAAGGTGGAAGAAACATACAGCTAACCGAAAGCCGTACAGTTGTGATGATGAAACTGCCATGCAAGAGAAAATTTGGAAAAAGTATATACAATTCTGAGTAAACAATTCTCACTTTCCTGGCTTGGCAGATAAGAGGTCATAAAAGATTACGACCATCAAACCACGTTACTTTATTACAGCATTACATTACAACAGTTAACTTTATATTGAACGGATTCGTTAAATATGAGTTATTACATCGATCCGATAGTGAAAGCGTTTAAGGGAGTTGCGCAAGCCTGGAGTTTTTGCGGCTCACGTGATGAAGAGAGAGAGGCAGATTCCGCAGAGAGACTCCTCCTCCGAGTCCTCGCTTCTCTGCGCTTTGTTTGAGGAGCTCACAGCAGCTTTCCTTCTCATCGATCTCGTCCTCGGATCACAATCCGCGTCCGTTAGTCGCTGTGCGCGTCAGGAGCTTCTCGAGGTGAGAGTAGATCATGGACTGTATATAACAGGTTTAAATCCGGTTAGTTAAATTAGAGAGAAAAGTTATAACCATGTTGCAAGTTCTGAATTGTGCCTTGAAGTGTAACAGGTCCAAGATCAACTGCATTTAAGTTCGGCGTTTGCTACACATTACAATGTTACTTTAGTTAAAACTAATTTTTAATGCTATTTAATGATACAATTAAATAAAACCATGCTTGATTAAAAAATAACAATTCGAAGCATAAAAAGTTGTGTTTTAATTGAAATTGTATTACAAAATGAAACAGCTGTTCACGCTTTTCAAACTTATTTAAATGTAAGTTTTACTGACCCTAGAGAATTATTTACTCTTTATGTCACACATCTTGGTTCAAAACAAGCAGAAAGAATAGCTGCAGGTATGAGAAAATTGAGGTGCAACTATAAAAGAGTATGAAAGAGGTTAATGTCAGGCATGCAGAGAATTGGAGAATGTTGGGATCATCAAAAAAAGGACAGGAATTGACCAAATAGTTGTTGTAGTAGCTTTCAATACGTGTTTAACTTCATATTGAATAAATGTAATGTTTTTATATTTTCCATGTAACAAAAACAATGTAATGAATCAATTAAAATCACTGAAATTATCAAAACGCATACTTTCTAAACCCAACAGAACAGAATTAGTCCATGTAATGCGAGGAAGAAACATTTGTTGTGATTCAGGTTGATGTTCAATACATTTAGAAGCTAAAAGTGGGCACTGCGATTAATTTCCTTGTTTAGTCAATAATACAAGTGCGTCAAGTGGCATAGTGGTGAAGTTGGTCATCCTGTTGCCAGTGTTGTGGGTACGATCCGCATTGCCCTGTATGGATGTGCGTGACTGGTGAGGTGTTTGGTCCCATTGTGTCAGACTGCCTCAGGGTAGCTGGAATGTGGAGTGAACAAATAATGCTCTAAAATTATAAAGCGTCTGGAAAAATACAGTATAAATTTATTTTTCCAAACATGAAGCATGTACTGCAAGCTGATTCCTTTGCAATCAGCCTCATGTGGCCAGTTGAGGAGCTTCAGCCAGCTCTGTTTCAGATATGATGTAAACAGTAACTATATGCTATTTTATACAGAGGGTACGCACATGAGAAAAATCATTCAAATTCACCTGAAGTAAAAGGTTTAGGTGGCACTTTCAAACACACTTCCTGCCTCTCAAGATATTGTCCTATTGCAAGGTAACAAATGGGCAATTTTGTACCAACATGCCATCTTTTTAAAATTTATTACAAAACAATCCTGTTTTAGTTACATGATATTTGGTAGCTTTTTCAGATTATAAAGGTACATGTTGGTTCGCAGCACTCCCCTGTTCTTGGTATGTTTGCTGTAGCTGCTTTTAGTCTTTATTAGCTGGAAGAACAGTGAGAGGTTTCTTTTGGAAGCTTCAGGAGGTCAAGATCAGCCTTCTTTGAGAGCTTCCCAAGGAAGGAATGTTCGGGGGATGGGGTTGAATACAGGCACTGCGATTTTACAAAAACTCAACCGATAACCAAAAACTCTGCTATACCAACCTGACCAAACACAGAGAGGTTAGAAATGTAGAGAAATGCATGTCAGGCAAGGCACCGAGGTCTTGGTCTTGAAGCAATGCATAGTCTGGAAGCAGAACTAATATATAGAGACACGGACGAATGGGTTAGAATTATATAAATAAACAAGGCCCTTTTGGTTAGGGGTCAGGTTTGTTGAACACCGATTCCCAGAAATAGCATATCAGACCGTTGAGGAAGGTTTTTGATAAGGTCACTTAAAGAAAAATCCATTTACTCTGACTCTTACTAGCATGAAGCCAGACCTTCTTGTTTGTTTGGGAGCTTTCTTTGGCTAAGACCCACCCAGGAAATCGTTTGACCGACATGTCAAACAACCAATCCCATTTCTCTTCACATAAGCATCATGTTTCCGGTTGTGAAAATGTCACTACAAAAATGTACCAACATGCAACAAGTTACTTAATGTTTTTTAATGTTTCACTTTCTCTTTATAACCTCTCATACTCTGTTCAAAAGATACTTTTCATCTCGATCGTTATGTTGTACTGAAAATCTGGATAAATTCAATCATTCCGATTACAACAACTCCAAAGCAAAAAACAACAAAAAAACACATATTGAAATAGCTTTACGTGGACATCTGAAAAATAAGCCCTGTGAAAAACTATTGAAAACTTAGAACAGTGAATTTAAGACTTTTCATAGGCTTTACATTTTTTGACTGTTTAAGATCCAGCGGAAACCATGTGAATATATATTTTTAAAGGTAGAATATTACATTCTTTTTTTTTTTTGCAGTGCTCAACATTTCTTCTCTGTATTGAGATGACTAATTTGATTTTTATCTCAGATCTCACCAAGTTCTCCAGCGTCTTCAAAATGAATGACTTCAGCAAACTCGAGACAGAAGAGCTCCTACCCTGTCTCCATGTAAATGTCTACCACCCTGAGCAAGCCAACCGTCCACTCTTCCACGACCTTCCCCTCAAGGAGCCTTTTGAGATGGAGGCTGAAGACCCCCTCAGAGTGGGCCGTGATGGAGAGACCTGCACCTTCGCGCTACAGGACAGCTCTGTCTCCAGAAAGCAGTTCTCCATCCAGGCTTACAGAAAACCAAACAGCAGTGCCTTGAGCTTCAACATCCAGAATATGAGCCAGAAGGCCAGTCTTACGGTGGCTGGCTCTGAACTTAAACACCTGGAAAGAGCGGAACTGAACGACAAGGTGCTCCTCCGCTTTGGAAGGTATGAAATGCTGATATGGCAGGAGCCTGGAGATTCTCTGAATAAATTTGAAGTGCTGTTTGAAACATGCAACACACCTCCTTCACAAGAACAAGGCATTGATGTGGCGTGCAGTCCACCTGTTGTGGAGACCGGTGCACCGTTGAGAAGCTTTGAGGCTAGACAACCAAGCACCCAGGAGCCACTGGAGTCTGATGAGACGGCTATTTTGGTATAGTGTAATCATCAAGACAGTGATTTGAAAAGAAAAAACTACAACTCTACTGTTAATAAATCAAATTTAAGTCATGTATTTTGATCACCGGCACCTTTATTAGGTTGTGTATTATTATTACATCTTTACACAGATTCTGTGGAATTTGAGACTTTGGAACAGACTGAGGCTCAGTTGAAGCTTGTGTTGAGACAACAACAAATGTAATCGCTTCTCTGGAATGTGACTGGACTGGAATAAGGGAATACCATTGTTCTCCTTTTTTATGAATTAGTTCATATTTGACTGCGTTTTCTTGTATATTGGTTACATTTTCTGCCATGTTTTCTTTCACTTTGCTGTATTTATTGGATTTTAGCTCTATTTATGTATTATGTGATGTCTATAACTTTCTGTATTTACTGTTACAGGTAGCTCAGAATCAAAAGGTGTTTATTTTTTTGAACTTTTTTTTCTTAAAAGAACACTTCCATGAATTGTTGTTTCAGCCAAGGTGCTGTTAAGATGCTCTAAATTATCTTTACTTACTTATACTTACTAGTGGCTCATAAACAAGACAACTTTCATGTTTAAAAGAGCACAAAACTATAGCCATGCTCAGAAATACTAGAATATTTAAACACAGTAAAGGAGTGACTGAACGTGGAAATGTATATTTATTTGCATCTGTGAACCACATCTTAATTGGAAGGAGGATCTATTTTTGTGCGTAAAACCTACAAATTGTCATTTGCAAAGGCTGCACATTTACATAACTCTGTGCTGACCTTATTGTAAAGCCTGCCTCAAAGAATGCGTCTTAGCTCTGTGATTGGTCGAGGAGGTTTTCCACTCTCTTTCTTGGCTTGCTCCCCTTGTTAATTACTGGATGAGTCAAACTTTGATGATAAAATAAATAACCTTCCTTTGTTATCTGTCTGGTGTTTCATCTGCTAGAAGTTAGCATTGCTATAGCACCAACATTGATCCATTAACTGAATATATCAGGCGTAACATCACACATATGTGATGCTTTATAAGTTTTGTATGAAGAGTAAAGGAGACTCAAAATGGGTGTGGCCAACCGAATGCATGGTGGAAATGTGTCCACAAATGGGTCCACAGAGGCTGGACATAGTTGCAGCAAATACGTCTGGTTGGCTGAAGGTTTAAATTGTAACATATTAGAAACAACTTATTAAAAATGATTCCTCCCACAGAGCATTCATGAACATTTTTCAGACTTATGGAGTCAGTCTCAAGTGGTCGGTCGAGGAACTGCACCTCAGTCACTTCTTATTACACATTGGCGTCGCTGCGTAATAGCGATTGACTGAACTGCAGTTCCTCGACCGACCACTTGAGGCTGACTCAAGTCAGCAGGATCTCAGTCCCTCCAATGTTACAACTGACTAATTTTTGGCCTGAACATAATGTGAATTATTTTACATTTGTTTAAGATATATTCAAATTGAAATCTTCCTACAATCAGATGTCATCACTGTGGCCATGTCCCGCCTCTGTGGATGCATTTTCAATTATAAGCCCACTCTGAGCCTCTTTTAACGTTGCCAGAAACCTGTGGGTGATGTCACAGATACTGCGTTCATGTTATAAACAGTCAATGATTGACAGGGAGAGCAGAAGGTTGCCACTTGTATTGATCAGTGCATAGATAAGACTATAGATGCTCTTGTTTGTAGGCTTGACACACAAGTATAGGTTGTGTTTTGTTGATTTAAACCAAAAAATGCACCAGGTAGCTTCTGATTGCTCAGCTTTAGATGATAATGTAGATGACCCGTTTGAGCAGAAATATGTCTCTCAAAACAGCATATCTTAATGTGTTTGTCATTTCATGAAAAGAATACAATAAAGATGTTCTTTTTCAAGAGTCTTGTCACAATAACTTATTAATCAGGCAGGGTCAAACAGCAAACACAATCAAACAAGAACCACACATAAAACATCCATAACAAAAATATGGTATAGAATTAAGGCATTCTAGATTCTATTAAGGCATTCTAGATTATATTCTGAGGCATACTAAATTCTTGAAGGTATTCTAGAGTCTTTAGTGGCATGTGATGACACCTCATTGTGTTCTATTAACATTTTAAGATTGAGTTTGAACTGAAAAGCAACTAAAGAGTGTAATGGAAAACATCTGAGCTTCCACCTTTGAGCAAGATAGATAACTTACAGTTAACGAAAACCTTTACAGCAAACAGAGTTATCAGAAGACGCTTAAGTCGTTTTATTGATGTTACAATATTGAGAAACCGACATCACGGTACAGCATTCTCAACATGAACGCAATATGTTGAGTTCCAGATCATCCATTTATACCCTCAACCCAGCCTCTTCATGCATCAAAACGGTTTGTTAGCTCATCAACAGATCACATATTTTAAGTATGAGACTGGACATCAGACTTGACCACCAAAACATTCAAAATGTGATTAGCCAGAGGAGATGTTAGAGATAATTACAAGAGACGGTATTCTATTACTTATGTCTGGAACAGTAGAAATTCTTCTGGAACGTGTCAACCCAACCTGACATAGAGAAGGGCCTTAGTAGCCTACAGGCGCATAAAGGAAAAGGAAACAAATAAAACAATAACGAAAAATCTAATTTTTTGCCACAATAGTTTAGAGACAGAATGTTTTTTTATGGTAATATTTCTTTTATTTACCAGTTATATCAGTTTTAACATAAATTGTCAATGCCAGTGTGTTACTTGACTTAAGAAACACAACATCTGTTCAATCCTCCAGCTTTGCAGCTGTAACAAGGAATTATTGAATCTTCAAACAAGGAGTGTTTCTCATTGATTTCATGATACTGGCAGGGTTAAAGATCTCAAACAAAGCTGTAATCTAACAGATCTGAGATCACGCTACTGCTCTTGGGTGTAAACAGAGAAGACCTGTCTCATGATCCCCTTCAATGTAACTCGAGCACTGATAGGGATCAGCTCTGGTAGATAAGGGACATCTTTACTGTAAATGATGTCAGTGATGAACATTGATCAAAAACACCTAAGCAAGTCTAGCGAGAGCTTCTAAACCAACAGTGTTTTATTGGAATCCAAAGGTAAATAACATAAAGTATGTTATAAAGGAATTTTAGTAATTTTCTTCCAAATAAACAGAGTGCAGCAGGTCACATAGAGACAATAATCTTTCAACTTTCTTGGAGTTCATGCTTCAGAAACTAAACTAGATTAGGAAGTACTTATTGCATCAGGGATATGACAGGAAGTGAGAAATCTGCCAGTCATCAGGCCACAATAATATGCTGACCGCTCATAAAACACGCACGCACACATGCGCACACACACCCCCACGCAAGCACACACACACACACACGCACACACACACACCCCCACACAAGCACACACACACACGCACACACACGGATGAACATGGCCACACAAATTTACAATATTTTAATTCTTTATTGTGAGATATGAAAGGCTTTAAAACTTGTAATATGATAAATAACTGTTAAAAGACCAGTTTTTTACTATAGGCCTTTTTCTAAAGAGAAATCAGAGAACTCTTCTGAAATGTACCCTGAAAGGTGTTGTATGGGATTTTTCTAAAACTTTTTAGAGTTTTGGGACTCTGACAGCGTGGAAACAATAACAAATGAAGCCAATCTACAGGAGCCGTCAACATTGTGACGGGACACAATTGTAGAAGACATAAAACTTCAAAATTGTCTACAGAAGATCACATACAGCACCTAAAAAAACCTTTCATGATACATAAAAGTGATTTTGTACTGTGAAATGAAATTACATTCTACTGAGCATGGAAATTTCTCCAAAAAATTTATGCTTCAGTGCCTTCTAAAATATATTGGTTGGATTTATAATCTAAAGAAGAGACCCAGAATATACAACTAGGCCTAGTAAAACTGTTTTAATTTAGTAATCTGATCATTATATGTGAAAAAGTGTTAAGTGATTTTATGACAACTCCCTAAAACGTACTCTGAAAGGTGTTGTATCGGATTTTTCATAAACTCTGTAGAGTTTTGGGACTCTGACAGCGTGGAAACAATAACACATTTGAAGCCAATCTACAGGAGCCATCAACATTGTGACGGGACACAATTGTGGAACACATAAAACTTCAAAATTCTATACAGAAGATAACATACAGCACCTGAAACAGCTTTCAGGGTAAATCAAAAGTGGTTTTGTACCAACAAAACATGTGGTTCTGTGAAACACGAAAATTTCTCCAAAAAATATGAGGCTTTCTAAAATATATTGGTTGGATTTCAAATCTCAATGGGACCAAAAATTAAACTAGACATAGTTTAACTGTTTTTATCCTGCTAATCGGATCATTATATATCAACATGTGTTAAAATTGAAAACCCAAGAAACTATCTAAGAACTGAGAGAGTTCTGGAAAAGCTGCACATATTTGTCCTGGTTTGACTTTCACATCACTGTAATCTCTAATATAAATCCAGATGTAAGATTTCTTAACTTCCTGATCACACACCAGTCTGTGTACCAGTCACACTGTTTATTTTAGATTTATTAGCGGGGGTTTCTGCTTTAGAAAGTCCTGACAAAACCAAATCAGGAGGACGTGTGATTATATCACACCGAATCATGATTGGCACAACTGTTGATTTGGATGGCATAATAAACATGAGGTGCTGTGAAAGCTATTTATTTTTTTCATTCGAGGATCTTCAATAATTGTGCACAGCTTGACTGATTACTCATTTCATAATGCTGTTAGTAAGCAGTGCAGTTGAATATTTCAGTTATGTTCTACTCTATGGCAGCTGATGAATGAAAAGAATGTTCTGGACACAGTCACTGGGAAAACCCCGCGTCTGGAACTTTTATTGGGAAATCCCCTCAGGAAAGGGTTATTTTTAGAAGGGTAAATGGAAACCAAGCATGCTTGTTAAACTAAAAGATAGGGGAGACCTCAGAGAGTCAGCTGTTAACCTCAGCATGTGTGCAGCAAACTCTCTGAGCTTCAGTTTCAGAGTACCTTCTGAATCTTACAACCCATCATGACAGCCGTGTGCCATCACTAATTTTACTGTTTTGTGCTTGTGTTTTGAACTAAACTGGTTAGTTGGAGGGTACCGATGTAGAAAAACAGAAGTTATATTTCTACACTTTCAACGACTTCTCTGGGAGTTTGGTCCGTGTCAGCATTTGTTGTGTTAAGACATCTAGAACTACAACCAAGCCGATGGAAATTTTCCCACACTGACCAATCACAGAGCTCACGAGAGGCTTGAAACATGAAACATGCATGTCAGGGGTCTGATACTGCTACCTCAGGGGTAGAATTTTACTACCCCTGAACGCATGATTAAAACAACTGAAGGTGCACTTTTAACAACATTTTAACAATATTTCACACCTGCATTTGTGTGAGTTTATGAGAAACAATTTAAGTCTCTTTTTATTAGAATACACATCAGATTTATTCAGAAATTGATTGCTGTTGGAAAATCTGCATGCTGTTTTAGCCTGAAATAGTTGTAACATTTTAAGTTATTTAATTACAAAGATATAAATTAGATATATAATCTGCTCCTGGTCTCGACTGCCCCAATAAAGTTTTTAAGCAGTGAAAAGACCCAGATTAAGCCCAGCTTTAACATTTACATGTACATTTATGCATTTGGCAGACGTTTTTGTCCAAAGCGACTTACATTAGGGGAGAGACAATATGCAATATGTTACACCGTCAAAGTCTATCTTAGCTTCTCATAATAAAAAATGTATCAACTGATCAATAAACCAAAGCAGTGAGGAAGTAGAGGAAGAAGATAAAGACAGAAGAGGGAATAAAGAAAATAGGTTTAAAAAAAAAATTTTTTTTATAGTAGGTGTTCCCTGAAGAGAAGAGTTTTCAGTTACTTTTTGAAAGCTGTTAGTGTTGCTGCTTTCCTGACTGCATCAGGGAGTTTGTTCCACCAGCCAGGGACAGTGAAAGAGAAGTTTCTGCTCAGAGATCTTCTGCCCTTGTGGGATGGAACCACAAGTCGCTGTTCCTTCTCTGAGCGCAGGCTTCTGGAGGGGATGTATGAGCTCATGGAGGTAAACAGCGGCTGATCTGGAGATAGTTTTGTATGCCAGCGTTAGCGATTTGAATTTAACCCGACCTGCAATGGGGAGCCAATGAAGAGTGATGAAGAGGGGAGTAACATGGGCTCGTTTCGGTTCCTTGGGGATAAGACGAGCTGCAGAGTTTTGGATCATCTGCAGAGGTTTGAGCGCATTTTCTGGAAGTCCTGCTAGGAGAGCGTTGCAGTAGTCCAGACGTGAGAGGACCAGAGCCTGAACCAGGAGTTGAGTTGCATGCTCAGTTAAGAAGGGCCTACCTTATCTTACCCAACAAAATAACCACCATGCCTTATCTTACCCAACAAAATAACCACCATGCCTTATCTTACCCAACAAAATAACCACCATACCTTATCTTACCCAACAAAATAAAAGCAGTTATCACTTGTGTTAAGAACTAGTGTTCATTCCAGTATACATTGCTTGCCTCCTTTCGTCCTCTCATTAATTGATGCCTCATTGAAACCTCTTTCTGAAAGCTTTTCCTACACAAGGCCCCTCCTTATCAGGACGTTTTGTGACTCTTCACTGAGCAATTATGGTCAAAAATGGTCCATCCTGTTTCTCTGAATGAATCTCAATCTTCGATTAGTTGATGGTCGTTTGTGTCCAGCAGTATCTCTCTGTCGGTGTGAAAGCTCGGGTTTTTCTAATTTAAATAAATATGTTGAGTGGATTTGGATTGGTGAGACTCCGTTAAAAAACAGTTCCGCTAGTGTGACATGTTTACACTTACATTTTTTCAAACTGCTTTTACAGTTTTATCTGAATTTCAACAAGAGTTTACACTTATTATTATTATCACATATTTTTAAAAACTACTTTGCTTCAAGAGGTAGACAGTGGCCCAAAGTTTCACAATTTATCTTTTTGTTTCATCAAAGAACAATCAATCCATACAAAACACAGCGACCATACCGAACTCTCTTCAAACTTGCTATGTACTCTGGTTGAAATTTGACAATTTAGTGAAACTTTAAAAAGTGTATAATAGTGGCAAAATATACATGCTAGTCCATAATGTCAATAATTTTGAGGTTTAAAGATAAAAATGTGAATCATATTAAATTATTACACTTTTTGCGCTATAACCTTATTGAAGCAATTTTGTCACATGTTACAGAAATTTTTTTAATGACATTTTAATTATGGGTATTTTAGCTAGTAAAATACCCATAATTAAAATGTAATTTAAAAAATACACACCCAGAAATAAAAACATTTAGAAAGCATTGAAGGGGGAACCGCATGTACATCTCAAAAATAATATAAAGAAAAGAAAATGTGTTGGCTCACTTTTTGAAGTCTGCAGTTAAATGTTACCTATATATAACATGGACGTAGTGTCAAAGACGTCACCCACAGGTTTTTGGCAAAGCTGAAAGAGTCTCAGAGAGGGAGTCCACAGAGGACATCGCCATTGCAAAGTTGTCTGATTTGCTGACTGTTTCAATTTGAATATATCCTAAACGAACTAATTTTAAAACAATTCAGAGTGTTCATGAAGATTTCCCCTCAGAGTGTTCATGAAGATTAAAACTAGCAATCTAAATGAACAAACCTAGCGGAACCAGGGGTGGAAACGTTTTTTCACCTCTAAAGGAGTTTAGTTTTAACATTGGAGTCAAAAAAAACCTGCTTACTTCTGCAGTCAGCCTCAAGTGTCCGGTTGAGGAACCGATACTTTCTGTTATCCCCCGTAGAGGGAGAGCAGGAGGTTAGAATAAATACTTGTGAATTTATATATTTATACATTTCAGGTGTGAAATATTAAGGAGCAGAGTTTTGCTCTTCAATATTGTTCTCTGTAATGCTGAGCAATTAAAAACTAAAGAAATAGAGCTGTGTGCTAATTAATAATTATCCTTCCATGATTAATAAACCCTTCTTCTAGAGAAGATGCCAATATTGTAATAATACTTAATATTTTAAGGACTTAACTAAAAAAACAACGCGCCCAACGTGGGGCTCGAACCCACGACCCTGAGATTAAGAGTCTCATGCTCTACCGACTGAGCTAGCCGGGCACACATACCAAAGTCGACACCCCCAGACATATTTACATACAGTCTTGCACAAATGCGTCAATCTGTCCGCCATCTTGCGTGAGGCGAAAAAACGCCGAACACATGCAGCTAAACAGCAGAGATGCATTTTCTGATAATAGTCTAAAAAAAGGACAACGGTTGTGTTTATCAACAAATATCGGGTTTGAATGATTCACAATTGGGTACAAAAAATGTTAGAATCTCCTCAAAGACTTTATCCCTGAAAACACAAAAATGTTTTATTTACGTTGGGAGAACATACTTGGAAAACTGAACGTTTAGGGTAATTTTTAACAATCAAGTGAAACTCGCAATAGTTTTCTCATATTTTAATCGATTGTGTATTTTTTCTGATAAGATATAGGTCGTCTTAATAAATTATTAAAAGCTTGTGTGATTACTTCTTTTTAGAGCTGAATGTGCATCATTGTGAAATACAACACATCACACTGGCAGCGTCCCTTCTATATTTGTGTAAGATATATAAAATATAAACATTCAGCCAATCAGACACATGTCCTACCCCTATGCCCCGACTCTGTACCATTGACTGGACCAGTGTTTTGGTTACCGGTAGGTGACGCTTTAATATATTCTGTGAATAAGAAAATCGACCATGTGATTGGCTCTTGCGAGTTAAGAAGTAAGTAAGGAGCTCAGCCATTGGACCGCTGGTTAGGAACAAATATAACCGTCCAAATGTTTGGTTTAACGTTCGACCGAAAAAGAAATGAACAAGAACATGCTTTTTAACACATGTTTAAAATAATATTGCACTGAACAACAACACAGTACAGTCTCTGTGGCGCAATCGGTTAGCGCGTTCGGCTGTTAACCGAAAGGTTGGTGGTTCGAGCCCACCCAGGGACGCTAGTACTTTTTACTTTATTTCAAATAGATTTATTATTTTTCACCATCACGAACGTTAACGATCAAACGCGTTTCTAAATTGATCGGGGAAATATGATTGTAGATTCAGGCGCCCCGTTGAATTAAACTTTTAACATCGCCATAATTGTTTTACAAAGTGTTCATTTTCCACCATAAACAGTAAGCCACACGTATACAGTTCTTGAATGAACACAAACATTAACAGTACGATACAAGCTACTTTTCGATAGCGGGTTTCGCAGTGTGAAGGAATTCCTCGACACGTTTTTAAAAGATTGCTGTGATCGAGGTTATCTTGAAAACCTCTGCTCTATTAATGTAAAAATGTGAATATTGAGCCATAAAATCCATGTTTACCATACAATTTACCCGGGGGAAAAAACGTTTTAAAAATGCAGTTCGAGTAATTTCAACAGGTTAGACACCTTACTATCATTTAACATATATGACAAGATCACCTAAATTGTTTCGTATTAGACATGTATAAATGAAAAAAAGGTACATTTTTATTTCACACGATGCATTGCAGTCTCTTCAAGCGAAGCGATTCTGACGCTAATTGAATTTAATTACATTGCTATTCTTTTATTCCCCCTAGAGGTAGGATCCGGATTTCAAATGTCTTTGGTGACGCTCTCAAGTTCATAACTATAACACTTATATTTTAGCAACAAAAAGAAAACTCCTAACTTAAAAGGTTTACTCTAGTGCGGGATGAATTATTTCCCAAATTTGTAAACAGTTAAAACTGTTTCTCAATGGTAAACCCGGAAATAATTGATTGAGAAAGCAGATCTTAAAGTTTGATAAAGCTTTACCAAGTTAGGTTCAAAGCTTAAAACTGTTAAAATTTTCAATCAGTTAAATTTAAACAGTTTGAAGCCTAAATAAGAAACAAAATATGATGCTATTAGAAAGAGATAAAGATTTTTGAAAAGGGTGCTATGAAGGCGTCAGAAACCTCTTATAATGTTTCCCCTTGTCAATATGAGTCATATAAACCAGCCCCTGTCTTAACTCTTTTACTAAGCTGAGATACAGAACTTTGAAAATGGTTGCTATGGAGGGGTGACAATATATTGTTCTCCTTGTTAATATGAGTTATGTAACCTAATCCCCGTGTCTTAAATGTTTTCCTAAGCTGAGATATAGGACTTTAAAATGGTTGCTATGGAGGGGTTAGTGGCATCCTAAAACCTCCTCTATAATCATATAATGTCTATAATGATCACATTCAAGTAAATTAAAATTTTTTTTTTTATCATTTTCCTTCCCACAAAATTGCTTCACCACTTGTTATTAGAAATATTTTATTCGGTATACATTTAGTCTGTCTAAAGAAGGTGGTGTCATCCTTCATTTTGTAATTTTGTTATTATAATGGCCACATTTTATATCCATAAATATAGGTTTTACAACAGCAAGCATTGCTTTCCTGCTCTTCACATTAAGATACAGCTCATTGATGAGATTAAAAATTATTTAGACAATAAATCAATTAAACTATGTAACCTATGTTCTGCTTTTTATACTTTTTGTATAATACAATTCCAAACCAATGCATGGCCCCTGGCTCTTACATCTTTTTTGTTTCCTTATTCCCTTTGTTATATTCCTTTATGTTCCAACTTCAGATTATTTTGTGACCAGTATTGTGTACTCAAATAACTTATATGACCTTGCCTGTTTACCTTTGTGTAAAACTGAACTCTGCATCTTAAAAAAAAGGTCTAAAGTTAATATATTTGCCTCCACAGCAGCATTTTTAACTCTTTTAAAATGAAATTTTTTTTTTAAAGTTTTACTTGTAGATTGATTTGTGTTCCTAAATGAATATAACATATATTTTGCTTGGAATAAAAATAACTGAAAATGCAGAAATTAGGTTTTAATGAATGCTTCTGGTAGAGGAATAATTTTAACATGGCCCTTGAACTATTTTTGCAATCTTCTTTAAAAGTGACTCTCATGCCAGGGCCAACAGCAATTGTCTTCTGCAAGAGCGCCCCATCACAGTTAGGTTTAGAAGCTCAACATTGACACCCATAGTCACACCTATAGGAAATATATATTTTTATTAATTTAATGTGTTATATTACCTATTTTAAATAAACGTAAACTCCAAATTTGCTTGATATGCAACACAATTTGGCAAGATGTGCTAGCAGGAGTACTAAAATAAATCTTTTTTTCCACAAAATATAGACATAGACAGTAAGGCTGGGTATAAATATTAAAACAACTTTGTCAAGGTTCTGTCGGCGCTATGCAGCGCAGATGCTTTTGTGGGTCTGAAGAGGATCCTTGGGGCCGGAGAAGTTCAGTAGGCAGGATTATAAGCAGGCTGATAGCCCACTTGGGCAGGCTGCTGGTGAATATGGTTGACAGTCTGGTTAATGACCACCAGAGAGCGTCGTCTAGCCTTCAGCTCTCTCGCCATCTGACACCAGACACACACAGGGCAGCAGCACACCGAGCAGCAGTCGTTCTGAATAGAACCCTTCAAGAACAACCAAAGAAGAGTTACGTTTGAGAGACAGCAGAACAGTCAAAACAAAATTTGTGTCATGTGACTTACATGTGATATATATATATATATATATATATATATATATATAGATATATAGATAGATAGAGAGAGAGAGAAAGGAAGAGAGAGGGAGATGGGGAAAAGAGAGAGAAAGAATAAAAGAAACAGAAAAAAGAGAGAGGAGAGAGAAAGAAAAGGAAAAGAGACAGAGAGGGAAGAAATAGACATATGGGAAAGAGAGAGCAAAGAGAAAGAGAGAGAGAGAGAGAGAAAGAGGGATGAAGAGAGGGGGAGATGGGAAAGAGAGACGAAAGGGAGAAATAATAAAATAAAGAGAGAAAAGGAAAAGAGGCAGGTAGGGATAGAGAAAAAAATAAAGAAGGCTAGGAGAGAAGGGGAAGAAAGAGAGAGAGAGAGAGAAAGGAGAAGAGAAAGAAGGGTGAGAGAAAAGATATAAAGTGGGCGAAGAGGGACAGATGGAGAGAGAGAGATGGGGAAGAGAGAGAAAGAAAAAGAGTGAGAGGAGGGAGAGAAGTAAAAGGAGAAGAATCAGAGAGAGGGGGAGAGGCAGAAAAAGAGAGAGTGAAGGGAGAGAGAGACTGAGAGAAAGATAGAGAGACTTGTTTGTGGCAGCGTGACTGTTTGTTAGACAGCATGACATTTTGTGTATTTTGTGTTTTTGTTTCCCCTGGTGGTCATGGGCCCCTCGTGGATGATTAATTCACTGCATCCGATGCTTTGCATTGCACTTGTTGATGTGGGTCTTGGTTTCGGCTGCTCGCCCATGAAAACTCATTCATGAATCTCTCTGAGCACTGTTCTTGAGCTGATCTGAAGCCACATGACGTCAGGAGGTCGAGTTATTGCTGTTCCGAACACTTCTATCTTATTAAACTACAACTACAACTGTGACTGTGGAATATTTAGGAGCAAGGAAATTCCATGACAGGATTTGTTGCAGAAGTGATGTTCTATCACAGTTCCACACTCAGCTCCTGAGGGTGGCCCTTTTTAACAAAATAGTTGTAAAAACTATTTGCATTTCGACCAGCTTGATTTTATTCACCAAAGACAATTACTTAGATTGGGATTATTTGATTGGATGAGCAAATATATTTGTAAATATAGTATAGGAAGATGATTTTCTCCTGCTGCAGCACATCAACTACACCACAGAGAGTTTAAAAGAAGGAAGATCTCTTAAAAGAAGGAGTTCATAGAAGTTTGGTGTGGAAAAACACTGATCAGTCAAGCAACAAATGATCCATGATGGTAACTGACTTTTTAGAATCAAATTCATCAACTATAAAGAAACAACATGGAATCCATAGAACACATGGACTTCTTTCACTACAGATAAAGTTTGTTTCTGGATTGGAGAAAATGGCGACGCCTAGGTGAAACAATAGCAGCCATTGGATATGATATGCAAAGGTTCACCTTAAATAAAAATTTAATTTAAAAAGAAATTGTGCTATGTTATGAATATGTCCTATATTTTGAAACTGAACATTTTTGAAAGATCAAATGAAGTTATAACATTATCATTATTTTAGTTGGAAGCTATTGTATAATATAACTTATTGCAAAAATTTTTGGAACCATTAATTGTCCAGAAAAGTTTGTTCACAGTAAGATCACAACATGTAAAAAGTGGATAATTGGAGCAATTACAAATGCTAGTTCTAATGAACGTAAAAAAAATCTTAATCAAAACACTCTTTAAAATAAACAGTGGGGATTGGCGCTAATTACCTGGATCTTGTACCTCTCCCTCATACTGCTCCTCATAGCGAGTGTTATAGGATGCAGAGCCCCACCAAAGCAAATCTCCAGCAGGGGGAGGCAGAGGCACTCCCCGAACTCCTCACTGGTCTTGCACATCAGACAATATGCGCACCAAAAACCACAGCAACCTGCCACAAAGAGACTCAGTTTGCATTTCCTCTTGATTTGCTTCCCTCAAATTCCCGCACAGACACTTACAGATGCCCATGTCATCACAACAGTCACATACTCCGCTGGTCCACTGATTGCGCATGGTGCTCTCAGAGGCCACAACAACGCCTGGCTGGACACTGACCATGGCCATCCTGGTATTTCCAACTGAGCCACGCAGAAGAGGAACTACAAAGAAAGGAACGCCACTGAAACAGTTAATACAAGCATGTCATTAGCTACTTACAACAAATTTGTAAAGCAGGGTCAAAGTGTTTTCTGCTTTTTGGTTTCTTCTCTCTTTTTTTGCATGTTTGCTTTTGTTCTCTTTAAGGGAAAACAAAGAACTATGTGAGGCCTGTGTGTAAAAGTGTCATCCTACAAATGATTACTGGTGGGCCACCCTTAGCAGAATCAACCTCAACTATCAATAACTTGCAAAACTTATCAGTAAAAGAAACGTTTACATATCTGCCTCACGGAATTATTGTAAATTATAAAACATTGAAAGGTTTTCTAGTATGAAGCATCTTTTTAAGGTCATCCCAGAGCATCTAGACTGGATTCGGGGGTGAGTACGAGACCTCCCAAAAAGTCTTTCTTCAGTGTTTCATTGTCCTGCTGCTGAACACAAGTTTGTCTTAGCTTGAGGTCACAAACAGATGGTTGGACATTCTCTATGAGAATTCATGATTCCAGTCATCACTGAAAGTCTTCCATTGCCCCAGAACATTACCATATTTAACTGTTTGCGTTATGTTGATTTTCCGATATTTAGTGTTACTTTACCAGAGTTGTACATGTCCAACATGTTGTACATGTCTCTCCTTAGTCCACAGAACATTTTTCCAAAAGGCTTAGGGACCATGCAGATGTTCTCTACTAAAGCTTAAAGATTAGCCTTTCCTTCAGCAGTGTATTTCATTTTGGATATCTCAACCATACTTACCATCTTTGCTCCCTTTCTTTCTTACTACGCATTCACACCAAGACAAAGTTGCATCATGTTTTCATCATGTTACATGTTAAAATACATGTTAGGTCAATCGTGAACCTGTGCAGATAAAGCAGAGCAGGCATTGTGGGTTCTGTGGTGCTAACAATTCAGATAATGCACAATTCAAATATTTCAACTTTGGCGGATATTCAGGTCCACTTCAACAAATCAGGAGCCTCCTATAGTGGGAAAACAGGAAATCACCAATGGTGGGAGGTGGGCCATTGCATCCATTCAAGGACGTTTTGTGCTTTTACCAATTTTGGTCTGAAAACAGCTTTATGGTGACTACCCCCACTGATGAACACTTTCCTTAAATGGGACAAGTGATGCCTCAAGTAATTTAGATGCTAAGCCATTTTCAGGCCATTAAGAAGTCCCAGCAGAGAATGTTCTTATTGCTGCAACTGAAGAAACTCAAGGAGCCAGCCAGGATGATGGTCCATCATAGAACCCACCCTGACCTCCTCCATCACTGTGTGATATTCTGGGGCCATGCCCAGAGACAAGCACCGACTGCAGTGTGTTGTGCGGTTTGCTGAGAAGGTGATCAACTGTAGCCTCTATCCAAGTCTTGTACATCTCCAGGACTCAGAGGCATGCACGTTTCAGCTGACCCTTCTCACCCTGTGTATGTACTATTTGAACCCCCCCTTTCAAGAACCATTCCAACATGAACTGCACGGCACAGGAATGGCTTCTTCCTCTCTGCTGGTGGACTGTTGAACGGCAACTAAAGGATTCCATTTTGGATCACTTCCCTGTGTTTGATATGAAAACTATTTTTACCCCATTTCTTTATTACTGTGCATTCACACAAAGACAAAGTTGTATCGTTTGTGGTACACTATCCTTAAATGGACAATTTTCTGCATTTAAGATTAGAATTACATGTCAATAATGTTATCAACTACATCCACTAAAGTTTGACTTCTTGAACTGTTCCAAAACTTTCAGATAATTACATATCATACCTTCCAGCCCAAAACCACCAAAACTGTTCAACTTTGACCTTTTGAATTTTATTGAGTCATTGAGGCCTTTAGAAAGGGATTTTTTGAGTAGGTGGAGTAATGCACAACAGTGCCTTAACCTTTTCACATTCATTTCTATTTTAACACTGCAACATTCACACTTTAAAGTTTGCGGTGGAAACATGAAAAACTACACTCAGTAACACCACAAAACAAGAAGAAAATGTGTGTGTGTGTGTGCAATTCTACCAAATGTTCCTCTTTTTTTAGATAAAAGTGTGTAACTATAGAAGGGAAACCATTGGATTTCTCTCTTGCTGTGTAACTGGAAGTGAGGGATACTGCTGTTACTGGGACTATTAATCTGAGCAGGTTCTCATTGACAGCCATGTTAAAAAAAAATCTTGACTTAATGATAACTTTTGCATAATTAATGGAAGACTTCTCAAGTGAGAGCAATTCACCAGCGGTGAGGTTTCCTTCTCATAATTTCCCATCTTAATTTCCTCATTTGCTTTCAGCTAAAACCAATGGTTGATACAAAACCCATTACACCTTTTATACAGTCAATTGTAAATATCTGTACAATATTTAAGTTCAGACCTTAATGGTTGTAGGAGGAACAAAAATGCAAAAACAAGAAAGATGTCATTGGATGACGAATGGTGGAGAAACTTGAGCCATATGAAAACACAAATATCCCTTTTCTCCAGCTGCAGGGTCAGTCGCTCCCACACCCAATGCAGAGAAAAAGAGAACAATGCAGATTTACACACCTTAGCAAGCATCGAAGAGCACTGAGAGGACTAACCGATAAAAGTCAGAGCAAAGGCAGCAATGAGCAAAAGTGGAAAAAGTTATGAAATCTCCAGTGAGAGTGAAGTGATCAGGTTTTTCCATATCTCTCCCTCTTCATTTTACTTGTAAATTGGCTAGAGGTGTCATGTTTCAGAGACTGAGAATAATTCATGTTGTTCTTTTTGTTTTTAAGTGTCAATTTTTTAATGTTATTAATCACAGCCCACTAAAATAGCAAATTTGAAATAACCAGTCAGTCTGAGTGGAGAAAAGTAGACAATTCATTTAGAAATAATCAAGCCAGTGAAATCCCTGCTGTATAAGCCCTTCCATTAATTATGCAAAATCTTAATAAAACTTGAACAAAGGTATTATACAAAGTCCACCCACTCAACGTTGTCATGAAGATCACGTTGTCATGGAAAAAAATAATGGACCCAAATGTGAAACATGCTTTATTAGCTTCAAAGTTAAAAAAGACTTTAAATTTTAATACATTGTGATTAAATTTGAATCATTACTACTATTATTTTCTACATTCTACAGAACACTAACATATCTCATAAAACATATTAACAACCAAAACTTTTTAAACTATACACAATCAACTTGATTTCACATTGTTGTGGACAGAAAACCATGTTTCCATGTTTTGGTTTGTAACCAAATTTTGCTAAACACCTTCAATTTAATTCAGCAGTTATTGTGTATTACAGAAAACCTTTAGAGAGACTGATTCATTGTAGAAGCATCATAGATAATAATACAGCAGAGCGTTTACTTGCCTGAAACTCGCTCTTCGAAGGGCGTGAATGTGAAGCTGTGTGTGCTGATGCTCTGCTGTGATCTCGTGGGAGGACCTGAAAAGCCATTGCATTCGAGGAGGAGTCTGAGGGCACAGGTATACCCAAGTAAATATTAAAACGTCACAGCGTCATTTAATTCACAATAATTCACAAAAGCAGAATACACCACAGTATTGTCATCAGAGACTAAAACCTACGTATCTTTGCTCATTTTAAAATCAAATTTATTAAACAGCCATTGTAGGTTGGATATCTGTATCTATGAGAGTAAGTTAACTGCAACAAAGACAGCTATTTGATACAGGAAGCGAAAAAAAAAAAGATTTTCTAATCAGAGATGTAGTAGAAAAATGTTAACATATAGTGAGGAAAAAAACAGACCCATGCAATGTCAAAACCTGAAGTGATTATGGTTTCCACTAACGCACTTTATATTAATCAATTAAAGGTGCCGTATCATGATAAACTCAACTTCACATATATTTCTTGCATGTTTAATACTGTCCCTCGTCAAAATCGTGCCTCAAGTCATTTACATTGGTTTATGCATGTTTGTATAATCTTATTTTCATGTTCTGGGAGCTCAAAACTGCTTGATGGCTGTAGTGATACCCATTGGTCATGGCATCGCCCACTAACCAACAATTTTTGGCATTTTTCTCCTCTTAGCTAAAACTGTTCAATAGTGCATATAGTGTTTCAACAAAGAACATACATGTTGACTGACCCCAAAGTGTAACCGTAGTAAAACATTGTTGAATAAACAATTAAAGGAAAGTTTTGGTTTACCAAAAGATGAGTGAGTTGCAGGTACTTTGCCTCCTTTGTTGCCACCTTTAGGCACGCAGGCACTGACTGGAACATCTTTTATACCTGTGAGCTTGAACTAAATGAAATAAACTTGTAAAACAAAAGGCTAAGTATAATTAAAGAAATCTACTGACAATACTCAGGTTCAAAATCAGGCATCAAGGTCAAAAGGCTGTGCCGTCCCACTCAGACACACTCTGAAAGTGACCAGTTGGCCAGATATGGAGTGACCCATTCCCGGAATTTGTGCTCTGCATGTAACCAATCCCAGTGTACACACACAGCAGTGAACAAACACACTGTGAACACACACCCGGAGCAGTGGGCAGCCATGGCTGCAATAGCAGTCGGGAAACTGGTGCCTTGATCGAGGGCACCACAACTGAGGTTGTTGAAGATGGAGAGCAAGTGTTTCATCACTCACCACCTTCAACTCGGTGGATCTGCGGATAGAACCTGTGACCTTCTGATCACAAGTCGATCTCCTTAACCACCAGACCATAACTGCCCTTTACATTTTATATCAATATTATTAAATTATTAGAAAGAAATAATGGCTAATATTAAATAAAAACACAACAAAATGGCTCTTTCAGAATGTATGCCAACAAACAAGGAGGAACAGGAAGTACATTAATCATTTTGGGAGCGCAACCACTTTGAGGTGACACAAAGTATTGTTTATGATAAACACTGCCGTTTGAAGGTTATTAAGGGGGTAGTGATCTAGAGGAGTCAAATGTTTAATACAAATTATTTAAAAGTGGCATCTCATAAACATCACGCCTTCAAGTTGGCTTAAGTCACCAAATTAACATTCATACAAATGAAACAATAATTATTATTTAAAATAGTTTTTATAACAAAACGGGCCATTTGTAACCGACTAGTTGAATAAAAGGGGAAAAGCCTTTGTCTTAGCTGTGCTAGTTAAGTTAGCTTATTAGTTATGAAAGATCTCATTGAACGTCGGCTTTCCTCGTTCTCCCCAAAATTGCGTTAAACATATAGTTTTATAGTTCCATGACGTTTCACAAAGTTTTTAAAGTAAAGTCAGAAGGTATTCACAGTATTTAAAACTAGTGTCTCTCGTGAAACCAACGATGCTAACTTACCGTAAACAGTGAACACTGAGGTAAAGTTGACCGTTGACGTAAAGTACATTATGTATGCCGTTAGCCTTAAAACTTAAGAGCGGAAACATTGGTTTCCAATAAGTCCCCAAAGTAAAGCTACCTTAGCTTCACTTGATGTGTATTGTTCCGTTGTGGATCATTGTATTCCTACAAAGTTAGCAACTTCTTGGAAGATTCATTGTTTGAGAGAACAAAGCAAGTTTACATGCTCCCTTTGATACAATGGTTTTATATTTTTGTCCTTAAAACAATCAGGGACATCCACAGACTAGACCCCTTTTGTCTCGTAAACGTTTTAAACATAAGAATGTTTAGAGTAAAATTAACTCCACAAATACACTCTGAATAGTGGGCAGTATACTCAAACTGAATAATACATATTTATAATAGATATAAATTTTTTCTAATATACGTTTTCATAAAACTATGTTTTTGCCCAGTAAAACAAAAAAAATGATGATGAAAACCAAAAGCAGTTTTTCACATTGACATAAGATCCTGGAATTAAACCGGTTTGGTGTGTTGCTGAACAGATGCCTTAATGGATTGTACACATTACAGTACGCCTGATGAAATACACAACAGAGAAAATGAGGAGTAGCTTTTGCAACTCAGCTTTCAATTAAAAGATTTCAATAGCTTGAGACATCTGAAACCATGACGTTCAGCTATGAAACAGCATTGTGTGTCTTTCCAAGCATGTGCAAATAAAACCCACTTTACCTGTATTTTAATGCCAAGTAAACATTTTGACCAGTCAACCGTCCAGGATTTCAAAAAAATACAAGTTTGCATTTTTCTGGACTTCATATAGAGCTCAGAATGTGGTTTAGATGCAGTCTGAAAATGCCTTTTGTTCCAGTCTTTGGTTATTTTCATGTACATTTACAATTTAATTTATTAACCTATTTACGAATGCTAAAAATTGAGAAAAAAACTGGACATTGGAGCTTAAAAAAACATCACACAAGTGTTGATGTACCTTTAGAGGCTTTTTGCATCGAAACTACAGGTCGTCTTTAGAAGTTCAGCAACAAAGTAACCTAACCAAATAAAATACTGTAGATTGGAAGTATGATGTATTTTACACAATTAGTATAAGAATTTAACTTATCATAATTTTAAGGGTGTGAAATAAGTCATTTCAATGATCTGTTTAACTGAGGGTGGAAAGGCAGCTTATATATTGCTAGTTAAGTCAACAATGTTAAATAAATGTATAAGAATTGATAAAAAGTTTTAACACGAGTACCACTATTGCTTTGACATCTTGCAAATTAAAGTTTCAAATTCTGCTTTGTTACACATTTATGGAACATTTTCCATGTTTCAAGGGTGTGGCTTATAAAAAAAACAGCATTATTAATACCCTTAAATACAACAGATTTGAAATTCCCGCATAATGTTCTCACATCACTTGCCATAAAGCGTCATTATTTTACTTCTTTAATTAAAAACTTTTCAGCATAATATACAGAATGCATCAAATACATGTTTTAAAACCCTAACAATAACTTTCATGTTTTAGAACATTTACAAATGAACTCTGACACTCTGACACTAATCATGGCTTTTATAAAGTTAAGCGTTTCACTTTTCAACTTTTGCAATTTGTAGCGCATATGAGCCTTTCCTGAAACGATGGCATCTATGCTTTGAGAGCATTTATTCACATGTTCTCAGACTTTATCGATCCCAACCATCATTTTAACTTTTATCATTTAGGGGCATTTTCTCCATCTCTAGCACCTCAACCAACAACAGAACACATCAAATGAGCTTTAAATGAACATCAGAAAAATAAGAGCAGTGGAATATGATTTAAGACCTAAAACAGTGAATTCAAGACTTTTTAAGGGCTGCGATTTGGGCTTTTACATTTAAGACTTTAAAACCTCCAGATCCTTGATTAAAGAAAAATAAAGAAACACTGCACACAGAAGTCATTCCAGAAATAATTTATTTCACTTCCATTTTAATCTTTGTTATTTATGAGGTGGAAAGTACAACCAAAAAAAAAAAAAAAAAGAAATTTGAGAGCAGGATCCAAGAGGACAGCCACAGCGAGGGATGACCCGCGAAACACAGGCATCCTCCTCTTCTGCAAGAGCTTCCAACCCCTCTCGACCCGACTGGAGTGTATTAAAATGCTCTCGGGTGCATGCGTGTGACCGAATGCTTCTCTCCCTTTCTGAATGGTCTTTCCCAGTCCTCAGAAAGCTTTCTACACCAATCGACAGCAAGATCATCCTCAACCCTGTACTCTCTTCCAGTAGTCCACACTAGAGCGAAAGCTCACCAGTGTTAACCAGCTTTCATCCTCTCTCTTCCACCAGAGAACTGTCCTACCATTCCCTTCCATTTTAATCTCAGTCCCAATCTCATTCAGGATTCTCGCCGTCTCTAGGTTAAAGTAACGTTCTTCCCAATTCATCCTCTCAGGTGCATCTCAACAATACAAGTACAGACAGACACACAGATTAAACTCTTTTCAGATAAGTTGACCGCAGACAAAAGTCCTAATTTCATGTTTGGCATTAATTGTCTAGCTTCTCCGAATCCTGACACCCATTAATACTTTTATTCCCTCAGAAGAAATAAAAACCCTAACAAACAAAAACATAGCAATCATCCCAACAGTAATGCAAATTTAAGGAAAAAGAAAACTCAAGTTTTGTTTTTAAATTCAAGGCACAATGTCTCTCGGTTTTCAAATTTGCCCTTAAATTCAGAGTACCATGGATTCAACAGTCAATCACCCGCAGAGGCTCTAGCTTCGAACCGCGTCCTCGCCGCTAGCCCCACCCTCCTCTCGATAACACTGATTCAGAGATGCATCTGTTCGGGAGTGTTTACACAATCCCATGCCAGTGAGCACAAACAAATAAACAACAAATTATAACAGCAACAATCAAAAGAAACAACAGAAAACAATCTAAAACAAAACCCAAATAGTCATGTCCTGTTTTCGGCCTCGTCAGTAATTTGAGTCGTATCCATCAGCTCATTTTTGGCAAGCTCGTCTTAAATAAGCACTACGTACTGATAGATAAGAGAAACATACACCATTATGTGTGGTTTAAAGTAGATGCGTTTGTCATTTTTTCTTTTACTTCTCATAGACTTGTATGAATTCAAGGATTTTAGTCGATTTTCAGTTTCAAGGTTTACGTGAATGCAAGCAGGGACAGATTTCGCCATGATGTCTTGCTTTAGACGTGGATCTTTATGGCGAGATGACATTTACGAGACGCCGTTCACCATGGCCAGAGCCTCCCCGGGGGATACAACGCCGTTGCTAGGTGAGCGCTTGGATGGAGCGCACTGTTCCTTACTCATGCTAGTCCCGTTTTCCTGTTTAGTAGAGAAGAAAGTTCAGTCATTATGCCATGTTTAACTGAAATGAAAACAAAGGACAAACAGGTGCATCTCAAATTAGTTTTTTTTTTCTATTCAAATTAAGTTTATTTAAATTGTACCATAATAAAACCAATCAGCTTACCAGGGCCTGAACAGAAGTTAAACAACAATCGTAGTCCAAGAGAAGGCGCACTGAACCAGGAGCAGATTATACAAATGGAAGTTAATTTCTGTTATCACTTAAAAAAAAAAAAAAACCTAAGAAAGAAACTCTAGTTGGATACGCTGCTATACAAGACATATTTGAAGATCAGAACAAAGTGAAGTTTAGGTGCTTAAAAATGGGGAAGTTTTCTCTGTTGAAGCACATCAGGATATAGGAAATGACAGCTCTGTAATTAGTCTTCTGCCCACTTGAGGCAGACCCCAGAAGTGAGCAGGTTTCCATTGACAACCATGTTTAAAATGTCTAGCTTTACAGCCAAAAATAACATGTTTATATCCCTAGTTCCGAAAGATTTGTGGGTGCATATTGTTTGAACCAAATCTAATTACATTTCAAACGGGGTGACTTTTTAATTATTTCTTAAAGTAGTTACAATTGGAAGTTTTGAATAAAGTTGGGACTACCAGAGTTAGAGCCTCTGACTAAGTGCTGAGGATTCATTTCTGAACCACAAAATTGTGAATTTTGACTCAAGAAGGAAGTGGCCGATTTCCTAAACACAGAGCCTCATTTGGATCCTGATTAAATTTGTGGGTGACGTCCCACTCACTATATCCATGTAACATACAGCAAACTATTAGAATGTAACTGTTTAAAATTCTCCAGCTAGGTTTATACTCTTACTAACAGCAAGGATTTTCTAATGGCAAAATATCAATATGGATTTTAGTGGAAAGAGTGCATCAACAGCTAATCAGTTTAATAGGTTAATTTGTATCAGTGGATTTAAGTTATTAATGTTTAAAATTTGAAGATTGTGCTGAAGATACATGATGCTCTTTTACAATGATTAATGGTAGAGCAAGAGAAGAAAAACAGGAAGTGGTTGAGAGACCAAAGAGGAAGTCTCCCCCTCCCCTTCTTACTAATGGAGTTAAAATCACAGGGCTTTTAGGAGAACACATTTAAGATGCACCTGCTTCTGGTAATCAGCTTTAGATGCAGGGTGTAGAAAAACTGTATGTATTGCTATAGACCTTAGGAAGGGACACGTGTTGGTTGACTTCCTTCTTCCCCATGAGATTCTGCCTGCTCTGGGACTCGGGACGAGAGATGAAGTCAGCAACGGTAACTAGATCAACCAAGAGAGAAAACACTGCTTAGACAGGAAACCAGGAAGAGATCCACCACATTTTAAAATGTCAATGTATAGCAAATACGTGCTGAAAAAGCGAATCAAAGGATAAAGATTTTTTCTATTTTTCACAAAAAAAAACAACAAGCACAAATGAAGATTACTTCATTTAGAGATAAACTACGAAGCTCTAGTTTAAAAAGGAACCAAGTTAGGCTAATCCTAAATCCCTCGGCCCTTTTTTAACATTCTCAAATTTGTCAGAACCAGTAGCATTGTTGCATCAGTAGCATTTTTGATACCTTGAAGTAAGTCATTCCTACTTAACTATAGAAGAGTCTAGATAAAAATGGAAAACCTTTAGTTTTTCAGATTTAACGATAAATGCTTGTTTAATAATTATACGTTTTTAATAACTAATGAATGAATGGTACACAGATTACCTAAAGCCAGAGGCTCAATCAAACTTTTTAAAATCAAGACAGATTTTTAATTGCAAAAAACGTAATTATTTAACCTAGCATGTTTCTTGTAATGCATATAGCTAGCAGAAAATACCCCGTAATCCCCTTTTCAATCGTTTATCCCAGCCAGTTGTTTCACACAAGTTACACATACGAACTTTTTATACAAATATTATACTTTAAAACAGTTTCAAGATGCATATTCCAGGCCAGACATTTTTTTGAAGTTAGTCTTAAAAATTAACGTTACTGGTTTATTTGGAAGCTTAAGGATTTTGAAAAGCTTGGGAAAAGGTAACTAAATCAGGATTCATGCAGGACTTTCTGCTTGCACACCTGACTGTCTGTCGCGGCTGGTGGAGCCTCCCTCGGGGCGGTTGCCACGGTTCCGGCGGCGGCGGCTCCTGTTGCGACGCTGAGGCTTGCCATCTTCATCTGCGTAAGTGAACAAGGGATGTAATTTTCAGAGAGAGTTCTTTGATCTAACAATTACGTAAAAGTCTTTTGAAAACCAAAGCACCAACATTCACATTACAGGGCTTTAAAGATGCAGATTAGTTACTTTTCAGCGGAAGTGGAGAGTTATGTGAGTAGCTGTATGAAGCAGGAATGAGTAACCATGCTCAATGATTCACTTTTTCCTGGGCTTCAAAATTTGATATTTTAAAGGTATGGGTGATTTTTCAAAAGTGCTGGTCATGTGGGGGCCGGATTCCAATGACTGATGGTTCTGATAGGACCAGGCAATATAGGTCTTGGTAGGCCTATGTTTTAGTGATCTCAAAATCATCCCTGGCTTTGAGAAATGACATAGCACACCATGTTTTGTTTTATTTTATTTTAAATAAGATAAAGTCTACATACAAGTCCAAGTGGTACTGAAACCCAATTGCACAGGGTTTTTTAACCAGTAAATCACAAGATTTGTTTATACTAAGAGTATTGAACTCAGATACACACATAGCCCTCTCAAAGGGTTTGGGTTCAAAACAATCATTTTGAGCCCTAAAATGGTAAGATCACTTTAACCTTCTGACCATGACAGCTAAAATAAATGAATTATGAAACCACAGTTGTTTTAAATACATTTTTGACTAGTGTACTAAGGCTTAAATGACAAACCTCTTTAAAAGGTTTTTAAAATTGTTATTTAATGGATACTATATAAGATATAATAGCCCCAAACAGACCTCAGAACTGGAAAGTTATTGATTATAAAGCAAAACTAAATTACAACTGTGTACAATTAGGTCTTTTTGAGAAAGCACTTTTATTCAGGGTTGGTTCCTTCCTAAGCAGCAGAAATTCAAAGTAAAAATGCATCACTGAACCACAACTGCATTCAGCTTTACATTTTTCTCCAAATACGCCTGCACAGCAGCGTGGTTTAAGACCACAAAAGGAAAAAACAAGTGATCTACACCTCAGCCACTTTCACAGTCATTTTGCACTCCTTTTACCCTCACAATTTCAAATAACTAGTTACTGCTAAAAGGTATAAGGAGTGTTTAAACTTGTGTTATTGTTCTCCTCTCATTATAGTCTACAGACATTTAACATGACACTTTAAAATCACAAATTATCAGAAGGAAGATGTTACTCTAAACATGACTTGGATTACAAAATTATTCCCAAGACCCAGAACCTGAGCTGCAGCCTGGGGGCCAAGAGCACAGTGATTTAGAGAATTAAGTGAAGTAAACTTGCCATACTCAGGGTGCTATCCAAAGGCTGTCTTTTGTAAATAGATGTACGATTGGTTTAAGGGATGAGTGGTCAGGCTGTCTGCTTAAATGATACACCATGAACCAGATAAAAGATACAATCAGTTGGATTAGATGGTGTCAAACGCTTATTGAAGAAATCAGGTGAGAACACAACTCTTAGTCAAGCATGGTGGTATGAGCTTCATGGTCTGGGACTGCATAAGTGCTGCCAGCACCAATGAGCAACAGTTCATTGGAGAAAAACATGTACTGTGACGCACTGAAGTGGAGCATGGGTCTCAGAGCAATTATCAAACTGCACAACGACACCGAATACACCACCAAGATGATCACTGTTTTGCTAAAGATGTTAAGGTTAAAGGTGACATACTGTGTATCCACACCTAATCCCTATAGAGCACTGACAGGGCAACTACAACAGGAAGAGATCGAGACATCCAAAATTCACACTCTCTGGAATGAAAGAAAGAGGATTCCAAAGACAACCCAAGAAGCTCTGGTGAACCCTATGTTCAAGAGGGTTAATGTACCAAAACTAGGCATTTTGGAACCAACTTGGAAGATTTCCACATTATTGATATTGTTAATTTTTTTGTGTCAGAAATAAAAATTTTGCTTTACTGACTTTGTTGTGATAAATTCATTTGTCTGCACTCGAAATATTCAACAAAACATAAAATCATAAAAATTTTTGTAAAACCTGAATAATTGTATAAATGTTTTGAAACCAATCCAGTTTTACAAAATTATTTACAGAAAAATGAACTAGCGTCTTTGTGTCAAGACAGAGCAAGCAGACAGAAATAGAAAATAGTTTTTTTATTGCAACCTTAGTGACTCATTTTGAAGAAAATGGACATCCATCAGTAATCAAACTCTAATATTCAAACTCTTCAGAGAATGTTCGAAACAAACTCTGCCTCAGTTATAAACAAAAGAGCCAGACAAACTATCATGTGTTGCTGAATGCTCTTTACCTGGCTGTAATGATTGTATAATAGTGATGATATTCGCCCTCTGTAGGAAGAACTGTGTTATCTCAGCTAGGTGACCCAGTAATCTGCTTTATTTTAGGTTCTAGCATATCCGTCATCAACAAACATAAAAAAATACGTCTAACAAATATTTACAAAAAAAACTAACAAACAAACAAAAAAAAACCCATTGCTAATGTTCAGTTCTGTGAGATACTGTAAAATAAAATGTGAGAAAAAAGCGAAAGCTTGTTAGCTTGTGCTGATGAAGCTGCACGAGGAAGAAAACTAACAAACATACCCAGTCCATTCTCGCTGCCAGCTGCTTGACCGTCTGATTCATTAGCTGCAGCATCCATAAGGCTGGGCTCCTGGTCGTTACGGCGACGGCGTGATCGTCTCCTACGGTCAACTGCATCCATGCTCTCGCTGGCATCTGTGTCTCCGGCTAATTCACCTTCGCCCTCCAAAAGCGAGTATGGGTTTCTGTCTGGATCTCTCAGCACTGAAACAATTTAATGAAAATAAGTCATTCAAAAGTATTTCAAATAGAAATTTGCTACAAATGTTTTACAAAAATAATTAAATGTGCTAGCAAAATTGAGCTGAATCGTCCTATGGAAAAAAAAAGTAATCTTCATTGTTTTTGTGCATCACATTTCTGCAGAAACATCTTTGTACAGATGTTATGTTGTCTTCGCCAGGCATGTGAGGCCATTTAAAGCATAATACATACATAGATTGCCACTTCTTGATTTTTTTTTACTTATTCTAGAAAGCTGATTAATATTCTTAAGGCCAGTAAATGGTCATTGATTTGTTACCTATTGAAATAATAATATCCTGAGTTTTTAGTTGAGTCCGGTGTTGCTATAAATCCTACATGTGTTCAGAAAATATCCAACACTCGTTTTCATCTCTCTGTAATAAAGGGAACATTTTCTGCACCTGAAGCTTCCAGATAAACTTTTTGTTTTCTTTTCTGGTCAATTGATTTTTTTTATACTGAATTCAGGTTACAAAGGTGTTTTCACAGGCTTTCTGAATTTTTCGGTATAAAGGTAGCAAAAAAGTTACTAATGGAGTAAAACTGTTGGCATGAACCCCTGTGAAATCGCTTGTTAAATGCATACACCTATCGAATTAAAATTTCCAAACTATCTTGCCAAAACAGAGACTACAGTTCAAGCTATGAATGCAGTTTCATGATTCAATCAGTTTTAGGTTCTTTTAAAAAGTAGAAAATTTGATCTATAATGACACGGGATGTACTCTTTCTCTCACGATCTTCACTTCTCATGTCCCCACCGCTGATTTTATTTCTAGAATTTTAGGTTCAATTTATTTACAGTTTAGCATATCGATGTGAACTACACACTCGAGTTAATCAAAATCATTTATCGTCCAGCCCTACTTAAAAGGTAATGAAAACCAAGCTCAGCATCAGAAAAGTGGATTATTTTACCAGGAGTTAACCAAAATGTCTAAAGTTTTGTTACAACAAAATTTCAGTAATGGCAAGACTGTGCTTGGTATGGCTTTCCTCAACTCACCACAGCTTTTGCACCGCCTCTTCCAGGACACGTTCTGACACTTCAACTTCATCAACTTCGCTTCTATTTCTACTCGCTGAATTCCTTTTGACCAATAAGTGATCAACAGGATGTCAAGTTGCACTTTTCTTTCCAATTATAAAAAGGTAAAAAAGAAAAATAATTTGTGCCTACCAACAAATGATCAACTGTGCCTACTTTTAGAACCTCATTCAAACAATTACAAGTTTGTCAAAGTCAAATAGTACTTTTAAAAAACAGATTATATAGAATATTAATGAAGCACTCCTCAAGACGGTTAAACCACAAAATGTCCTTAAGTTAGAAGACACACAATCAAGCACTGAGAGCAAAGAAATTAACTCTTTTCAGAAGTCAGGAATAATTTTTGCATTCATATACTTTTTGAATTTTGATTTTCATAATCTGTAAGTCACACAAATCCCAGTTTTAGGAAAAATTAGCTTGAAGTATATCTCCAGGTCTAATAAAATCCTTAAAATGTTTGGGTTCACTTGCTGAAACTGACAAAGATCCTTAATTGAACAAAAATGTATCAAACTACAATAGAATAAACTCAGTTTAAACAGTACCTGAGCTGATGGTGTTTGTGCTCCGTGGGCTTGGTCCTCCTCGACCCCTACCGGCCCCTGAACCACGTCCCCGACCTCCACGCTTAGAGCCTCGCTCATCTACTCCTACCCCTTTAGGTTTGGAATCCCTCTCCACAAAATCATCTGTTTCTGATGTGTTTGACATCTCAGAGTTTGTTCCTTGAAGAAAAAAAAAATATTAAAAACTTGTTAGGCAGAGAACATGATCTGAAAACTGATCTGAAATACAAAAATAAAATTAGCCTGTAAATAAATTTCCAATAAGTGAGATGCAGTTTAAGTTTCAGCCTTACAGCACTGACAGAAAAATTAATGTTTTATATTGTCTACCTATTAGTTTATAAATATTGTTACATGCTTGCACAAAATGTACATAAAAAAAGTTTTAAAAAAAACTGCATTTCAAATACGTTCTACTGTTAAAACAGTCATCAACATAGTTGAAAATGCTCTTTCAGATTTTTTTCAGAATCTATAATGTATTTTAAGTTAACACAGGATCATTAAATAGAAGTCTGTTACAACAGGGGTTGGAACTTTTTCCTATCTCTATTTGGCTAATGGCTGATAAATGCGACTTTATAAAGTAGTCCAAGTATTCACCAACAGAATCAGAAGTGGACAGACTAGTTCAATGTACAACAATTGAATAATTGCCTAGACATGATCTATAACGATCTTCATTCTTCGTGATCTAATCACTTTGTTTTTAGCAACAAACAGATGGAGCAGAGACCCATATCCAATAACCGGTCATTTTGAAATGTTGCTGCCATACCACAAGTCTTAGTTACTGTAAACACCCAATTCATTTGCATAAATATTTCAATATGTAAAACCTACATACACTATAGTGACCAACTAATGACTCAAAACAAAGAAGAGTTATTATGAACATAATTATCAACAAATAGGACTAAAATTGCTATGAAAATGTCCATATAAAACCTTTCGATTTAGTGGTTTACTGAACTATTTAGTTTTAACTTGACTATTACTCAGGGTTTCTGCAGATTTCATAAGGTCAAATTTAAGACTTTTTAAGACCATTAAAATGTAAATTAAGAACTATATCATTACAACATTATAACTTTTTTTTGCATAATACACAGTAGTTTCAAATACATTGTTAGAAAAACTAACCATCAGATTTGTTTTTGAGCATTTATGAGCATTTTCTCAGTCTCTGGCAACCATTACAATCACATTTACATATTTTAACATTTATAGTATTATGTCAATATCTGACAACACAAACAATTGTGAAATCTTTTCAAATTGTGAGAATTTATGAGTGTTCACAAAAGTTCTCTCAAACTCTGACAACCCTAACTACTACTTTTAATGTTTGGAGCATTAACGCATATTGTCTAAGACTATGGCGACCCTAACCATCATTTTACATAAAAAGAATTTAGCATTTGGTAGCATTTTCCTAATCTCTGGTAACCCCAAGCAACAGCAAAAAAAGCCCATATCGGGTGAGCTTTACATGGACATCTAAAAAAATAAGAGTTTAAGTTAAGTTTATTAAAAATTATTTAAGACCTAAAACAGTAAATATAACACTTTTTAAGGTCTAAAAATAGGGCTTTTACATTGTAGCCTTTTTAAAAGCCCACAAAAAAAAACCCTTATTTCGTTGTATTATTGGTATTGTAGTAGTATTTATACTATTTCTTTAAACCAGAGATTCACATTTCTTTACAACATGATTTTACTAATTAAGCATATAACAAATGTAACTTTTTGAAGCTTGCAACCCTCAGAGACTGTAAATAAATCATCATCCATCCGCAAATTTTAGTTCGAGGCCCCTGTGTTCTAGAATATTTTGCAGTGTGGAGGATAAGATCGCAAAATAAAAAAGGAGAGACTTGTGCCATCTAGTGGTTCAGAACATCACCAGTTGTTTTTTTTCCTATGGATAGCAGTCATTTGAATAAAATGGTCTTGATAGGCATAAACCTTGGGCTTTCAAACTTTAGCCTTCATATAAGACCCTGTAGATAATGAGAGCATGTTACCAATTTTGCATTTCTTCACTGCTCTCTAGTTAAATGGATAGGAAGGAGGCAAAACATTTTTTAGACACAGCATCTAATTATTCCCAATGTCAGACAGAGGATTTTGTGAGCAGATTCAGCAAGATCATAAAACATAAGTTTCTTCAAGACAGTAAAGAATCATGGGAGTAGTAGTCTCACCATAACCAGAGTAAGCATTGTTAGGCTTGCGTCCGCGTCCTCTGCCTCCATAGGTGCGTGTGGTCTGCAGGGAGTTGCTGCTCTCATCTGTGAGGTAGCCTCGTTCACGCTCGCCTCCGACACCTGAACCAGTGCGGCTAGGAGGAGCACGATAACCAACACCAATCTGGCGGAGCTGTTCATCGATCTGTAGCCGCTCAAGACGCAGTTGCTCCACCTCCTGTCAATCACAAACAGAATATATTAAATCACAAGCAGACAAACCTAATGTTTCTCTATAAAGGGGACACAAAACATCCTTGTATCAACGGTGAACTCATATAATAATAAGCTTGTAAACAATGTATGAACTTTGATACCACTTATTTCCTCACTCAATCAGATGTGACATGCATTGAAAAGTTTTACAGAAGGTAGAAAAAAGGTATCTGACACGTTAATCTAAATCTTTGTACGTTAAAGCCTTCTGGACCCTACATCCTTGTATGGGTTTATGTTGGCATTAAAAGTGAAGACACCACGCAGCCTAAGTTCCTACTTCATGTGGTAATTAAACAAACCTGATCCAGTAGGTGCCGTGTGACGTAATGGTGGTATATATTTATTCTGCACTTGTCAGAGCTAAACAAGCCAACAACAAGACAGGGATTACTTGCTGAAATGTTTGAAAGCGGTACAATAACTCATGATAACTAAGTGTCTCACAAAGATAGCATGCCCCCCTTAGTGCGGTCATCAAGCCTGTGTTCACTGCTTTGATAAAGTCACATGTTGAATGCCGTTCCGCACATATTTTAGTCAAGTCACTGTTTTTCTGCTACCACTAGTTTAGATTTTTGCAATTACATTATTTTCTAAAATTGTTCAGCCCTAATTTAAACCAAGGGCAGGCAAATCTCACAAGGCTGCAAAAATCATTAGAACACCGAAATGTTTAAAAAATTCTGCAGATCTTGGGTAAAACATCAGTTTCTGTCTTTAAGACAACTGTCATTTAAAAGCCACATTTCTGTCAGGTTTTAAAATTCCGCGAGAAAAATGAAAACATTTTTTGGAGTACGGTCTTTGTTTGAAAATCTTATGAAAGAACATGTGGATGTCTGCAGTAGACATGTGCTCCCAATAACAAGAACATATCTCTTTTTTTTATTTTAAATGTACTTCACTTATATTGTGGTATATATTCAGGTGTGCTCAATTACAGTAAATTGAAACTTAATTAACAATGAATAATTTGAAACCAGCCCAAGATCTTGGGCACTCCAAAAAAAGGCTGGTTTACGCCCTAAGTTGATTATTTGTCCAGACTGCATTTTTGGGGTTATTTTCACTAGATTCAAGATGTCTGGAGTTGTGTGGTACTGTCAGTCAAAAAGTGACAGCTGCTGGTTTGAAACAGCAGCTGCAAACTGTTGAAGGCTTAGGGTGGAGTGGGGTGGGGTGGGGGCAGAGTCAGGGAGCTTGGGAGGTTCTGAAGATATGCGAGAGCTAAATAGAGGTGCCTGGATTGTTGGCATGTAATCCACACTTTCCTCCTTCAACCATCAAATCTATCCCATTGAGACTATTTTTAGAATCCGTTGGTGGTAAAGAGAGGCAAACAGTTTTCCATGAAGTAGACCAGCTGACCCTTCATAGAAGAGTTCAAACAAAAATAGCACCACATTCACCATGTTCTGTGCAATTACTAGGATTGACACGTGCAGCCAATGAGAGTATGGTGAGGGTTTATGAACATAAAATCCTTCTTTAATGTCCACAGCTCACACAACTAGGGTTTCTGCAGTATTCATAAGGTTAAATCATAAAAGGTATTACATTTTTATTTTAATAAATAAACAGTATGCTACATCACTTGAAACCCTTACCATCACTTTTCTGTTTTTGAGCTTTCACAAAGACTTTCTCAAACTCTGGCAACCTGCACAATCACGAATGATTTTGAGCATTTTTGCATATGTCCATAATCTCTAGCAACCCTTACAATAACAGTTACTTTTTTTTTTGTTAATATCTGGCAACACTAACATTCACCTTAAGATTTTGAGTGTTTATGAGTGTTTGCAAACATTTTCTTAAACTTTGACAACCATAATTAATAACCTACTATAAAAAAAAACTACTTTCTTTTTTTTCCTCCTCTGTCTATCTTCTTCCTCTACTCCCTCACTGCTTTGGTTTATTGATCAGTTGATAAAATTTCTATTATGAGATGCCGAGATAGACTTTGACGGTGTAACATATTGCATATTGTCTCTCCCCTAATGTAAGTTGCTTTAGATAAAAGCGCCTGCCAAATGCATAAATGTAAATTTTTTTGGATTTAGAAGCATTTCCTCCATCACTGGCAACCTCCAATGACAAACACACATCAAATGAGCTATACATGGAGATCAGACAAAAATCCATTGAAAAATAATTTAAGACCTAGAATAATGAATTTAAGACTAAACGATTTTACAAATCTAATTTAAGGTCTAATATTTGAGCTTTTAAATTGAAGACTTTTTAAGACTCCGCTGAAACCCTGACAACATGTTTCAAGGGAACATAAAAAAAAAAGAACAAACCACTCCTTCAATATACTTTTTATAACCAATGACTAACCTGAAGGTATGCAACATGGTACTCGAGCAAGGCCTGCGCATTACTGATGTTCTCTTTGGTTCCTACAAAGATGAAGGGAACCATTCCCTGAAACAAAAATACACTGAATTAAAAAGTGTAAAACACTTAAAGTCCACAAGCATACAGCTTCTAGCTAAAGCATTAGAGAGTTCGTTGGATTAAGTGGTAGGCTCATTTACCTCCTGGCTGCTGCTGTTAGCGGGGTCTCTGACAGCTGCCTGCCTGCCAACCTCCTCCCTTGGCAGCTTTTTATCATTGTCCCCTTCAATGCGGACCCGTACCACACCCGATTTGTCAACGATTTCCTGGATAGTTTTGCCATTTTTTCCAATAACTTTGCCTTGTTGTGGAAGAAAAGAGCTGTTGAGGAAGATCCCCACATCTGAAGAGATAAGTCAGAAAAACCAAAAGCACACTCACCAACCAGCATCCTTGGAACAGGGAAGGAATCCTCTTTAAACTCCAGAAAGGTTCTTGCCTGCTTCACAGCCTCTGGGGTCTGGAGTGAGATTGAATGAATTGTTTGGGATTATTTCCATCTTTTCTTTTGTTGCTCAATAAAGATGCATGTTAGAGAATCACCTCTCCATAGATTCTGAAGGTGCAGCTTTCTTCTTCCAGCTCAATAGCAGTGACGCCAGGAACTTTGCGGGCCTGCTGAATGTTTGCACCATGTGACCCAATGGCCAGACCCATCAGATCTTCACGCACCTTTACTTCCTCCTGATACGCAGATGCTAGTTGTTTGCTTGTCTGAGGCACACACAAACAAACACATGTCTTCAAATCTGTGTTTCGCTCACCTCTAAATAGCAGGGACGTGGCACACTTACAGTGCACACCAATGCATTCTTGATCTTCTGACCAATACAATACACCGGCTTGTGCTTCTCCCAGTGGGATTCATTAAAATGTTAAAGAACAGGCAATACAATAGTCTAATAAATGTCTGACATTTTTTTCATTAAGGGACAGGAGCTTGCATATCATTTACAGCTACCTTGCAGAACTCACTAAAAAGTTGTGGAAAAGATAAGTTGGCTGGCACTTCTCATTCAGTGACTTCAGTTCAGTAAGAAAAAAAAAGCATAGCTTAATATTAAAATTCACTCTACTTGCACAGGAATACAATATTACACAACAAGCAGCATTAAGCTTCACACTGCATACTTGACATCATAATTAAAGAAAAACATAGGGAAGGTTTAAAAAACAAAAACAAACCAAGTGTGCCTGCTCAGTTTCAATCTATAGTTGGACAAACATGCTCTGGTTTCACTTTAAATAATTTTATTTGAACAAGAAACCTACAACATGTCTATCAAACAGATATATTATAACATAGTTGATTAACCGAAGACCTTTGACATGGACTTTTGTCTAAATTTTGTCATATTACTCAATGTTCTGTTTGCTGTTTTATTCATTGTGTTGCCTTTGCTTACTTTTATCTCCAGATATTGACATGTTCTATTCTGAATTGTTGTGTGTGTGTGTGTGTGTGTGTGCGTGTGTGTGTGTGAGCGTATGTTTGGAAGGGAGATCGCAAAAGTATAACAGGAAAAGTCATTCCAGAACACTGAAATAAGGGATCCGTTGGACAAAACTAATCTTTTTTGTCTTTCTTCATTGTGAAAATAAATAAGACAAGATAAGCAATAAAAAAAAAATCTCAGCTTACTTCTAAATGTTTGGTGGCCTCCTCGTTGCGGGACATCAGCATGAGTTTGGTGCGGATACTGCGGAAGTGCATGTCACTCAGAAGGCCGGCTCGTTTCACTGTGGTCTCGTTTGTGGACTAGAGAGAGACATTGTTACGCTCGACACACTCTGAAAGTGACCAGTTGGCCAGATATGGAGTGATCCATACCCGGAATTTGTGCTCTGTGCATGTAACCTATCCCAGTGTACACACACAGTAGTGAACAAACACACCGTGAAGACACACCCGGAGCAGTGGGCAGCCATGGCTGCGGCGCCCGGGGAGCAGTCGGGAAACTGGTGCCTTGCTCAAGAGCACCACAGCTGTGATTGTTGAAGATGGGAGAGCAAGTGTTCAAACCACCTTCAACTCTGAGGATCGACCTAGCAACCTTCCGATCACAAGTCGATCTCCTTATCCACCAGACCACAACTGCCACTCTAGCATCATCATCATCACAAAAAAAACAGACCTCTAGTAAAGCACTCACCAGAACGATTAGTTGGTGTGTAGAATTGTTGTAGTAGATGCAGTTAGCTCCAATTGCTTTCCTGAAGTCTTTATGAATGTTCTCCGTCAAGCAGCTGCAAGAAAAGGAAATAAGTTCAAACCTCTCTGAACCCAAAAAAGTGACACTACCAAAAAAATACTACCTCGACGCTTGAAAAGTATAGAAAAATGTAACATTTATTTAGAGTAGATATATGTAAGAACCAAGTAAACGCTGTGTCAGTCACATTCCATTTAAAACCATTCATTAACAATACAAATAATATGTTCCCTTAAGTTCAAATGTTCAAGATTTAAATTGCAGATCTGAGTGAAAATGTGTACACAGAAGACTGAAACATTGTGTGACCCTTACATGTCTCTTAGGTCCTCTGGTACTTCGATTGGGATTTTGTAGAAGGAGTTTTGAGACGAGGCGGTGTTGGGATTGACTGGTCGAATGCGTTCTGCTGTGACTATTTCGTTGTATGTGGCATCGCAGGCTGCATACTCGATTACATAGAACTATACAGAACAAAAAGCACATATTAGGTTTTACAATTAACAATCTGAATCAAATCCATTCTTGGAATTAAAATCAAATGACTACAAACAATTTGGAGATCAGACTTTGTTATAAGTCTTACATTTCTTACACAGGAGAGGTGAACTAGTACTCATTAAATTGTGTTCTGATGTATCTTTCAAAGCCTTTAGAAATACATGCAGATTTGGTTTAGAGGATGTTTGAAAATACAATTTTTATTGAGAACAGCATTTTTTGTTTTGCCTTATTTTCAGTTCCCTCAAACACCCCTCAGCACTGCTTCCGTCAATCCCCATTCAGGGCCAATCTCAAACACATCTTTCTCAGAAACATTTTTAATGTTGTACTATTACGCAAGCACAAAAATGGGCAAAGATGGTAGTAGTCCAAAAAAAAATTGCTTCAACCTTCTTCTAGCAGATCAGATTTTTACCTACAAAGCTCCTAGGGGTGGGCGATATGATACAATATCACAATATTTTGGGAAATTGTCACGATATAGTTATATCTTTATGACAAAATATTTCTACCCAGTCCTTCATCTAGCTAATCATAAATATTTCAGCATGTGATAGCGAACTAATAGATGAATATAAACGTCCCGATGACAGCGTGAAGATGACCAAAGCATGACGGTCATGTCCTCTTGTTCACTTGAACAGCTCTGAGAATGCAGCGCTATCTGGAGCCATGTAGGTTCTTTTCGCTGAATTTGCATTATTTTACCGCAAGTGTTCTTCTGTATCTAAATCACCTCCACACTACTGAAATCCCTCCATTTTGTAATTTAACTCCACCCATATGTTTCCCTGAAGCTGTTCTAGCTTTCCAGCGCTATTTAGCATCCTCTTTGTGTTTAGGGCGGAAGGCGCGTGCGCATACAAGCCGTGTCGGCATGAGTAAAACACACGACTTCCTTACATCAACATGTCAGAGTACCGCGAAATGAACATTTCAAGCAATACTAATTATTGTACCGGTATTATCCTGGACGATATGATATGGGCCAACACTGGCTTTATCTTGCCAAATTAAAATTATATTTATGTTAGGTAGTTTGTCTGTAATTTTTAAAATTGTATAACAAACTTTAACGCTATGTTCAGACAGCTGACAAAAGTGACCCACATATGATTTATTTTTGCCATACCTGACTTGCATCAAATATTATGGCCATTTGAAGACCTCTGTTTTGTTTAGAGGAAACCTACCCATGTCACTTTTTATATCTAGTCCTAAATAGTTTGCATATACAACAATTTTGCAACACGACCTCAGTCTGAAAGGATATTTTGCATTTATCTGATATTTACACATCACTGAAAGTAAAGGTATTCGTGCAAAATTAAACATCAATCATGGATGACGACCAGGGTGAAAACATGTCAAAGGAAGGTGCAACTACAGAACTTTTACATACATTAATGAACAAATATTTTCTAGAAAATTAATATGATTTGTATCCATGTTAATTTTCGTTTAAATTAACACCTGGTCCTACACAGGCATGCCTTACAGAGCCGCATTATATTTATATACTGTCACATAATAATAATAATAATGTTAATGTTAAAAAAAAAAGAGAGAAAAATGTGTTTTTTCCCCCTGTTTTTAAATTGTGCATCAAGGTCCCTAGTTTAGACAAAGACAACACATGCTTAAAAAGAGCATTGAAGTTAAGCTAAACAAGTGAATCGCTGATCCAAAGGTGAAATGGAAAAACACACAGCATGCTGCAAAAATGTTTGGTGGTGCAGACTGATTAACTGTATTTCTCTTAAATAAAGTAACATTTATATTCTTAAAATTCCTCAAAATGTATTTCTAACTAACTAAACAAACATATAAAAACTATTGCTTTAGTTTAAGAAGTAAAGACCATATGTGTTTAATTGAAAGCATACAGTATGAAATGTCCACCCAGCAAAAGTAACGTTTAAGATTTTGCGATATATACACAATAGCAATGCTAAATAACATAAATAACGTAATACATTATAACCGTATAATACATTACAACAAAGTCCAGCCAGTCTTTATTTATTAGAAAACAATGATGTATATCTTATAGCTTACATTAAGTGAATGTAACATGTTTTTCTGTAATAATGACCAGCAGGCTGTTCATTAAAGGACTCACAAAGGCCTCTTTCACAGTCCCACAACTTTAAAGAGACAGCCAACAGAGTCAATCTGCTCAAAGATGGGTTTGTTGTGCTAGACCACTAGTAGAAAATGAACCTAATTATTCATTGTGATGAGACATGTTAGCACAACACTCGCCAAGTGTGATCCAGGCCAGCTTCTGCCAGTTAAACAGTGAAAGCAGTGGAGAAGACCGTTTGAATAACCAAACCTTCCACATCACGGTCACATACAGCCTAGAATAAGGCAGAGCACCCACTCACTTATCAGATTAGTCTTAACATGGAACACCACTTGATGGTTTAGAATGAAACAAATTATTGCTCCACCCGGCTGAACTTGAAGGAAAGATGTTTCTGCAGTGCACAGGAATACTTCAGGCAATTTCAGACGATGGCAATGATTCCCAAAGCAAACAGTAGCCACTTTTCACCTGACAAGCCACGCAAGTCAGGGATTTTGACATTTAACATATGCTTTGCTGTTTATTTAGTGTAACCGCACATTGCATCATTGAGTGGAGAGAAAACAAAAACTGTTTTGCCTCTTCTGGGACTTCTTCAAGGGCGGTGTCACAGGATTATATAGTGTACACCTGGAGGAGACTTACCTCTCCCTTCATCATCCTCACTCGTGCCAGCCACCAGCCGCAGGGCTCCTGCTCATTGGCTCTAGAGTAAACCTGCAGAAGAAATGCCAGATGAGAATTTGGAATCAAAACCAAAAGAGAACCAAACTTTAGTCAACTCCTGCACAGAAACTCAAGGCTTAAAAGAAGAGCACTATTTTACAATAAAACGTAAAATTAATTTAACTATCACAGTACAAATAACCAAACTGAAATTTTCAATTATATGTAAATGTTATATAAACAGCATTCCCACCTATGAATAAAACTAATTTGAATAGTTGTAAAAATGCAGAAAACTACCAATTCATCCAGGGTTTCTGCAGGTTTCATAAGGTCAGATTCATTTGGAAGTCTTTTAAAAAATGAAGACCTACACCACAACATCACAAACAAAACTTTTTGCATAATAAACAGTATGCTTCAAATACATGGTTTTAAACCCAAGGTTTTCTCGAGTAACCCTACCATGCTTTTACAAAATTGAGCAATATGAGCATTTATTCAACCTCTGGCAACCCTAACAGTAATTTTTTTTTTTACACATTTAGGGGTGTTTTCTATGGCAACCCCAAAAATCACTTTTATGCTTCGAGCATTTATGTATATTTTCTCAACCTCTGGCAATCCTTAAAATCAAATTTACATATTTGATCAGTTATGAGTCTTCTGTCCATATTTAACAACCCTGCTCATCACTTTGAGAGTTTCATTATTTGAGTGTTCATTAGCATTTTGTCTGGCAACCCTAAATATCACTTAGGATTTTGAGTATATATGAGCATTTTCTCAAACTTAACGTGGCTTAACACAACTCACGTTTTTGAGGATTTACAAATGTTTTCTAAATCTCTAGCAACCGTAACTATCATTTTACATGTTTCCACCATTTAGGAGTCGTCTCTCAACAGGCAACCACAAGCAACAGCAAAAAAAAAAAAACACACATCAAATAGGTTTTACATTGACATCTGAAAAATAAGACCAGTGAAAAAATATTTAAGACCTAGAACAGTCAATTTAAGACCTTTTAGGCCTTCAATTTGCATAAAAAAAATTTAGACTCTGATCATATATCACACAAAAATATGATGCATGATAAAATCAAAGTTTTTTTGGCGAGCTGGGATGATTAAGGGGTGACACAGAAGTAGATATCCCCTACCTCCACTTCATCTCCCTCAGAAATGTCCTTGTGGTAATCGGTCGGGGGCGGCAACCTCACGTCACTGAACGGCAGCTGTCTCTCCGGTTGCCAGCTTGCAGAAAGAAGTCACAAACATTTGCACTTAGAACCATCAATCAGGTTTCTTCATCAGTTTTAACTCCCAATAAGACAATACAGAGAGCAGAATTAAACAAGAACCAGTGTATGAGTCAGAACAATAGGCCAACAAGGTACATTTGATCAAAATTAAGAATTTGTTGATTAACTGGAGGTCCAACAAAGTTCTCAACTTTAGTAGCCCGGAAAAAAACCCTAAACTACCAGTTTTTCAGCTTTAAACCTTTATTGAGACCAGTTTACGTGAAGGCATATTCTAAAATGCAAGGCTAATACAATTCAAGCACATGGTCTCAGAGGCTACTGGATGATCTTGGATTGGTAGTCATCCCAAGAATGGCAGGGGCACTGTACTATACACTCCTCCGCCTGCTTACCTCACTCAGTTATTTGTGGATCACGCTACAGCACGAAACAGGGGGTGAAAAAACTGATAAAGAAGGCAGTAGGGGACATGGGGGAGGGAAAGAGGGAAAGGAGAACTATAAAGGGATGCATGACAGCTGCCTCAGAGTTAGCAAACGAGCCGAGAGACAAACAGGCTTGAGCACAAGGGATACATCAGTTAAAAAATTAGGAGGCTATCAGTGAGAGAATGTTTAAGCCCGGTATATGACAGTGTAGGCAAAATCTACCAATTAACCAAGTAGTATTTCTCTAAATTTTTTAAATAGTGTCACAAAGAGGTTTAACAGAACAATTGTCTTATATGTATACTAATGCAAGAGAGAGTGGAGAACATTTGGATGGCATCAATTGAGGAAAATTTCAATTGAGGACAGCTGTAATAATTTTTGTTAATGTCTTTTGTAATCTGAATCCCACTGAAGACAAAAATCATATCGTTTTAACCTTTCTGTTGAGTCGCAAAATGACTTAAACAATTTAAACAATTCATATGATTCAAAGATGTGTTTTAGCTTATTACTATGCTCAGATGAGACCTATAGTTGTCAGTATTAGAGGAGAACTCTGCTGATTCTATTGATTAAGGATGGGTATTGATGTCAATAAATCAAAAAAATTATAAAAGATCAACAGTCAGAGCTCTGCTATCAGACATTTCATTCAGAATTGTCCAAATACAAAATCCCTCTTAAGTTTATTACTTAAAAAGAACCCTGGCTATAAAGACGTATAGTCCTTACTTGATTTCTGTATTGAAAATACTTAATTATGAAGAATATATAATAGAAGTCAAAGACAATAGAACTACATTGACATCACGTAAAAGGATAATGAGAAAGCCAACGTGTGTTCTAAAAATTTGTTTCTAAATAGATCATCAGCAAATATTCAGACATGTTAAATCAACACTGTAATTAGACACTTTATTGTAGGAGCATGATTGTGTCTGTATTTTTAATATTTTTGATAACTTGTGTTTGTATTTTTAGGACTTGAGGATTACATTGATATTTATGTAATCACAGAACATTCTGAATAAGAATTGTCTTTCTTTTTTACTGACAAACAAACGCAAATAGGCAAGAAGTGTACTTATAACTTGTTAAAATAATAACTTGTTAAACGGTTGTTTAAATAATCCAAGTGAGAGAAGACATTTTACAAAAATGTTTTAACTTATAAAATGTCTATTTTACTCTTTCTAAAAGCACAAAACTCACTGCATTATGATACGAGTGTTGTGCACACATTTATGACCTAACATTTTCCAAAGCTCAATTTCGCATATTAGGAGCCCTTTAAACGTGAAAATTCTAGCGTTTTTATTTAAAACAAAAATGTATTGTGGCCGTTTTAAATGCTTTTTCTATAGTGGTGGTGTCTACATTTTCTTTTTAATTTTATTGGGTAAGAAAAACATAGGCTTAGGCTAAACATGCAACAATTACTGAAGTTCAGTCTGAACATTTACAATTATTCAGATTTCGTACACACACAAATACATATACATATATATATATATATAAATACATAAACTTAGTGGTTTACTTTCTTCAAAAAAAATTATAAAACATAGCACTATACTGTTATTTAGAGGCTGAAATTGCACTATTGTTTGCCCACCAACTAGCTCAATCAAACTAGTGACAAAAAGGACAACAACATCACAAATTAATTTTTATACGATCATGCAATAAGGCAACAAACTTACTTGTTTTCAAAGACTATTGTGAGGGAGTCGTCATGTACATCTTTGATGAACCCCTAAAAAAGAAAAGCACAAATTATTACAAAACTCCCCTGACAAGGTCACTGATCGCTATTTAGGGCAAAAATATAATTCACTTTAATTCATTAAGGTAAAAAAAACCACCCATATGTTTGTCAGTCTCAAAAAAGTCACAGGTGTAGTATGTGACCATAAGAGGTAATTGGGAGTTGGGGGAAAAGCACCCCAGTTCCCTTTCCAGAATGTGCTCCTCATCCATCACTCCTTGCTCCTACACAAATCTTAGTGCCACCATGAAAATGATTACCCTAGTGACCATCCCATCTTAGCCGCATACTGACAAGACCTAAGATGGGATGGAGATCACTTTTATAATGGGCAACTGAATTCACATGAAATCAAAAGACAAAAATGCAGCTTATGAACTTTTCAGGAATTATGAGCCTGCTGTTTTACAAGTAAGCAAAAACCCCGGAAAGCAGAGTGCAGAGACTTCCATGTTGAAACTGCTCTAGCACGTGCCGCTGTTAAGAAGAGGCACAGCCTTTCGTTAAACTGGCGTTTCAAGGAATGAGGCACACCATGCATAGAATCTCTATCAGGGTGAGTTGCAGATGACTACACACACACACACGCACACACGCACCTATAGCTACGCTGTAAAAAAAACAAAACAAATTCAGGACAAATGTTCTCTTCATTTTCTGCAATTGGTCTGTTTGCATGATTTACAGGGATTTCGTGGAATTTTGGGATAACCTGCTAATTGAACAGGTGATATTATATCGTGTACACCTATCCTGTACATCTTTTTTTTTTTTTTTTCAGTTGGTCAGCGAAGAAGGTACCATTTGATCATATTTATTAAAACACATGTTTCTGTCTATAGTGTGTTAGTAAAGGAATTAGCAATACATATATACAGGAGTAAACTAGAAGAGTAGAATAGGACTAGAAAGCCCAGGTTCTCCTTAGCTGAGAGCTGAATTATATTGTAAAATTATATAATACAGCAATACCCAGTAAATTAATTTAATCTGTATAAATGTATTAAAAAGTCCTCATTAAAAAAAAAAGTTTTAAACAAAGTACAAGTGCATCTGATGCTGAATGCCAGATAGAATCTGAAGCCACAGATTTTCAAAGACAGTTTTTCAGGAAGAGTACTAATACTAACGTACCTCAAGGGCTAATATCAGAAGAATTGGGGAGCTGATTAGCTTTAACGCTATACTTTCTACTATCAGAACATGAATCATTTTAGTTCTCCAAAATGTTTAAAAGAATTCTGCACAATTTCATTAAAATGAAATGATATGCTACGCTAAAATGGGACAGTAGAGCAAGCGCAGGATAACAGGGGAAGACGAGTGTTAATAGTATGTTGGAGGGGGTTGTAGAGTGTTAGATGTCAGCTAAAAGAGATCACCTGTTCCTCTCACACCTGCTTTGGCCACTCAGAGTTATACAGCCTGAAACAGCAAACACAGTCACCTTGCTAGCCATAAATGAGAAAGCAGAACTAGCGACATAAGTCCATCCTCAAGAAAAAAAACTTAATTCGGCCTGTTTGGAGAACAAAGAAGTCTAAGTACAACCCTAAAATCCCATTCATGAATTCAGATCTCACAGAAAGTTCACTGCTAAAGTACTTCATGTCGTTGAATATTGTGTTTGAGAAGAATTTAATAGAATTTGTTATGTAATAAGGAAGTAATTTGATCACATGACGGTATAATTCCAAATATTTGAAGAAGTGGACTCTGACTGAGAGTGGCTAGTCTTTGAATCCAAAAGCTTTGAGTATAGAAAATGGGCGAAAAGTTCAAGACAAGACTTAGACCTGTTCTATACTTGTGCGTCAAGCTTGCATACCTGATAAAAATACAACTTGTCAGTCAGTGTGTGGTTATGTGAATGTACAGACTACCCAAAAGGCAATTTGTAGGCTTGACGCACAAGTATAGATTAGCCTTTACTATCTTGTGGCGAATGCTTCAGGAACAAGGCATGGAAATTTTCATATCATAATAAAACAAATTACAAAGACCTAAAAAGCTGTCTGAATCTAATGTGTGAAGTTTGGAGGTGTTTTATAGTTTTCATAAAACTTTAAAACAAACTTTCAAAACGTTATATTCCAAGTATTGGAGGCATGTCCAGCCAATCCTGTTTTGGGGTGTGTTCCTTAGATGCTTGAGCTGCTGCAATTCACATTGAAATTTTGCCAGAATGATTTCTTTCCTTGAAGTGAAGATAAAAGGTTGCTATATACATCTCTACTCTAGTATGGATACTACTCTAGCTTCAAACAAGCCAAGAGAATCTTAATTAGTAGCGGCTTTGGACCTCCATGACCAGATTTGTTGATCCCGATCCCTTCCGATGACTTGTCTGAAAACCTCACATTGCAGATTCACAACTTTTCCACCAACTTTTAGTGACTGTACATCTTGCCTTGGCAAGCTTTTGGGAGCTAATCCACCACATTCTGTATCTGATAAAGGTGCTTTTTTTCATAACCGTTGAGATGAGGTTCCAGGAAGCGAAACATGTCAAGACTTAAGCTACATGCAGTCTTCAGAATTTTTTGAATGAAATAAAATCACATATGTCATGTGTGCTTTGTTCGCACTACAAACAACATGCGGCTTGTATGTGTGAACACAATCCAGCTCACTGTGAGGCACGCATGAGGAGAAAATGGCTTTGAGCAAGACGAAAGTAAACATGGAAGAAAATGTGATTTAAGGCGATTGTTTTGACTTTTTTTTTTCAATTGTAGCCATCATCTTTTCAACCAAATGAAGAAGACAAAGAAAAAAACGTTCATAAGTTAAATTACTTATCAGCTCCGCATTCAGCCATGATTGTTGTGAAACTTCCCATCCATGACCAGAAACATGACGTCTGTCCCCATACGATGACGTTCAAAGACGGTTCGCTGTTCAAACATAAGTCACATAGCCAAAAAAATCTAACAGATTCAGGACCACATACAAATGTGACCTGGGTCGGATTTTTAAAAATCTGAATTAAGCTGTTCAGAAGGACATGAAAAAATCTATTTCATGTCACTTACAGGCAAAAAAATATTGAATTTTGACTACTTTGTGCTGCAATTAAACTCACGCACGTATTTGTAAGTTCATTTTTCATTGTAGGAGCCCTTTAAATAACATTTGGGTGCCAGTAGCGTTACCAAAGTTATGACTTGTAAGAATCTTTACAATGATTTGAACCTACAATAGACAAGCACTTCATACATAGTCAATCTAGTCATACTACATAACAGTCCTTGCTCTCTTCTGTGCCATTATCCTTCACCTCGTGTTTAACTGTAAACTTAAGGTTTTAATATAGTGCAAAAACTTTCTAAACGTCTTAGTGAGGACAACTCCACCACAATAATTGATAATTCTCTTTGGGAGTAAAGAAAATCTTAAGTCTGCACCACTTAATTACTTCCTTGCCAAAAAAATGTATCTTAAAACGTCAAGTGCAAAAACAAACACATTTCAATTGAGAGTATTATTCCACAATAAACGGAGCAGATCACGTGCCTCAAAACAAAGTGAGTGGTTCGTCCTCGAGAAATGTTACTGTATGGATAGGTTACCTCACTGTCTTGGACACAGGACAGATAAACGGTCTTCAACAAAAGAATTTCTTGTCGAATGTTTCAAAATGAAGCAACCATTAAATAAACATTCTAATAGAAGGATTACAGCCTTTCTAAAAAAACAGGGCCTCGTTGAAAGTGGCCCGCATCATTGTATCGCACCTCAACCGCCCCGGTGGACTCCCTTTGTAGCCCTTTCTGGCTAAATTTAGCTTTACGAATTAAGTTACCTTGTAGAAGGCCCCGTTGGATCCGCGCACCTCCGCCGCCAACCCGTCCATCTTCGTCGTCGCTTCCCCACGGCTGAGCCTCTCTTTAGGGGTTGCGACAACGTGCGGTTCTGGTACTACCCCCAGCTTCACGGGCCCCTCGCCGTTCTCCGGCCGCTTGCGTGTGTCCAGTGTTTCGGGTGAGAGAGGGGGCAAAGGTGACGGGGTTCTAAGGAGATATGGGGGAGGAAGTTCAGCTCCGAGACCCTCTCCGGTGGTGGAGGTCAACCGCTTAAGCAACTTGCCGTAGCGAGGAAGACGCTCGCAAGGTTCGTTGGTCGGTCTGGAGCGGGACTGAAGCTGTTTGATGACGGATGATATTAGCACAACAGCTAGCTCAGCTGCTAATAAACGGTCACCAACACCTTATGCCACCTAAACTCGAAGTTGCAGCATATTCCGGGATGAGTCCCTTAATAACCCGCTCTAATCTATCTCAAACCCCGGTTGATTATGATGTTTGTTCTTCAGTAATACTGTAGTGCTAATTTACTTCACCGTTCCCCTCCAACACACGCCGTCAGAGTGTGGAGCAGCGAGACTGTGAATGACCCCGAAATCTCCTCCCCTATCCTCTCTAAGACCCGCCCACTCGAGAGTTTAGAGTTGTCATTGGTGCTTCACAATGCCACTCGAACAAACCCGTGTGTTATGATTGGTTTATCTGTCGTGGGCTGGAAATGCGGTTGCTGGTTTGCCGGGTCTGTTCCATTAGCACCGCAGTTTTGCTATATTTGGTTGGCCTTGATTTGTACTATAAGACCCACCGATTCATAAAATTCCCCCATAGCTCGCACATTCACATAATACATTTATTTTTAATTGTACTAAAGATGGACCACATTGTTTCCTACTTCAAAAACTTGAACTATTGGAATTTAAGCTTTTAAGGGGTGCCTGACAACTCTTAAATGCACAAAAATGAGCAATTAAAACTGATATGTGTAACTGAACCCACTATGTTAACCCCTTAAATGCTTCAATTCATAACACTAAAACTTAAACTTCCCCCAAAAATGTATCAGGGACAAGGACACACACCATTAACAGCAATCAAACCATTTATAACCATTGAAATGCATTTAAGTTTGAGAGCAATTCACTTGAAAATGTATTCTCAGAAATACATTTGCAGTAAACCATACTTCCTCATAAATGCACAGGTTTGAAGTTGAAATTCTCAATATATTTTTGATGTGTTAGATAATTTTTACTTACAAAACACCTCAAATGTAAAGAAATCTGTCTGACCATTTAGAGAAATTGCTTTGATAGAAATGACAACCAAGAAACCGAGTAAAATCAAATCAGCATCAAACTGCTTGTGATTGAATAAAGAGTCAAGGTTTGAGTCAAGCTCACCAGAGAAGCTCGAGGCTCATCGTGAGTGTGTTCATCATTCACAGTCCAAAATATGGTTCCAGTTCTTTACTCTACAGAGCATACACTCATTCTCCAGCAATCAGACGCAGGTAAACTATAACATTTCCCTTTCTGCTTGGTAATCTTTGCAAAAGACTGGCATAACCGAGCTTCCCCTCATGCAATTGTGTAATAATAGAGCTGTTACCTCGATGTTTGAGGGTGGCGTATTTTTCATATTCAGATTCTCAGCATGAATGAATGAGGTGAAAGGTTGTACTGCATGATGTGTGAACTTGTTAGCTAAAAGATTTGCTTTCAAACTGGACATGATTCAGCGACTCTGAGTCAACTCTTTCTTATTAAAGGGAATATTTTGATACACAAATCACTTTCGGATTTAAAACTCCAGAAGGGTGTTCCTCAAACCTAAAGCTATTTTTCACATCACATGAGAGGTAATTTTTAAAAACCCATTATAGCGGTACCATATACCATTTAGTTTAACACATTCTCAAAAATTACTGTTATTGATCGATAGTTCAAATATCACTGCATGTACTAATCAAACTATTATGTGAATGGTTTGTTTGGTTAAATAAAAATAACGAAGGCCAGATCAGGGGGTGAGTAAAGATATGTCATGGTTTAATTGGGGCAAAATGTTCTCAAAGCTCTGAACCAAGAATCCTCCATATCCAAATGGCAACAGCATGAAATGTGATCAAGTGTTACAACATTTAAACAATAAAAAAGTCAATTTGGAAAGCATGGATTTGAATGAATCAGGTGGGGAAGATGAAGAGTAACAGCTGAAGACAGCAAATGTGTTTGTTTTAATTTGAAGAAGGAACCAAAAATATTGTGTTACGAGTGATTTTGCTGAAAAAACAACAACATTTAAACAACCATTAGTGATGTTTTTTTAGTGATTTGGGGTCTCTTATAGGTGATTAGGCAAGAGTTGTACAGATGCCAGAAGGATCGCTACCATTACTCAGAGCTATCCACATTGAGTAACAAAGCATCTTGAGATTCTCACTGAAGTACTGCAACGGCTCCTCCTGTTGTTCCTCGGCCCCTTTCACTCTGATGTCACAACACACAACATATGGAGGATTGGAGAGGGGGAGGAAGCTCTGCTCGGGCACAGAACGATCAAAACATTCCTGGTGTGAAAGAACATTTAGGTTTGTCCAAGGAATTAGGAATGAACCTTTGCATGAACCTCCAATTTCAAAGCCGATTTAGAAGTATCCACTCATTTCTGGGTGCGATAACAGGGATTATTTTCTCCTACTCAAGAAGCCATTTATCAAAGTTGATATTCGTTTTTGTTTTCAGAAATTAAACAATTTTATATTAATTTAAATAGTGACATTGACTGAACATGAATAATTTCTAAATTTCAAACGAGTTAAGCTTTCAAAAGTAAAACAAACACAAATTTTAGGAACAGACCCTTTAAGTATTTTATAGACTTCTTTAGTCATGGGAAGAAACATGAGTTTTGACAATGCATCACCAACAGAGGGTGGTGTAACTTCATGTTGCCGCTCCCTCAAGGAACCTTTGGAAGACTGTTAAATCTGAAATAAACCAACAGAACTGAAATTTAGTAGGTAAATATTTTTCATTAGGCTTTCTTCTTTAACTTTTTAAAATGCAGTATACAACTTTCAACATTAATATAAAAAATCTTGTTTATAGCGTTCAATTTTTATTTTGTAATACTATACACTTTTATGTTTTAATACTATATAGCTTTCAACTTGTATCTTTTAATACCATATATAGCTTTTAACTTTTAAATTTAAATACTATTTTGAATATATAACGTTCAACATTTATGTTCGTAATAGCTTTCAATAGCATAAACTTTTTTCAATTCCAACAGATGTCAAACTTGCCCACAAAATCTCAATCCACAAATTAGTTAAAAATCATGAACAAAAGAGAAAAAAACAGGAGTAATATCTACAAATATATGAAAAAGAGAACAGGGGAAATATATTCAAATATATGCTCACCACAAAAATAGGGTTTTAAATGTAAAACAGTTATTTTACAAAGTAGGAAAATGTATTAACTTCAATGCCAGATTTTATGTTTAGCTTGTTGTCTTTTTTTAAATATTTTTTGAGTTTTTAAGTAAAAATTCAACATTAAAACAAAATATATTAAACAGTTTAGTTAAAGAGAATCGATTGTTTATTTGTTTAGTTTTTTAAACACTTTGAGAGTATTGTTAATTTCAAAAGTAAACATACCATTGTGATTTGTAATTTTTCTACTTCATGTAAATAAATGTACTCTTAAGATCTTAACATATTAATGGACTTTGGTAATTTACTGCAGATTAACCTTAACTTTCAACTTTCAAAAATCTGTTGCTCCGGAGTATAAAGTGTAAATAATAATTTTTTTCATGTCATACAAATGTGTCTGCAGATTTGAAAAGTAGAAATTATACCAATTAAGCTGCTGTAAGTGATGCGTTTTATGTGTGTACTTCTTTTAAGTTATATTTAAAAGTTACTTTTACTTAAGAAGTAGATTTTATTTAAAGTAAAGAACTTCAATACATTTAAAATTAGACTTTTTACTCAAAGAAAAAAAAACTATGAAAAAGTAAATGAATAATCAAACAGTAAACGGGAAAAAACTAAACGGATCTCTACTTTAGCGGCCAAAAGATAAATTCTCGATTTTTTGTGTTTAGGCAATCAGTTAGACCTTCAGTCATTCATGTTTCTAAAATACAAGTTTTTCTCTTTAAGTGTAAAGTCTTACACTTGACTTCCAAATCTAATCTGAAATAATAAACCACCAATTGGAACTCTTTTATTTTATGTCCTGAATTATATGAATAGTTTGCTCCAACATCTTCAAGAAAATCTGTTATTTTAAAGTTAAAGTTGCAAATTTAAAGCTATCAACTTCTCTTCTTATGAACTACCATAGTATCACATCACTAACGTTACTCAAGTTAAGTACTCAAGTACTCTGTTATCTTCGCCATGGGATACGTTTTACTTTTATTTGAGTACATTTTTGATGAGTAACTTTATTTACACAAGTACTTTTTCATTAAAGTAACGATACTTACTTGAGAACAACATTTGTGTACTCTCCCTCTGCAGGTTTGTATTTTTGACCCACATTTCTAAATAGTAGTTACATTGAGTCCAAGGTACTACAGAAAATATTTACAGCTAAGTCAAAATATATGTAAAATTGTAAAATAATATTTTAGTGGTAGAATGATTTAGAGTCCTTAGAATTCTTCAACATTGCACAATTAAGCTTCAACCTTCATCAAACACCTAATCGGTTTTTGCTTCTGATATGTCTGATATGTTGATTTCAATTGCAATTTCACAATTAATCGCAAAATTCCTTCCTCCTCCCCAATTTGCACATCTTTTTTCAGGGTAGGGGTTCTTACTTCTCGGCCGGGGCCCTTTCATTGACAGCTTGCCTTGTACACGTATCCCAATCTCGCCAAATTAGATAATTCTATCTAAGTGAGCTCATGAAATACACATTAGTAACAGAACCCTGTTGAAGATGAATGAATTTGTGTTTTGGATTGCATGGCTTAGTAAAATCTAGAGTAGGGATCACTAATCTGGTCCTTGAGGTCTAGAGACCTGCATATTTAAGTGGTTGAACCAAAAATATGCAGGGCTCCAGGACCACCAAGACCAGATTTGGTGATACACGATCTAGAGAGTTAAATTGACTCTGTTTTGAGTTTATTCGGTCCCTCTATATAGAGTTAAATTAACACTGAGTCTCTCAATTTGTACCTTAAAATGTGTTAATTAAAACTTTTTTTTTTATTTTTGGTTTAATTTTTTATATAGTCATATATAAGCTTTAATTACAAAGTACAAGGTTTCAGTGAAGAATTGGCTATTTAGATGATTACAACGAGATATTTATGATTTAAATTTTTGCGTTATTTATACTCATCTGTATTTAGAGTGAATTTGGTCCAATCTGGATGTCAAGATTTTACTGTGAAGGGAATATTAGATTTAATTTCCCTGTTATTTAATTCTATTTTTAAGCTTGTGGATACCCTATACCCCATGAAATTTTATCCTTGGAAGGTCAACACCCCAACAGATTTTGTTGTAACCCTTATCTACAAAAGCTAAAATTCTGAGTGTTCAGGCATGGTTGGAACTAAACTGTGCAGGGTGCCGGCCTTTCAGGGATTCAGTTTCACACTCCTGCTCTATATAATCTCAATAAACTTTCTAAGAATTAAAACATTCTGAACAGAAGGAGGGGCATCTGGGAAACGTGTAGTTTGCAGAGCCAGTTTCTCATACCACTCTTTATGACATCACCAACTTCGTGTCAGAGATGACAGATAATCTGTCAAATCTGAGGCTGATAAGGCTGTTCACGTCACGTAGAGAAATCCTTGCAGCAGACCTGATTAGCATCAAGACTAGATGGTTAAGTAGCTGCGCCAGAGCCTTTGGGAAATGTATGTACTCTAGATCTTTGGTGCACATTATGACCTCGCCACGGGCAGAGAAGAGATCGCCGAAGCTCCTGGCGAGCATCATTGCACAGAAAGATGTAGAAAAGCGGGTCTAGAAGGGTGTTGAGGCTGGTGAGGCCATAGCAGATTCGATAATAAAGATAGATGGATACTTCCACAGAGCACTGCTCCTCTGTGAAGAGTAGAGTTATGAATCTGTAGCCCACCACCAAATGATAGGGACCGAAAATGACAATAAAAATTATGGTGATGACGAGCAGGGTGGCGACAATCCTACGCCGTTCCTGATCCGCAACAGACAAGGAATTTTGCAGGGTTCGCCGTATCCGGGCTGAGGTGTAGCTGCAAGAGAACAAAGCAATAGAAAGGTCAAAAGTCATGAATAATGCAGTGATTTACAGTAACATTCCTTTAAAGAGACAGAGATTGTATCTGTGTATTCATCTTTAGAGTGGTTTTGTTGTCGCCATGCTGACTCATTCCCAGGCCTGTATGCTGAGACATCAGTCTTCTAACGTGCCAATGAATATGGGTGGCACGAAAGCCTTTGGAGTAGAGTCAATGCAGGTGAGTCAATGATAAATTACAGGATCAGTCAAAGACAAAGTAATCTAGAAGAAATCTAGCTTAAAACACGCACTCAGGTCATCTCAGAATGTTCTCACACTCAGTTCTCAGTCATCATTTGAGCCTACAAATTAAATCCATGACAACCTTCTGAAATGTACAGCTAAACAATGTAATATTATGCTATTAGGTTATAAGGTTGCATTTGTTAAACAGGTATGAAGCATTACATAACCAGAAAGGTGTCTGGTTGTTGTTTGGCCAAGTAGGATTTGATACTGCATATTTCAATCAGTCGTGGTTCATGTGTCACATGGCCTGGACAGAGGATGATGCGAGCTTGTGTAGCATTACGTTAAAATACTTTTAAAAAGTATTTTCATTCTTGAATTCTGTTTAACAAATTATCAGGCGTCTTATTTAAAAGGCCTGTGCGAAATCCTGACTAAAATGTAGGCCCTGTCCCTATTCTCTTATTTGATGTACACTTGGGGACTCGATTCACAAGTGCTCGTAAAGTGCTCAAATCTGTAGAGAGTCCCAACTGATAATTTTTAACTCTGTACCCTTATTCCAGGTTTCATGCACACTACAATCCAGAAGTCACTATCTCAGATTCAGATCAGATTCTACTGTTCTAACTAAACGAGTTGACTGTGTACCAAAATACAAACGCTAAGCAAAATTCTCTTTAAAAGCCTTTTTGCAAAAACCTTGTTGAATTTAAAGCAAGCAATCTTTCTTCAAGTTGAACTGCGCTGTAGTGTAAATATCAGCAGAGCTTTACCTACTTCATTCGAGGGTCCCTAACGTCTGGCCTTCATGATGTCATCAAAGTGTGGACTCAAATGAAGTCTACTATTCAAAGCGTGCCATTTGTTACAGATCAGAAAGGTCAGATTTTAGGGTGGAACAAAAAAACGGATAAAATCAGATTTATAAAACCACTTGTACGCACAATTGCAAGCAAGTCTTCCTTTTATGAATCAGATGTCTGCACACTCGTGTGTCTGGTTATTCGCCGCTTGCATGACTTGTTTACACCATTTATAGTCAATGCAAATCAGTTCATGAATTTTCATCTGTATTTAGTGAATTATGGTGGAGGATTTGCACCATTTAGGCCATTTTTGTACATATGCATTTCAAATAATGCAACTGCTCGATTACAAACATACAAAAAAATGTAGATATGCAATTAAAAAAATAGTTTAATACGTTTAAAAGCAGTAAATGAGGGTTTGTGTAATTATTTTATAATTATATTTTACAGACAGTACCAGACTATAAACGGGATCTCCTGAAGTCAACCACCATAAACCTGTTAAAGTTAAATATTCTTTTTCGACAACTTAGAGTAGAACTGTTTTCAAATGCATTTTTCTGGAAAAATGTACTACATTGACTACTGGTCATGTCTTTGTCTGAGAGCAAATTGCTCAAAAATAACAGGACACCTAACCCCTAAATTCCTCAGCGTTTTACTTTTTTTTATAGCATGCACTTCAAAGATCATAAAGTCATGATCTGAATGGTTGAATTTGTCTGGATTTTTAGGGGAAGCGAGTGTCTCATTTGTTTTCATTCTGCTCGGAAATGAAGTTCAAATGTACGATTGAGAAAAGAGGATTTTACTAGCTGTGTGCCTCCTCGATTAGATCATAGAAGATTGCTGTTCTATTCTTGTAACTTTGCATTATCGCTCATCTTCTGTTATTTTTTTCCATGGCTAACTTGTTGCAAGTCGACCAGAAAAAACATGATGCTATGTGAAACGACATGGGATTGGTTATTTGTCTTGTCAGTCAAACATTCTTATGGGCGAGTCTTGATCAAAAAAAGCTGCCAACCCCCCCAGACCTTCTCTGAAAGTCTGGCTATGTGAGTCTCGCTAAAGGTTAACATGTGCAGTCAACTTACCCCAAAATAGAGCAGGGCAACAGAAACCCTAAAGCCACGGTTGCGATTTTGAAGAAGGCATATCTGGTGTTGACTGGATACTGCTCCAGACACAGCTCTCTCTTGGGCTCAAACACCGAAGGGTACAAACCCGTCAGGCAGAAGAGGAATATTAAAGTCCACACTGCTACACCCGAGAATGCAGCAACCCTCACTTTCCGTACACTGCGGCTGCTTAGAGGATAGACAATTGCTAGACATCTGTCCAGGGCGATGAGGCAGAGAAAAATGACGCTGGCGTAGAGGTTAACATAGAAGACATAGCCAACGAGCTGACAGGTGAGGGAGCCATAGGGCCAGCGGTGGCCTCCCTGCAGGTAAAGGATCCAGAGGGGAAGGGTGAGCAGCTGGAGGAGGTCTGAGAGCAGTAGGTTTAGGATATAGACCAGCTGGCAGCCGCCGGCTCCGGAGCGGCCCAGCTGGTACAGGCCCCAAAGAGACAGGAGGTTGGCTGGGAGGCCGATGGAGAAGGCAACGCTGTAGATGTAGGTCAGGCTGGCTCTGTCGTTCGCCAGAGGGATGTGGCAGCTCTCGTTGGTCAAGTCTGAGGGGAATTTTATTTTTAAAAGAAAAAGTTAACTGGAGGAAATAGATTTGTTAAGGATTATGTAAATGCACAAAGTACAAAAAGGTCACAGGTTTCTCAAAATATTTTTTCCCCAGTTGCGGTAATTTAATGAACACCAGAAAATTAATGCAAACAATTACAATTAGACATTCTTAATGGAAAAAATAAATACATAAAATACAATAAAAAATCATAAAATGAATTAAATGTATATTTCTAAGCCATTTAAAATATTTAGTTAATTTAGACTTTTTGGGTGGTGCAACAAGATTGAAACCATTTGTACAAATTTGAAAAACTTTTTTTGTTCGTTCAAAAAACAAAAATAGGATTTTTACAACTCTGAAAATAATATCCTTAACTAAAAAACTTCACTAAATTTAACAAAAAAAATATATTAAGCAACTTAATTGATGGCAATTCTACTTTAAACCGGTTATTTTGCGAACAATGTTGATTGAAATAGTATTTCATGAACATAATTTTTTACTTAAAATTTTTGCAAAAATAATTACTAAATACTAAATACACCTTCTCAACTGCTTACCAATAACGTGTTATTAATGCAATAAAGATGTTTAAATATGTTTAAAAAGTGTATTTCAAGTGATAAACATCTCTTTTTAGTTTTGAATAGTGAAAACTTACTCAGAAACATGGTTTCTACGGCTGTGACTCCTCCAGAACGTTTGAATCCATACTGAACTCTATTCGTTTTCCAGTCACCTCAGGCAGTATTTCAGCATCTTGAGAGAGAGAAGAAAAAGTCACATTACTATTTCTAGTCTAGTACCCCAAAACTAAACATCTAAAATAAAGATTCTCACTCATGGAAGCGTGTCTTCTGCATGGCCAGCTCCTCTAGATGCGCATGAACCTGTGTTTGCCTCCAGTCCTGCAGCCTCAACCATGGACTTGTCTGAGATTTTTATCATTTCCCTCAGCAGGAAGCCACTTCCTCAGAGTTTGAGCAGCAACATCCTGAAGCCTTTCTCCTTCAGAACAAAAACACCCTCCTGCCTGCTAGCTATTATGTGGCGGAGAGATATGAGAGGGTCCAGGCTGTTCTTTCAGACGGAAAAGCCACTGAGAGACACCTTTTTACAGTTTTCCATGTCCCCTGTGACAAGCCACGGTCAAACTCTCAACACTGTTTTGATTGGTGTACCTAAACACAGGCTTCCTAAGAGTAAAAACCATAACGCTTAAGTTGCTCAAGTTTAGATGTTGTGCACCGGCTGAATTAGGCTCACCTGTTTCTCTAGAAGTATATTTTAAGGCATATTTTAAGGCAGCTTTTTTAGTTGAAAATACAACACATGTTGCAAGCTTTAGCTGTGGAGAATGGTCAGATTGCTATAAGATTATCTTCAGACTGCAGTTCTTAATGCTCAACTCTGATGTTTTAATGAAATCCATTTTTTATGCTTGTTCACATTACACTCAACAAGCGACTTAAATTCGGCCCGTGTTTGATCTCAGTTGAGCTCGCTGGGAGGCGTGAATGTGCAGAAAATGGCTTTGATCAAAATAGAAGTAAACATGGACAAGGATTCAATGTGAGATGATTGATGTTGTTTTTTTAGTTCAGTAGTTTCAATTTAATTTATATCAAGAAGAAGATAAAGTATAAATATTATTATATTATTATACACATTATTGTATTAACTTTCCTTCCACCGACTGCATTCTGCTCTGCTGTCAGCCATGAATGTTATTAAACTTCCCGTTCATGCCCTGAAATGTGACGTCTGTCCCATTAAATACACGAATGAAAAGTGGGATAAATGCAAGCTGCCTGTTCAGACTGAGGTCGCAGTGCAAAAAATCGGATATGTTTCGGAATCCGAACCACACATGAAAGTGACATTAGTTGAATTTGAAAAAATCGTAATTGAGCTGTTCAGACTGGCATGATGTGGATTTGGGCCACTTTGGCTCCTGAAAAATTTTTCACTCCTGAAAAATTGTATATTACAAATTTAAATGGCTACTCTCGAGGTGGAGGAGATAGAGGGGTAATCTACACCCCTCCCAAGTGACCCAGTAACTACACTCATTTGGAGTGCATTTTGGCACACTATATTTGAGATATAGTTTATTATGTAATGAGTAGCAGATCATGTTCATTGGTAAGAGCAGACTCTCAGGCAAACTAAGTTTCCTTGTAACAGTGCCAGCTGGATTATGTACCATGGTTTCATAAGAATGCTAATGCATCTACTACAAATGTACAGATTTTGACAAACACTTTTATTCAAAGTGACTTTACATTTATGAAACACACATTGTCTTGCTTTCCCTGGTGATTGAACCTACGTCCTCCAATGCCATAACATTTTGCTGTCAAGAAAAGCTGCTTTAAGATGGAAAGTTAGATGTACATGTGCAACAAACAAGCAGGAAGTCTTAGACGCTTCAGCAAATACGAACAAACTTCCTAACTTACCATTGAGTTTGAGAAAAAATTTGGATGCAAAACTGAGTTATACAAATGTGGCTGCAGTGTGTTGGATAAAAATACTTCTGTCAAATTTTTTTTGCATGGGATGTTTATAAGTTTGATAAATTGGGGCTGTATGTCAAATGTTTATTCTGCACATGTGTTAAGCAAATAAGAGCAGGAAAGTATTCATGACCTAAGATAAGAAACAGCAGAAAGAGGGTTTGAACTGAGGTTGGAGACTGAACTTTTAATGATGATTTAAAACACACTCACTGTGGGAGACCAAGCAAAATCATGGCTGAACAGCCAATACATCTTGGTGCCTTCAAAGGGGATTTCATGAAAATCATATGCTTTCAGGTTTTTCAACAGGAATATGGTTTTTTATTGTGTATCCAAAACTAAAAAAATTATCAAATACATCCAGAGTTTTACTTCATGAGCCATTCCTATAAAACCCACCCATCGTGGATCAGCAGTTTTAATTTCTGGAGGTTAGGAAGCATAGTTTGTTACAGTAAATTTATGAGAAATGCACATCTAATGTCCACTATAACATTACACTAGAAGGCCACAGAGGGCAACAGAACAGTTCTCTCATCTAGTGTTACAAGCTGAATGAGGAACAAGTGGAGTGCTATGACGGCAGATGGATATCCAGTAGGGCTAATGGTTGCCTCTGTTGCATCTGTCTCTCAAATGTTAACTCACTGGAGAATTACAACTCTTCAACTTAAAGATTCTGCTTGATGTATTTTGAGTGAGCTCATCCAAAGCTAACCCTTTTAGCCATTGCTACCAATCATCGGTATTCTACATTCAATGAAAGCCACAATACAATCACAGAAGCAGAAGGATTTCAATTGGTCAGGATTGATTAGAGTGCTTTCTCACTGGAAGTGATTTGATTGTCCTGTACTAGAGAACAGTTCCACTTTGTTAAAGACCTGACATAAATAGATTAAGGGCCCTTTCAGACAAATCTGTATTTTATTTCCAAAAATACTTGGCCTTGGTAATGGTTTATTGCTGTGAAAGAAATCCTTTCATATTCAGGAACCGTTACAAAAATCTCTTCCAGAGGTAGTCTCGGAAAGAGTTCAAGCAGTCTACAGGAGAAGTGACACACATATAGAGACTGTGGTAATGACATTTGCAAAACAGCATCTATACATGTTCTGTTGGTGTTTTGTGGCAAACTGTCTGCACACTGACAGCAGGGGATGTCTATTACGTGACTCTGGTGACGTAACTGTTCAGGCATCTCTGAAATTGATCAGAAGTCACTGTAACATAAAACTTCCGGGGGTTATGGGAGATGGAGCAAACAGAAACTTAACAGACTTGATGTTCCCAGTCTGCAAGTGCCCTAAACAATCATATCAACTGATGTTTCCTCTAAAGGACTTATTGATTTATCAATTCAATTATTGTTTATAAAAAGCTTATGAATGTAGAGCTAAGGATTAGAGGAGCAACCACTGGTCTTAGTGGTGAAGGCTGTGTTATACCAGGTATTGCCTCATGGGGTCTTTTTAAAATAAAGTATATTGCTAAAAGATTTAGAACAAGACCACACCATTGTCCAGTCTTAATAATTTTTGCAGTCAATTTCACTTGGGTTGGCGCTGTAACATTGTAACAAATCATTGTTGGGTTCAACTTGAGTTTTATAGCTCATTTCCCATGTGTTGGTTCATTCACCCAAACTGACCAACATTTAAAAACTTTTATTAGCACATGTGTTCTCTGGGAATTGAGAGCACGACTTTGGTATTGCGCAACTTTTCAAGATACTGAAATGTTTTAGCAGATGACTTGTAACCCAAACCATCCCATTCAGTTGAATGCAAAACTGAACAGCAGATAGATTCAGATTTATGCTGCCTGCAGTAAAGCAAACACTCAGCTCAGTTTAGTCCACCTTCCTTTTTTCAACTGTTTTTCTATAACACAAACACTTACAGACCCATACCGAGGCACAAAAAGCAGTCAAGGTGAACATCAACAAAATCACCACCACATCAACACTGTGGTATGAATACCATGGAAGACTGTTACCCTCTGCTCGCAGATGCCCTGCTCCGTTGTGTCTCATTACATACTCAATCCAAAAAACCGCCTTATTAAGAGGAGACAAGGGTTGATCCCGATGCAGTTCAGACAGCTTGCGCATGCTGCTTTGATACTGTGGGTTCACAAGAACATCATTGAGTCCTTTGAGAAAGTCTTGAGATGTTAGAGTTGCTACTTGAAGCACTCTAGCCGCGCCACGAACCTCCAACCGAAGGACGTTGTCAAACTGGTCGAAGAGGAGTGGCAAAGCTAAAACAGGAACTGCATGGTAAATGGCTTCGTAGATACCATTGGTGCCCCCATGCGATACAAACAGACGAGTCTTTGGATGGCCCAAAAGATCATTCTGAGGAAACCACTCTAAAAGTAAAGTGTTGTTCCCAAGCTTTGAAGGCCGCTGCCCGTGGTACCTCCAGACCACTTTTTGAGGGATCTGAGCAAAAGCAGTAGCAATTGCCTCTGTGATGGTTGATGGAAGAGCACCGACAGCAGCTCCCAAAGACATGATTACGACCCCATGTTCTCCAGAAGCCTGCATAAATTTTTCCAGTTCGTCAGGGAGTGCTTGAGCCGGCTGACATTGAAAGCCACCCATGTATATAATGTTCGGCATCGTGGGCCTTGGAAACTCAAAAACAAAGTCCATTCTCATCAACCAAATGTCTGCAGATTGCTGCATTGAAAGAAGATCTGCACCAGGAGGGAAGTGGCGTTGAAGCAGCTCTTTGTAGATTGGCACAATTATGTATCGCTCCTGAAGGAGGCTGATCAGGTAGCGCAGCAAGTTTTCCGTTCTCTCCAGGAAGCTCAGTTGGTCGTGGAGTAATGAATTGTACATTGGGACGTACGATGGAGGAGATGGAGCGATTTGCATGTGAGCATCTCCTGCGTTCAGCCAGCGTACGTTGTAAACCAACGGCAGGCGAAGGAAATTTGCTACCAGTACTCCGGCAGGAAATGCTGGATCAGTCAGGAGGAGGTCAAATTTAGCTTCTTGCAAACTTTTGATGAGTTCTGCATCATCCAAAATGGCTGAAACCATCCGAAGGGCCCCATTGTGGAATAACTTCAGTGTGACGGTGATGTCCTTCTGCTGTTCGAAGAAACGAACAAGGGGAAACATCTTTTGCAGGGTCAGAGACCTTTCTATTAATCCGTTAAAAAAGTCTTGGCCGAAATCTTCACTGTCTGGTGGCCTGACCGTAATGGTGTGGTAAAGCGCAGGGTTCTCTTGAATGTACCAACTTTTAGAAGAACGTACCACAGTAATGCTGTGTCCATGGCTGTGGAGCTTTCTTAAAATCACTTGCATGTTCACCCAATGGCTGCCGTCCTCAGGAAATACCAAGATGTTTCCACCATAACCACAGCAGATAACAGAGAGCAGATAAGGCAGAGTAGATAATAGTTTGGACTTTAAATCCATGTTTCAGATAGCTGAAATATGAAAGAGAGACCATTTACCATCAGTGCTTGTAAGAAAATTTCCCTTGTAAAAAAATTAAGCCATCAACAAATTGAGTAGACATTGTTGTGACAGCACCTGTTATGTAGAAGCTAGAAACGAGAAATGCTTGCAGCGACTTTGGAAAATATTTGAAAGTCTTTTTGGATTTGTGCCTGGCTACAGAGCTGTTTATTTCTAAATCACTTGGAAGAAACTTCATATTTAACCAAAGTCTAAAATCATTAACATGACACACATGTTAGTCAGAGCAGAACCAGTATTGCCTTTGAACTCATTGAACTCAAATATGAGAGAAAACATCTTGGCTTCATTTAGCTTGACAATTTAAAGCTATATGCATTACCCTGCAGCAAGTTATTTTGACTACAAAAGGAAGAAATTCTAAGATTTGATTTGATGAGGATGCACAATGGGACCTTAATTTCTGTGTTAATCTTCAAAGTCCATCACTATTTACCACTGCTATATTTTTACGGTAGTAAATATGATGATATGTTTGAGGGAAAACGATTCATAATAAAAGCAGGAAAACATCTTTGGTATCACATAACAGTGATAATTAACCCATAATTTATATACAGGAAATAATGAATAATTTAAAACAGAGATCCCCTGTCTGTAGTCCTGGATTTAGCCATCCACCATTTATAACAAAGATGTCTTATTATTTAAATTCTTTATTAACCAAATCAGAAGGAACTTTTGTAAAAAGTATTCTCTTATTGCGACACTCTAGGACTCATGGGTCGATCACATTTGCTGTATATAACATAGATGTATTGGTTCATGGAGATCAAAACTAACGATCTGAAACAAACAAACAAACAAACAAAAAACATTGTAGCACCAGGGTTGTAAATTCATTTCAGCTCCAAAGTTGGGAAGTTTTTACATTGGAGTAGATGAGAACCTTCTCACTTCTGCTCCCAGTGGCTGGTCGAGGTACAACCGTTAAAGACACTCAATGGCAATGTAGAGACTAATTTTTAACCCTGTCTGGGTGGTGTTAATATAAATTTTGGTAACTGTTAACTTTATTATTTGTAAAATTTTAGGGTTATTGCTCTTCATGCTATATTGTTCTATCTTTTACATAAATTTTTAACATTTGTGTGAAGCACATCTGCCTGCACTGATAAATTTTATGTGTTTTATATATAAAAGGGTATACATGAATAACAGTCATATCACATTATAAAACCTTAAAGATCAATGTAGTCTTATACCAAACCAGTCCAAATCACAAACATGGTTGGAGCACTGATTACATTTTTTTAACAAACAAATAAAATAGAAAAACATACAAAAATTAGCATAAAAAAAATCTCAATCTTGTTGGTAGATAGATTTATGATTCATTACACTATCATACGTGGTTAGCTTGATTTGATTTTCCTGAACACTGAAAGCTATTTGTTAGCCTGCAAGCATTGCTATTTTGCAACAGTGTGTGGGTTCAGCAGATGAAAAGGTTTCCGTTGAAGGATTTAACTTATTAATACCCTTTTAGCCTTGCACAGATTGAAAAATCAATTCAGTTAAGATAAAGCACATGACAAGCACTAAGTCCTTCTCCTTCTACTGAATGCTTTCCCACACACTGGCAGTTATAAAGCATTCATAAGCATTCCCAGGCTAAATCTATGACCGAAACTATGCTATGTAATTACACCATGTGTCACGTGACCATGAAAGAAATGAACAGAAAGTAGCGTAATGTTAGCAATACAATTTTTTCTTGATTGACAAAACAGGAACTTCTCACCAATTATATGCAGACACATTGCAATTGGCTGAAGTCAATCTCCTTTTTTTAAAAACACGTTGCATCCTTGAACAGAATGATAAAATAACGAGCTCATCGGTCTGCACCGGTACATTTTGTGTGCTACAAAAAATAAAGTTGACTTGGCCTTCAAGAATGCTGCAAGAACATATTAATTACAGTATAAAAAGGAATAAATAAATATTTATGCAGGTCGGATCACTTTATTCAACCGTAAAGACAGATGAAGTCTTATCTCAAACCAGTTCAAACCCCAAACATCATTGGAGAGCACTGATTTTAATATCAAATACTTTTTTAAATATGCATTGCATCCTTGAACACAATTATAGTTTAATAAATGAACAAAAAAATCCTTGAAAAATTAATAAATTCCTTATAATACTTCTAGAACATCATTAGAATTCATGAAAAACTAGACACTGGAAACAATACGTTTTTAATTCAAGGGTGGAAAAACTATTTTAAGTATAAAGTAACTAGTCCCAAATCTTCCCAACAATAAGAATATATTGAGAAAAATTCACATTTTTTTAAACCTGCAATGCATTTAAAACCATCATATAATAAACCACATGCATACACTTAACACTAAAACTGACTGAATCTTTTTATATATTATATAACTCTTTTCTACAATACAGACGAATGTTTAAATTCAATTAAGAATAAAAGCAGTTTCTTTTAAGAATGTATTCAGACAAGAATGACTTCCAGCACATTTCTGATCTGAAAGATCCCATATCCACAACACTACTGGAGTTACCTGTTTGAGTCGCTGGATAAAAATCCATATGATCGCATGAACACAAGGCAGAGATATAAAGAGAAGCAGAGAGATAGAGTCCGGATCTTGTGCTAACAGGAAAAAAGCTCTTTAGGTTCAGCACAAGACATGCTTCATCCTTAATGGCCAAGATCGCTCAGTAAAGAGCTCTCTTTCCCCTCTTCCCTAAAACCCAATTTCCCATCCAGCTCCTCCCATTGGCTCTCTCTCTCCCAATTTATCTGCCATGTCATGGTGAATTTGTTCTCAAACATCTGCATTCAGCACAGCAAAGTTCATACACAAAAATGCCTTGAAGCGGGTTACTCACAAGCTGTATCACGCTGTGTTCAATAATTTACCCTAAACCATCTGTAACATCTGCACGTACTCATCACTACACGTACTTAGCTGAGGAATTAGAGCAAGTCCATGCAATTAACTCAATCCTACGAAAGCTTGCTCTACCTTTGGATTCAACCAATCCAGGCGAAGCTCTGCTTGTCTGGTGCAAACCCTGCCAAGACAAGCTTTGAATTTCCAACTGTTGCACTCAAGTGTTCAATAAATATGTCATCTTAAAGACTGCGTGCGATGTATGCCAAAAATATGTCTGTGTGCTTCATGTACTGTAACAAGACACCAAATGTGGATGTGGTTATATTTTGCTTGGGAAACCAACAAAAAAAATCAGGACACGCATTTTTGTTTTTCCCTGCAATCAATGTGAAGAATTAGCTTCTGAAAAGAATACTCAGAAAAATCTGGGACAGAGCAAAGAAGGTGTTCGGGGAAGTCTATCTACACTCTGCTCACACAGGGTTTAGTGTGCCAGAAAGCCCCTTAGATCTGTTGCTTTTAGACTCAAAGGGGTTTATGCATATAATTACAGGCCATTAATCTGTTTTGAGCAAAACAAAAGGCAGCAGGCAGAGTTTGACCACATTAAATGCATCGCTGTTTAAATAGTTGCAGTGTTTGAGAGAATCCTTCTAATTTATCTAGCTAAAATCGATCAATCTTGCAATAAAGATTTCATATTTGTGTCACATAAAGTAAAGCATCTTGTCCTGAAGTGTTTGGAAAGGAAAAACAGCTTTCAATCCTGTGGTGGTGGATTTTAAATCTGGATCAGCTAGAAAGGCTGCAGTAATCCTCGTCCTCTGCGACTAATCCGTCTCTCGCCTCAGGAATCTACTCGCAAAGAAACTAGCAGAGAAAAGGAAAACCAAACAAACTTTATGCTCACAGCCTCACAAGTGCCTCCAATACATTCAGACTATTATAAACTCACAAAACAAGCTGCTTTTCATGAGGCTTTCACTGAATTGAATCTAAACAAAGGCAGCAACATGTAAACCATGCTAATATCCTTTCAAAACATTCACTGCCTCAACACTGTAAAGGCTAGGGTTAGTGTTTTTCCAATACCAGCACAAAATCTTTTAGAAACCTGGCTGAAAAAAAATACTTATTTTAGTTTTCATTATTGCGCATAACAATCTAAGCATTAAGCAATAGTTCGATTTTAGTAGTTTTTCTTTCGATCTAAAGAAATCTATTACAATTGCAGCGCTACATCGAGATACGAATGCTTTACGTTACGGAAAATTTGAGATACGAAAGGCCACGCAAAGAATATTTTGCTTCATTAAACGGAAAAAACTTGCAGGAGAAATACATATTCGACATTTGAAATTCGGGCAGAAGACAACAATGGGCATCACATGACCAGGTTCAATGCTTCATCAAATGTTCTGCTCTCCTATTGGTTATTTCCAGCCCTAATGATACGCATTCCTGCGTAGTATCCTGCTCTCCTATTGGTCGCCTGATGTCCCATGACCTCTTCCCGGAAGAGCTCTCCCTGTCTTCATACACACTTTTGGTTTCATGATAGTGTCCTAAATTCAAGAATATTTTCGTGTTGGTTTTTTGGTGAAGCGTATTTGTATGGCTATGGCTCTCCTCCACTACCATTCCTTCTCCTCCTCTCCACCTCCTCCTTCGACACTTCGACACCCCTTCACCTCAGTCAAAGTCGGGGGAAGAGGTTAGAGAATCTGATGAGTTATGAGTATTCTACTCACATTGGGAATGTAAGAACACTCCGTTAGCTTTAGCCACTAAGCTAACATTGTACCACTGACAAACTACTTTAATTTGTAGCGGAAGTCTGAAGAAAAAGTGGAAGATACTGAAGGATACTTATTTGAAGGAGAGGTGAGAGGAGAGTTTTTTTGGTCACTTTGGCAGATAACTAGCAAATTCTTTGCTTTTCTTCTTTTGGGTGTGAACAAAACTTAAGACATAACAACAAAGCTTGAGGATAAAAAAAACTGATTTGGGTCTGATGAAACTGTTTGACATGAAAATTCTCAAATTGTCCCTTCAAGATTATTGTGTTTTCAGTCATTCTCCGGGTTGGATGATAACCCTTAAAGCATAGCTTAGCATAGATCATTGGATCAGATTAGACCAGTAACATTTTCATTTCAGTAGCAGAATGACTCAAGTTTCTTTTACAGATTTTTTTTTCTATGTTTACATTATGTACCAGAGTAATAATCTAGGAGCTCTGCTGCTGTAGCATGTCTGAGGCAGGTACAGGGGTACCACGCTGTACCAGAAAGACCAATTATAGATCTGTTATCTGTAGGGTTAACTGTTACTGGTACAAAAAGGCTACTAATCAACTCCAATGCAATAATCTATGCTTAGCTATCCTAAAAGCACTATTGTCAGATCTAGAGAAGGACTGAACTGAACAGATTCCAGAGTGGTTAAAATCAATATAGGAGTTTGAGAATTAACCTAAATGTAAAAAGTGACTGAAAGGCAAAATGAAAATCAGTAAAATCTTGCATTATACCTGTTCCTCAAACATTACTAAATATATATTCTGCCTTAGCTTACATACAGGATGGAGCAATGTTCATGGTGCACATTTTGAGCTTCTGTTTGGGTTGGTTAAATTTATTAAAGTAGACTAGGATTTCTGCATTATTCTATATTTCATTTACACTCACCGTCCACTTTATTTGGAAATCCACTTCAATGGCTAATTGGTTACATAAGTTGCAGATCACTGAAAAGCAACACAGAGAAAAAATGAAATCATTTTTGAGTGGCTGAGTAAAGTATGTAGGTGTACCCTAATAAATTTGCCAGTGAGAGGAACTCTACAGCAGAAATATTCATGTTTATACAGACAATTATTAAATGAGAGTTTTGTTGAGCGAAGGATCCATCCTATAAATCTACACCTCTCAAGTTTGGCTCTTAAATGATTTGGATCAATTGAACCTCATACCTTTTTAGAACGATCAGATCCTGACAGTTTGTTCTGCATGAAACGGTGGTGCTGTGTACTCCTCGGTGTTCTAATACTTCAATGTCCTTCTGAGTTGTTAACTTTGTTTGCCCCTCTTGTTTCCTGCTGCCACACCCCTCTGAGAAGTCTAGCTAAGCATTCGTCAGCTTTGCTTCAACAATCTACAGCTAAAACCTTTACTACTACTAAAATAAATAAATACCTTAATTGTTGACAGTAACTGCATATTAAAAATCAGGAAAATGAATAGACATAAATATTGTATATTCAATCAGTCATTTTTACCACTGCTGATGTTTCCTTAAAGGAATCTTTTATGTTTATGAGCCTTTATGGTTAGCAAATAGTTGATTCATCTTTTATAAAGCATTGTTTCTATTTTAATGCACACTTGTAAAAAAGTGTATGAATATAACTGTATTTTTGTTTTTTAAGCATCTATATAATGTGCTTAATAAAATATAATTCATGCTTTATTTAGAATCATTAATACATTAAACTATTTGACTTTATAAAACCAGTTATTATAATAAAATTGAATGCATATTCATACATCTTATTATTCAGAGATATAGTAAGAGTTATTCAGAATGATAATGAATGCTTTATTAAAACATATTTCTCCATTAATGAACGATTAATTCAGATAGTTATAAAACATTTACTAGCTGCTGGTTAACTGTTTTTATGTGACTCATCTCAAGTGAGGACTATTTATGCTTTGTAAAGCATTTACACATCAGACTAATTATGTTTTAGGCATAAACAAATGTAGATATAGATGTTTACGAACCATGAATAAAGCCTTTAACAAATATGTATTAGCACAGAAACAATGCTTAATAAAATATTAATCAACTATTTATTAATGCTTATTAAATAATTAGTAGTATGTAGTTATTATAAAATGTAACAAAAAATAAATTGGCAGGGATCTTGAGGAAAAGGCACAAAAAGTATGCAAATTGAGACTGTTAAGCAATTGTTTTTCCCACAAGTCAAAACCAAAGTTAGGTGTGTTTTAGGCAGAAGACTCCACACAGCTCAAGGTTCAAACCGGTATAATTAAAAAAAATCTTTGACACAGAAAACAATCATTAAACTTGGGTTAACTAGTGAGAAAAAAAAGCTCTATCAAAAGCTCTATCAAACTAGATTACGCAAGTAACTTGTGAACAATCGAAGAATGATCTCAAACAATAAAGTCCTTTTGATGGGGTTAGGGTTAGTATAAAAGAGGCCAGCTGCCAAAAGCAACAATGGCAGGTGTAATGGCTGACGATGACTGCAGGCTATGACTCACTTCATCCCCTTTATCACCGAGCCCCAGCTTCCTGTTTCTCTTGCTGCTTTCTATAGGTCACGTTACCAGGTACAACACACTCGGCTCCTGGGAATATTAATCTTATATTTGGAGCATTGAGAATTGTCCTTTCATCATTTCTCATAAATGCCAACTTCTTTGTGAGTCACCTTGTCGTGCCTGCCCAAGCATCCTTTAATGTTTGAAAATAGATTCATTTGGCACAGTTTTAAATATTTTTTAATAATTCCACCAGTGCATAAAATACCAAGCATTTCTAAGGCATTCAGGCACTAATATCACTACATAAACGGTTCCCAAGCTAACCAAACAAACTGTTGTCTGGTCCACAATTTTTGAGCATCCACGCTAGCTGATGAATTCTTCAAGCAGGGACGAAACATAAACATTGCATTTATCAATAATATTATGCGGCTAGACAGCTGAAATGTCAGCGAGCGCACTATTTGAAAAAAAATGTGTGTAAGGAAATGGGTCGGAACAATATTTTCTTTGTTTTTTAGTGGCCCGAGTTGCAGGCAGGTTAGTTGAAAACGACGGTCGGGTTCGGGTTGTTTATACATTGACCTGAGCATCACTGGTGTGTATCACATAAAAATTGAGCAGCAGTAAAGTATGTATTTCTTTGGCGTATTTCACTAATCTAACCTATCCCCATCAATTATCACACATCCTGCAATCACCTGTTTGTTGCTTGTGTTCTACTGTCCTAACCACTGTTTGTGTGCTTAGGTGCTGTCCGTAAACTGTTCATTGATGAATCTTTAAATCAAATAGGCTTTATGCTGGGGAGGTGATTAGCACCTGCCCCAGTTAGATCTCACGGTGGGGTTCTTCACGGAGGGAAAATCTTTTCCCTGCATTTGTGTAGCTTTTTTTATATCTCAAGATTCTCTTTTTTCTCACATCAGTAAGAAATAGTCATTTGATTGCTTTATTTCATTCCAAATTTGGTTTAACCTGAGATTTTATAATAAGTTAGTGATTACTGGTCTGTTTAAATCAACACTTGATATTAATAAACTGTACAATCCCTAAGATAGTAGTATAAAGTCGTGCAGCTGTGGTCTGTGCTCTAGAGTTGGGCAGCTGTGGTGTGGTCTGGTGGATAAGGAGATCGACTTATGATCAGAAGGTCGCAGGTTCGAACCCCAGATCCAAATATATATATATATATATATATATATATATATATATATATATATATATATACTTGCTAAGCAATTGATTAAATAATTCAAAAGAGAGAAAAGTTACAGTGATAATAAATTTGACAAATAATGTGAAATGTTTAGATTCATAAAGTGCCTATTTTACTTTTTCTTAAAGCACAAAACTGACTGCACTATGATACAAGTGTCATTTATGGCCAAACATTTCCCAAAGCTTAATTTTGCATATTAGGTGCCCTTCACAAGTGAAAATTCTAAAGTAAAAAAAAAAAATATATAAATAAATATATATATATATATATATATATATATATATATATATATATATATATAAATATATGTGTGTGTGTGTATTGGGACTGTTTTGTATTCTTTTCCTTTAGTGATGGATTCTGAATATTTGAATTCATTTATTGGGTAAAAAAATATAGACTTAGGCCAAACAATTAACACAATTATCGAAGTTCAGTTTTATTGCCTGTCTGAACATTTACAATCTTTACAATCAATAATTTACAGATCCTTACAAACATACAGACACACACAAGAAAATCACATATTAAACCTCCAGTGACACATATCAATGGCTCAATATTACTAATCGCTAGTTTAACACACAGTTTACATTAATTTCATACAATTTTAGCTGACATCGCTTAAGAAACAGACTGAAAAAGAATATTCTAAAACAATCTGTATAAACAAAAACTATTGAATGATAAAAAAACAGTTTCCTAAATCATTAAATATTTCCAAGAAAACTCAATTGTTCATAATTCGTCACTTCCTGGTTTGATCTGCACTAAGAGCGACGTAAAACGCATTCCAGAGCTACGCCGAAGGCTGGTCTCAGACCAGTGTGTGATGGAGGAAGATCAGAAGTGTGATTCCACCCGCAGGATGAGCGCCTCTCTGTGCTGTTGGTTTTGGGCTGACAGGATTATTACTGGATAAGGTGTAAAGTAGCTCTGAGAAAAAGGTGATGATGAGATCTTTATGTCGGCTTGTTGTTGAAGAGAGTGACTGGATGAAGTCTTGCCTTCATCTCTCGCCGAATCTGGCACCATGAGCACGGCCCACAGAAATAAGTGTACACGCAGTCGTTACAGATCGAGTCCTAAGGGAGCAAAGGAGGCCAATTACGAGCCATTCTTAATTTATTTTCACCCATGTTCTATGAGGAGCCAATTGTGCTTTATAGATCCCTGAATGGCAACTTTTAAGATTTGGCAAATATTGGCAAATTGTACAATGTTCATCCCTAATTGCAATGCTTTGATCAAAGTAATTTGTCAAAAGTTAGTGCTTCGTTAACTTCCATATTTACAAATGGTTTTTTTTTTCATACTTTCCAGTCAATTTGGTTTTGTAGACTGTAAGAAACTATTGTATGAACGAACACCTACTGTTAAAAAAAACATTAAAACATAAAAAAAACATTTCAAAGTGATACAACATAATTTATAGCCTCTTGCTATACAGAAAACTTTTTTTTACCACAAGTTCCCTCGAGCCATTTCTATTAGATTCATTCTTTTCCCTCCCTTTTTAAAATTTTAGGTAAAATAGAGTCTGACACAAACAATTGTGCATAGTTTTTGGTACAAATGGTAGTAAAAATAGTTTAGAACTGGTCTTTAAATTGTTTAAGATTTTACAATATGGCTTTTAAAAATAACCTTTACTTTCCTATATTTTATATATACAGTAAATATATTTTTGGACCATGTTTTTTCAGCAGTCACATTGATGTGTGGTTTCAACTTCAGGTCTTTGTTGGCCTGGGCCTCTTTCTTAAAAGCATGACTTAAAAAAATATTTTATTTAATAACTTTATATTTTCTATGCAATCATATATTTTTTTTTATATCTTTTTGGCCTCACCAAGGTAGCCAAACTCATTAACCTTTACTTATTTATGCAGTAATATAATTTTAGATTTCACCACCAGGGGCTCAGCGCTCTAATGCTCAGACACAATCTTCTGTGACCAAGGCTTGATTTACATCCAGGTTCTCTGCCAGTCCTCCTTAATCTCTTTGTTAACATCATGACTTTTACTTCATTTCACCTTTTTATTATATATGTTTTCAACCATAGCTTTTTAAACTGTTAATATTCTATGCAGTAACATATTTTTGGATAATATTTTTCGACACCCGGACCTCAGCAGTCTCTCTTCCGGTTGTTTGCTGGCCATCTCTCTCTAAACTTTCCCGACCAAAATCTAGAACTATCCTTTCAAAACCACAGTTATTTAAACAAATAATATCATTGATATGTAAGATCAGGAGTCCCATTATAATTTGGAAGAGGAGAAAATCACTCAGTTTCTGTCATCAAGTGAGCAATGCTGAACAGCAAAGAAGCCCACAAGAGTTTCCACAAATCTTGCAGTCAAGCAGCTTGATTGAGATGTTTCATCTGGCCACGTTTAAATGAAGCATTGGTGTCTCAAAGCAGAAGTTTTTGTGCTCACCTGGATGCCGTAGCGTCTTCTCGTGGAGACTCTCATGGAGAGTGTAATGGGAGGAATGCAGCCGCAGCCGTCCAGCATGGGGAGGCAGAGGCACTCTCCGTGGTCTCTGGCTGTGATGCAGGCGAAGCAGGGGAAGCACCACACAGAGAAACAACCTGCAGAACAAACACAGCTTTTAGAGAGCTTTCTAAAATTCGAACATTTCTGGCTTTAATTGAACTCTGCGTGTAAAACAACTCCAACAAACATGACATGAGTTTATGTAAAGCTCTTAACTTTTTCATGTAACAATGTTTTATGCTTATTTTGCCCTTTTAATTATTGTATTAGTTATTTGTCACATATTGTTAAAGTGAAAAATATTGTGTTTACAAGCACTTATTGTAATTATAAATTGTTAGCTAAAAAAACCCCAACAACAACAACTTGTACTTCTCTTTCAGCCCTAAAGAGACCTTCCCCTGTTTTTATATTATGCTCTCTGAACTTTGATTTAATGTGGAAGTGTCAATTATGACAATAATGTTTGTTAAATAGCTTTTAACGGTTATAAAATCTATGCAAACAATACTTTTACAGTATCAAAATTCTTACAAGCTAATTTTTTGTGTTTAAATCAGGTCAAACATTCTTTACATTGTTTTTCAGAAACTGCAGTAGAAGCACTCGTTTAAGGAGGATTGACATGTCACTCAACACAAGAGAGGCAGTTCATGAAGATCTGACCCTTCCTGAGGGTGAGTGACAGATTTCTCTTTTTTTGGACGACCTTTGCATTGAAGAAAACAACGCAGGTGTACAGAACTTACATTCGTTGACGTTATCGCATTCGCAGATGCTTGTGCTCCACTGATCGGAGGCTGCAGCCACCACCAAAGGCTTGGGCTGCTGAATAACCATCTTAGATGCCATGGTGCAGGTTCCTTCGATGCAACTTTAAAATCCTAAAACATAGTTGAGAGTTGAAGGTAAATGTAAAAATATATGCATTGATTGACTTATTTTAATCTCATAAATAATGTATAGCCACAATATTACAAAAAGAAGGATACAAATCTATCAAAACAACTTTAAAAACAACCAGAAAGCCACTTTTTGCTGCAGATGTGCTCTTACCTGTGCAGAGAGGCAAGTTCAAGCTTCTGACGCCGCTGAGGAGATGCTGTCACCTTATGTAGAGAGGGAGGGAGAAAATCGGGAATGTCTAGACGTAGATTGACAGTCGCGCACATGCAGAGATGCACACGTACGCACATAGTGAAGGATGCTTATCAAAGAACAGCTTTATTGCTGTGTTCCCGTCCGACGCAAGCACGGCAAAAATGAGAACAATGACAAGCATGCGAGATCAATAGATTCTGAAAATTGAGAAGGAGCCCGGCATGCACACAACTGTAGACTCTTTTTGCAAGATTTTTTGGTGCTCGGCATTGTGATATTAACAGAAAATACACAAAACAAGAATCCTTACACTAAAAGTAAACCCTGAGAACATGTGAAAGAGAACGGGCTTCGTGACTTCAAACAATCAAAAAGGTCACTTAATTGAATCGTGTTTGGAAACAGGGTTTGTGGCATGGAATTATTAGTTAATGCATCAGCAAAAAAATATAATCTGGTTTAAAGCATACATTTTAGATTACAGGCTGAAACTTACAAAGTTGGTATTGCATGCATACTGGGCATTTATTAGCAATATCGCTGACAAAATCAATAGATGTTACATGATAACAATGAAAAAACTCTACACTTTAAATGTAACCTGCTTAAGTTTGATCAAAAAGTTATCCAAATGTTTTATTACAACGCATTCATTTTTCAAGTCTCCTAATTTTCAAAATGTCATGAAGACTAAGTTAAAAAAATAGAATTTTTCTTAATCTAGCAAGATAATTTATTTAACATTAACATTAAAGGCTGGCTATTATGAAAAGTCATCCATTGGAAGTTGTTTGGACATGAATCTGTGCAAAGGTGTAACCACACTCTCGTTAGAATTCATTGAGTTTTCAGTAAAATTAGAAACGTAGACTCGTTGTGTTCCAGACATCTCGGTTTTCCCTTTAACATCATCTGCAAAAGATTTCTTTTGTATTTAATCTCCCAAAACAGCCCACCAGATGAAGAAAATAAAAAAAAAAAAAATGCAATACAGTGCATTCCTTAGAGCAAACAAACAAACCCATCCCAACAAACCCGATCCTTCGGCACTCGCTGTCTTAGCTTGAAAAGAAATTAATGAATACAAAAAATAAAACCTGACTGATGTTTAGCATCATTTGTTTCATAACCAAACATTAGCCAAAAGACACAGGTAGGATGGATAAAATCCTGTTCTAGATCGTAGTTTTCACAGCATTGAGTTCGTGTATGGTGCGTTACTCGATTTTTGAATGAAAAATTGAAAATAAATGGCTAATTCAATTTTCTTGTATGTATGTGCTTTTGAGTAAATAGCCTGCATTTTTGCTCAAAATGCACTCCAAAAAAGAGATTTTTTCCACTCTTTATTTCATCATAATTAGTGTAGCAATCAAAATCTCATCATACTTAAACTAAAATGCAGAAAGTTTGCTGTTGTTCCGAATTTTTGAACTAAATCTGTTTAGTCATCTTTTCCTGTGTGATTATGTGATATATCCTGAATATATTAAATAAAAAAAAATTATTCTTTAACTGAAATGTCTTACAGTGTTCCACAAGTAAACCAGGGTTCTCTTTGTTGTTAAATGTTACTGAAACTGAGAAGAAAATGCTCATAAAGTAGAACTCAAATTTCAGATCCGCTCCAGTAATATCACTTCTTTGGGCGTTCAGTCTGCACTCCAGAAAGTGTAACATTTGATTATAATTTTGTACCAATCAAATCTTATTTGTATTTTTTGTATTTTACCGATCGTATGATTTACCGAGCTGTGATTTTAATTTAGAGCGTTTTCCTTTTTTTTTTTTTTTTTTTTTTTTTTTTTTTTACCTGTCCTGTCCTACTTCAAAGCAGCCCCATGAGAAGGGAGGTGCTTCGTATGAGTTGGTCAGTTTTGCTCTTTCCAGAGAATTGAAGATATTATATATTGATTATTCCTCTGGATAGAAGCTTTTAATTTATTTCATTCGCATTCATCACAATAATTACATTAATCAATCATATAAACATACATCAGGACAGGACGGTGTTAATAAAAAAAAGGGGGAAAGAGGAGAGAAGTAATTGAGGGGAAAACAGAGGTAGAGAAGTTTTGGAGGGGGAAAGAGAAGGTGAGAGGTAATTGTGGGGGAAGGAGTCAAGATTGAGTTGAAAATGAGAATAAGTAAAATAAATAATATTAGATACCTACCTTATTACATCCAAGTAGTTCGCATCTTTCTACAGATATGCATACAAATATAAATATACATACATGCATACATGCAGATAAACACGCAGAATAATAATAATAATAATAATAGAATAATAATAATAATAAATAGAATTAGTAATCATATATATATATATATATATATATATATATATATATATATATATACATATATACATATATATACATACATACATACACACATACATACATACACATACATATACACATATACATACACACACATACATACACCTAAACATATATACATACATACATACATACACACACACATACATACATACACACATATATATACACATACACATAGGTAATTGAGTGTTACAGGACAGGTGACCTAAACCTCAAGCATCTAGCAGCGACCAAACATCCCAGGTGTCGTGACTAACCTTCTATGTCCCAAATGAAATGTGGGATCTGCCTCAAGCCAAGTCCCATATATGGTCAGGAACTACCCAGATATCCAGCCCACCCCCCACAGAACGACAAGTTTTGGGTAAAAAACCTCCCCTGGTAAAGTCGGCGACCCCAGAGAGCAATGCCCGGGGCCCCAGTGGGCCCGCTGCAGCAGGAGGTCGACCAGCCCAAAGCTAGGCGGGAATGCAGCCCCTGACAGTGCGGGCAGAGACTGGGAGGCCCCACCCACAAGCACCGCCATGCCCACATCCCCCCGCGGTAGGCCCCCAGTCCCGGGCACCTCCGTGGACCCGCAAGAAAAAAAGGGAGGACGGCCAAGGGACCAGATGGGTGCGGGTAGGGACACCACTCCAGACGCGGCAGGACCCCAGCCCCCCCCCCCCTTCCGCCCCCCCCCCCCTCCCCCCCCCCCCCCCCCCCCCGGCCACACCCCGACCCCATGAACACAACAACCAGCAATCCCCATACACACACTCACTCCTACCAGCAGCCCCCCAAACCTAACCCCACGCACACCCCTACCAACAACCCCCCCCCCCCCCAGCCCACTAAATCAACCCCATCCAGTCATCCAATTATCCATCCGTCCATCTACCCACTCATTCAGTCTTCCTGTCCCGGGAAGTAGCCAGTCACTCACCTGCAGCCCGCACCCACCCCCGCAGCCAACCACACCCCCGCGATGGTGGGTCCTTACCCCCCAAGAGGGAAGACGGGGGCAGTCGTCCACCCATTCCCCAACATCTGCTCCCAGTTGTCATGTAATGCAGGTATATGTGGGTGTGTTGGAGAGATAAAATGCAATAAAAGAGGGAATGGTGTCCAGATCCCCCATGGGAACAAGGACCCTCATGATTCTGTTTGTGTGAGTGAAGAGAGTGTGTGTACTGGGATCTGGTGTGGTGAGTGGGAGCAGCCGACTGGCCACACCGTCCATCCCCCCAGGGACAGCACTGCCCCCCCACCGCAGGGGCCACAGGAGACCTGTGAAGGATAATGCGGGCAGCCGGGAGACAGCTGCCCCCCCCTCGGGACCAGTCCTACTCATTCACACTCACTTACGCACCCACCCGTCTCTCAAATGCACATACATAGAGCGTTTTTCTATTAGTAGAGCTACAGTGATCACTACCAAAAGATTGTCATTCAGTGACGTGATAGAAGAGCAGTCAGAATCTAATATGAAACTTGTCTATGAAACTTCAAATTCTGTATTTCTGTATTTCGCGTTTAAATACTTTAATGTTGTTTAATGTTAATGTTTTGGCTGGTTGATAAGTCGATATCCATAATTGTGTATACATTTTCTCAATAAGTAATTGACAGCTCAATATCTTCCTTTCCAGCGCGTTTCTAAGACATTAAAATGGCCAAACTTTTATCTTTTTGTCCTCAAACAAAAGCTATATTCTGTCCGTTTGGCATATTCATGTATCAAAACACTTCTTATTGACGTGGCACATGACTTAAAAATCAATCAGAGGCTGGGCTTGTCAAAAACTCTTGTTTCTGAATGGTTTATTTTGTTGACTAACATCTTTTTTAACCTATGGAGACACACACATTAACAGCGAAGATAAACGTACAGAGTGGTGTCAGCTACATTGTTCATTTAAAGACGAAAAACATGTAAGTTTACCACAGCAGCTCATTCTTTTGAGCTCAGACTCAGTTCTTTCACATCATGAAGATGCAGGAAACTAAGCATACTGTGAAGATTGTCAGCTCTTGCTTAGAGAAAATGAAGTTGAACTGAAAGAGGAAAAATGAAGCCTTGAATTAACAAAACTATAGTTCAATTTGTTTCAATGTACGAGTTTTATAAATCTCATGAACTCATGATACAAGTGAATATATAATTGTAACAAATAATAGTTTGTAATGACTAAAAACAAATAAATCCTTACTCAATGTCTGATAGTGTTTCATTTTTACAGGTTATTTTCGGACGAATACTGATTTGAGGCTTAATTATTCAATCAAAAATTAAAAGAACATGACGTACATGGACTGCAATGCAGCAGAAAGATGCGATCATAAAAACAATGCTCAGTTTTCTAGAAGAAAGGGACTGTAATGTGTAAATGTACATTTCTATATTTACAAATAAAGCCTTAATTTGAATGTAGGCCATCAAAGATCCATTACTGTATGAAAGTATTCCAAATCTCAAGTGTAAAGACATATTAATTAAAACATATGAATTAAATCACATCAAGGAAGATTACCTTGTTGACATGAAGAGGCAAGTGGAGAACACAGTAATAAATTCAAACGTGTGCAGGACTGTGCTTTGTATTGAAGCTCATAAATTGTCTTAAGCTCTTCAGAATCCATTTGAGCAGCATTGCAATATTTATTAAAGTGCAGTAAATCTCATTATATAATCACCGCTGGAACGTTTAATGAAAACCTGTTGTTGTTCATGCGCTGCTGATCATAAAGATAAGAGAGATGTCATCTACTGGCAGCACATCATGTGTCTTTCTCGGGTTTCTGGAAAAAGTTAGTAGCAAGCAGTAAATTGTGTACATTACTTTTGGATAACAATCTTGGGAAAATGTAAATGAGTAGAATGTGATTTATTCAGATTAACACACTGCTGACGTCTGACTTTGTTACTTTTGGCTGTTTTTATATAAAATTCAAGCAGACTCATGAAAATCTTTAAAATTTGCGAAAAATAGATTTGATGGTGCTCACAGATTGTTCAGGTTGTTGTTTTTTACAACAAAAATATTTCTTTTATTTTAAAAAATTAATTGAAAATTGAAAATATGAACTCGGACAAGTATAATGCATTGCGAGAAACTTTTTAACTAAATACCACTTATATCCATTGAAGTGAAATGAATAGTTTTAAGTTTACTTCAGGGCAAATGTGCTACTGTCTTAGAAAAGGGGGGAAACTCAGAGAGCATCCACCAACCCATGAATCAAAGAGATAATCTTGCTTTGGAAAGACTGACTCGTGTTTTCAAGGACAAAAACCAGATCACCAAAAATGTGGACATCTTTTTTTCTGAACTGCCAACCTTTAATGTTCTGGACTCGGCGGACGTCTGCTCTGGGTTGAGCTGATGTTGCAGCAGAACTGTGCATTTTGCTGAGAAGAAACACAGCTGCGTGAAGTACTTGATTTATGACGCATCATTCCAGCTGTGTTAAATCGTTATGTGACCTTTTCTTTTATACAGGATTGTTATCTTTTTTATTTCAATGATTATCAGCATTCATTATGAATCTAATTGTTTCTGTTTTTTTATATAATATTGTTTTCTTCGCTTGTAGTTCTGATGCTTAAATAAAGTCAATAACAATATAAAAAACACACTTAACACGGTCAGAGATTATAGTTTACAGGAAGTTTCACTCAAGATGTGAGAGTATAGATGATGTAAAAAAATTAAATATGAAAATTAATCAAGTAAAAAATTCAAGTGACTTCTTGGACTTAAAGGGGGGCTGCACACTCTCTTGGCCAGTATTTCTGGACTTTTATCTGCCATCATTTCAAACTTCCCAAAATGCACTCAATTAATTATTTTTAAGTGGCTCCACGTACTTTCAACTAAACTGGTTTCAACACAAACTGAAACGTTGTCAAGATGGCGTTTAAAACTCTGAAGAGCGAGTGCTGTGCTTTTAATAAAAAAAAATGTTATTAAAAAACTTTTAATATGAGCTGCTAGCCAGGATTATTTGGTTTAAATGTTTTTTTTCCTTTATTCTATCTGAAGTTACTGAAGACACAAAAGCAATGTGTCGGACTCCCTCAAGCAAGTTACTTCCTCAAAACAGACACTACATAGACGGAAAAATTGTTATTAAACTATTTATTTTAGTAAAGAAGTGCAAATTATACCTTCAAAAAAAATGAGAGTGGCTAGAGTGAGTTTAAAAAAACTGAGTGACCTCAATTACAAATGATTAATTCAGTCAACAGCCTTCCAACAAACATGTAGCCAACTAAAAATAATAGACTGAATTATGTTTTTGGTACAAGTCAACTAACTTTGTTACACTCAGTCAACATTTAATATAAAACGATTTAAAAATAAAAAACAATCCAATATTTTTGTGTATAAAAAAAATCAACCATTACTTGGTACTGCTTTTTGTTAGCTACAGAATAGAATGGTTATTTAAAAGCTTAAAAAATGTATGTTAGACATATAAAATAAATATTGTTTAAGCCACGTTAGTTTACATGACAAAAAAGACTAGCAATAAAACACAATTAACAATCGACAACCAATGGAAGCTTCTGCACGGCGTGCTAACACGCAAAAACAAACACAATGGGACACATCACCACCCCAAACACGCAACAGTTGCGCATACACTGAAACGGTATCTCCAAAAAAGCTCGAGAAAACACATAAAACCAGTTTATAACGGTTCGCAACACATACAAAACAACAAAAACATTCTACAGTCGAAATCACTTAAAAAAACCTTATATAGTTAACTCTAATTTAAAAATGTGTCTACAAGTGCACATATTTCCCCTCTAATTATCATGTAGTGTAGTATTTAAAATGAAAACGCTGTTTAAAAAGAGAACACGGATCATTCAAATATTATTAAAATGGTATAAAACTGTCCAATTTCAGGGCCTACTATTGTCGGGGAGCCCCTAAAACTTAAGTAAACAAGGTGTGAAAGGAGTCCCTAACTTAGAATAACCACACCTGGGACTAAATGGCTTTCTGCGGGTGGTTTGTGGATGTTATTGTAGTGTCTGACGTATTTAAGATCAAAAAGAAAAACCATTATTAGCTCTTAAATAATGGCTGAGACATTTAATGCTGGCCACTCTTTTCTCCATGAAGTAACTCCAAAATGAGCGATTTGGTCACATTTCTTTTTATTTGTACACATTTAAAAAAAGACACAATATATGAACAACAGTAAACACTAAGCGCAAAGAGGTCTATACAACATCACTATTGATATACAATACAGTATTGTGTTACTGTATATATCACAGTGGAATCTACACAACGAATCACAGATTTTTAAAGAAGACATTCAGTTTTCAATCCAGAGTGCATTTCAGATCAACATCCCTCTTGGGGTCAGCGCTGAATTCCACACTGAACTCGACGCGTCCTCCCCTGACGGGCGTACAGCTGACCTCACTCCAGAGACGAGGTGCAGGTGATGAACTCAGAGACTGAGTTCTTTATTTAGCTTTGTTGCAGAAGAGGCTGACCGGGTGATGGCGAGCTTTGAGTTCTCGTCTGATCTGACAGTAAGAGCACGGCCCGCAGCAGAAGGCAAACACGCAGTCGTTGCAAATCGAGTCCTGTAATCGAGGAAGAAAGAAGAAAACCGACAAAACAGACAAAATCTGTTTATAGGTCGCAAAAACAATTCTTAAAACAATTGTTATAAGTGACACGAAATGCAGTGATAGAATACATGCAAAAATAGTGTATTCAATTATTTTGTTTGTTACATTTACACAGGAAAAACCTATTTAAAGTTCATAATTCTTTAGCTGATCAAAATAAAGGAATTTGAACAATATCTAAAATGTATTTTACTCAACTGTATTTTTTCTGGTAAATATAACTAAATAAGCATGAATTAAATAGTGATTTAATTCATTAAAATTGAACAGGAAATCAACACATTTCAGAAAAATAATCCTTTAGTTGATGAAAAGAAAACACTGAACAATATCTAAAATGTATTAAACGCAAATGTAATTATTTCTGGTAAATATAGCTCATTAACTGTTAATTTAAAAATGATTTTGCTAAAACATTTACTTTATTCATTAAAATATCATGGGGGAAAATATGAGAACAATATTTTATTATATTTCATGTATTTTATTTAAATGTAATTATTTCTGGTGAAAATAACGAATTAAGCATGATTTGATGTTTAATTTAGTTTTAATTACTCATCTAACAATTAATAAAAAATATTATGTTTTACAAAACCTCATGACAGACTATAAACAAATGGTTTCTTAATTTACTAATATATTTATAATTAATTAAATCAATCACTCAATCAATCAATCGATCAATCAATCAATCAATCAATCAATAAATATTCGCAAAAACTAAATTCTTCTTTTCACATGTAATACTTGTTTTAGGAACTCAAGATTTTAGAGTAAGATAAAAGTAATAAAAGGTTGTTTTGACATCAGATGGGACGTCTGTACCTGAATCCCATAGGTGTTCCGGACAGACACTCTCATGGCCAGTGTGGTGGGGGGAAAGAGGCCGAAACAATCCAGCAAAGGCAAACAGAGACACTCTCCATGATCCCGCGCGGTGATGCAGGCAAAACATGGCGAACACCAGACTGCGAAACAACCTGAGCAACAACAACAAGCACATCGCTTACCAAAGTTAAAACACAAACAAACACAAATCTGAGAGCAAAACTCACAATCATGAAGATTGTCACATTCACAGATGCTTGAGGACCACTGATCAGATCCAGGAGCCAAAACGAGAGGCTTCGGCTGGTGAATAACCATTTTAGTCGTCATGTTTACTTGTGCTCTGTGAAACAAACAAATCAGAGACAAACATGAATGTTGTGCTACTATAGCAGGCCATAACTTCAGCCTATCAGATCCATGTATTTCTTACCGTGTCAGAGGAGCGAGGAGTTGTCGTAGATGTGGCGGAGGAAGAGACTGAGAGATTCTGAGACTCTGAGGCTGATTTATAGAAGCAGAAGTGACCGAACACACGTACACACGTGAAAAGATGTGAGATTAGCATCACTCTCTGTCTCCTCAGCTTCAGAACTGGTTTGTCTGGTACATGCTAAACTTTTTTATCGACAGATTTCAAGTGATTAGTTCTTCTGCTGACGTGAGATTTAATGACACATCTCAGAACTGCAGTATCTGCCAAGAAGAAAAGGAGAAATATGTGGGAGGATATATGTCGGCGTTCATATTTGAAATTCATTAGGATGTAGCTGCAGAGCATCTCATTACGAGAGCTGCAGGTGATGTGGCGGTCATGTTCATTTTTAACATACCGGCCCTCGAATGAGTGCTCACACGCTTTTTTAAGTCTTCAAATACAACAGTGAATGCGGGTTTGTTTAGAAGCAAAACAATTATTATTGGTTTTTCATGGAAAATTCGTTTAAAATGTAATTTATACTCATGCACATATAATCCAAATAAATTCATCCACAAACGTTTTAGTAACAATTTTTTTATGTTTCTCTCACTTTGAAAACTAAGGTCAATAGTCCATATGGTACCTCAAGAATTTCTTTAAGGTTTTGGAATTTCAGACGAGTCCTCAATAATTCAAATTTGATGCTCTTCCGTGCCCCATCCCCTCTCATGACTCCATCCACAGAGAGATGGTTGTACATCGGCGACCCCCGTGAATGGTTTTTCCCAATTAGTGAAGAGAGAGGAGGAGGGTATTTAAGGTGTGGTCCAGTGTAACCTGCAGAACGATCAGGTACTAAGAGAGTACCAGAAAATTATCCAAGCTGGCTGGATCTGAGTCACAGCGCAAACGCCGGGCAGATTATGAAGCCGCCACCCCCGGAGTTGAGTGAGAATGATTCCTGGCTAGCTGAAAGCCAGAGGAAGTTTTTATTCTTTTTTGCTATTAAGCAAACGTTTATTTCCTGTTTTTCCGTGTAGCCGTTGTTTATGATTGGTGTGTTAATAAACTTATTCCGTGAGGAATAATTCTTGCCTGTGTCTCATACTACCTGGGAACCCCCTGATCCTCACATCGCACTACGACTATATATATATATATATATATATATATATATATATATATATATATATATATACATAATGAAAAATAAAAACTTTTCGCTCTGCCATGTTTATCTGGCAGGTTTATCGCTCGATGTTGACCAATGAAAGCTGGTTCTTTTGATCAAACGTTCAGAGTACTTTAGAGACATAAAGATTCACCATCCAGACTCACGCCTGGGAAATTGTAGAAGTTGTTACGAAAGTAATAGCAGTAATTGGTTACGGAATAGAATGGATCATGAAAAGATGTTGGTGTCTGAGTGCCCCGAGTTGTTCGATAAGTCCCATTAATACTACGAAAACATGGAGAAAAGAAAGCAAGTATGACATGACATATTATTGTCTCGAACTTTGGCGAATCACTGTGGTACGGTGTGTATCGATTACGTCCTAACAGAACTCTGAGCACATCGTCCAAAGAGACGAAATTCTATGGTCAACTGCAACAAACCCGGCAACATGGAGACTAACTTTTTTTGGCTTGCACCCAGTGCTTTGGTTCGAGGTGCATTCACGCACAAAATCTGAGACCCGACATTGGTCTTGCTCTTTTGAAGACCTTACAATTGTGATATTTCTCTGTTTGCATTTTAGTATTAGATTCATTTAGCTACTAAAGTAACAATCAGTATTCACATTTTGGTTTGCCTTAGTATGTCACATGCCACACGCAGAAGATGGCAGAAGATTAATTATTCTAACATACTGGGTGTATGGCTGGACCACCGCATGACTTAATCAACATCCTCTTTATTGTTTACTAGCAGTTTAAAGAACGTTAGCAGTCAAACATATGCCAACATAGTTTTTGACTAAATAAAAAGAGAAAGTGAAATTTCAGCAATTTGAAATTAACTTCTGTATACTGACATAACTTACTGAAAATATTCAACAATATCCATAATACAAGGTTCTATTTCTGTTTTTACCTTCTCTCAAAGAGCAAAGTTACATTATGCGATCATGTGATTGGACAATAAGACCTAGGTCATAATGCAACGGAAAACAAAACTAATTATTCATATTAAACCTTAACTATTACATTTAAGATGAAAACCTACCAACAAAAAAATACCTAAAGCACTAACAGGAAGTAAAAAATCTAAACTATTTATATTTTTGCAGCGACAGAATATTCCTTTCTATAGCTCAGATTAAGAGTCTCTCTGTACCTTCTCAGACTGCAGATGTGATAACAAGAACACTTGCAATGTCAAATTAGGTAGATGCGTTATCTTCTTCAAAAAGAACAATGTTTCTCTTCACACCACATTCAAAGATGCCCTGCTGAGGAATGAAGCGCCTCGAGGCTCACAGGTGTGGATGTTCCTCCGTGATCACAGCTATTTGGCTGACGAAGGGTTTTTTGTCTTTAATTTGCTGGAATTCCCACTTCATCGCCAGCAGCTATAATTGACTGACGAATTATTAAGACGTTAACGAGCCTTAATGAATCAAAACAGCCTCCTAAAAACCAGTTGGTAACATTTTTATTGAAATGACATAAAAGACCTGAGGTTATATTGATCGTTAGTTAAAAATATTGAATAGAATATAAATTGATGCCCATCATATGTCTTAATGTAATGTATGTGGCACACACTAAAACGTATGTACATATTCGTCTGCTAGTCGCCTCCCCAGCATAAAAAAATGTTATCTTAAGATTGATCGATGAAAAGATCACAATAATAATAGAGCAAAAACAAAAAGTATAATAAATTAAGGAAAACAAAAAGAGCATTATTCCTGCAAGGGGGTGTTAAAAGTCACAAAAGTATTTGAGAAATTTGGCTCACTACTTTCTCCACATGCACCTTCATGTACAAAAAGGCCTCCATGTCAGTCATTTGTTTTGGTAAAATTTTCACGACAACAAGTAGAGTTGAGTGTCATCAGCAGAGCAGCCGTACAAGAATCCGTATCTGTGGATGATGGCTCCCAGGGAGGTGGTGTAGATGGAGAAGAGAAGGGGCCCAAGGACTGAGCCCTGAGGAACCCCGGTGAGCAGTTGATGAGTGTTGGAGACAGAGGATATCGGTGGCACCCTTAAAGCTAACATGAAATAGTTTGAATTAAAGATGACTGCTAGAACTTCTCGTCAACAGAAAGACCGAATTAGCTTCCCTGAAAATAATATTTAATAGAAAAAAAGTAATTTTTTTTAAAGGAAATAGTAAAAAAGTTAAATAAAGTAAATAAAATGTCTAATCTAGTCAGAAAATGGGAAGAACGTGGAGGTTAGGGCAGCCATTAGGAAAAGCATTTAAAAAAAAAAAAAAAAAACACAAACAAAAAAAACAGTAGACTGTAGAAATCCTGAAGGAAGATAACAGAGCGTTTTATCAGTGTGAAGTGAAGCCCTGAGGTATAAAAATACAAGGGTATCTGAGGTTCCTTCATTAATTACGCGAACAAACTCTTATGCTTTTATTTTTATTTGTCTGACGCTTTTTCCGGTTTTGTTGACGAACCCTTTTTTAACCCATATTTAATTATCTGACATTTATTTTTTATATGAACATAATATCTATCATCTACTAAATGTTACAGAACATAAAAGCAACTAAAATACGTTACTGTTCCGTTAAATGACATCAGTTATCAAGTTTGACCATCTGTCACTCACACGTGTCGTTAATCACGGTTTCCGCCTCACAAGTGTCGCTGAAAGCGGCTAAAACTCCTGCACGTATGTATTTCATTTCGTTTTCTTCATAAAACGAAAAAGTGCAGCAATTAACTTGATCGACTGGACTCACCCTTAAAACAGATTGACCCACTTAATTTTTACATCCAAGTTTAAGGTTAGTGAAATTCAAGTCGATCATATAAACTTAAGAATTCAAACAACATAGATTTTCTCCTTCTCAGCTAATGTTGTCCATTAAGGGTTTAATTGAAATTAACCGACCTGGCTGACCTGATCCAAACATCATGGAAGGGATGCCAATTGAGAGTGCTTAAATGACCCTGAAGCGAAAATAAAACGTGTAAGCTATAGTTTAAAAATATATATAATTTTAAATATCAAATGACTAATATAAATGACCACTACAATTATCAAAGTCTAATTTCTGTTACAAATCAGAGAGGAAACAAATTCTATCGAAGTCAAGTAAGGAAAATTGAAACTACACTTGTGTGTTGCTGCCATCTAGCGGGAGTCTTCGAGGTTTCTTTAAAGGTGCCATATCATTCATCTTTTAAATAATTTATAGTAAATATGTGATCCCTCAAGACTATCAATGCACCCTCAGTAACCTTCAAAAGGCCATATTTATCATTAACAATATCTTTGAATCCCCTCAAATGAATGCGCTCCACCAAACGAGCCTCATGCTTCTGCCACGCCCCCTGCTGGGGTTTGCTTGTTAGCACACAATCCTCCAATTTCCAATGAATATAATAATCTTTTGTTGAACCAAAACACTTTTGGCCCAGGACATCCAAAAACAGACTTTGTTTTCATTGTTTATCCAACGCAGTTCTACTACTGTTAAGCTTCCGGGTCAGTTACAGCAAACATTCTTTATTGAAATGAGCTACGTTAACTGTTCATTTGGTTGGGTGGGGCTATTGTCAGATCGCTTAACTACGGTCATTGAGCCACTTTGAGCTCCCATAAAAACTAAATAAGATTTACACAAACATGAATAAACCAATCTGAATATGACTTTTTTTTTGATGAGGGAACACCAACCATATATCATAAGAACCAATATATCCGCCTAGCTGACAAAAAAGTTAATGTATTTAATAACTTTGTTGACTTGCAACTCTTTAATAATAATCAAAATTCAAATATATATTTATCTACCATATCAGACCATATCTGTTAGATACAGTAGAATTTTGATAAGTGGGTGTGTGAGTCAGTATTAAATATTGCAGAAAAATAAGAATACGCTCTACTATTTTGAGTCCATGGAAAAAGGTCACTGGCAAAAAAAGCATAGAAACATAATACAATAAACTTTACTTAAGCTTTGTATTTTTTACTATGCTTTCATTTTAGAATACTAAAATGTTCTAAAGTGTGAAGTGTAAAGCATATCAATGTTTTGTGTAGACACCAATTCATTGTCAGAGAGATACACATGATGTCTTCATGATGTAGAAAATTGGAATTGATTGTTTTGTGTTGTATAAATTGAGATATTCCGCTTTTAACTTTTATGCCTATTTCAATGATATTATAGATATTGTAGTACTAATTCAAAGTTATCTGACAAGAAATGTATTTAAAATGCATTTAAAGAAGACGCAGGGAAAGGTCAGATATGCAAGGCAAGAGTCAGCTCTGGATATTTGTGATACTGTCTGATGGACAGAGGGGGCTCTAGTGAGCAACCTATGAATTTGGCAAACTCTGTACAGGCTTCTATAGTTCGGCGAGCAGTCAGGCTTTTTTTTTACAGGTATGTGTTTAGGTAAAAAAAAAATTATGTTAAAAAGCCTTAAAAACAGAGTACCATTCACAATTTTTAAAAGCAAATCCAGAAATCCTTCTGTGAGTAATTATGCCCCATTTTCACTGCCGCAGTACTCAAATCAGAGCAGCATGAAGTACAGGAAACATGCAATGAATAGCTGTCTCCTAATAGAAAATCAGACCTGATACCCAACTTTGTTGCTTTGCAAAAGAACGAATTTCCTGATTAGAGATTAGTCACAGCATGGTCCTCTGCAGATACACTTAAACATAGTCTAAACTCAGGTGGAAGGACAGCTTTAATAAAACAGAGATCAGGTACAACACAACACACAAGATACATAAAGATCTAGAGTGACCATGAACAGAAAGAAAAACTGGGTTTAAATACACTAGTTAACAAGAAGGACAAAAATGTTCAAAGGGATAAGAAACAGGTGATCTGACAGCAAACAAAGGCACTTGAACAGCAAGAACTGTCCAAAACGTGACAGGATCACAAAGAATTCTAAAAGATACATCGCAAACAAAACAAAAAATACTGAACAAATGCCTTGTAAGTTTTAAAGAATCTGTCAGTTTTCATAATATACAGGATTGAATCTGTATTTTGAAACTTGTTTTGCATTATGGGATAATCTGCTGATTGAACAGGTGCCTTTATATCCCAAACCCCTGCCGGCTGTTATCTTTTTGTTCAGTTGGTTAGTGGAGAAGGCACATTCTGCACTTTTATAATAAAATAAATGGTTAAATCACATGTTTCTGTGTCGAGTTATCAAAAATGCATTCACATAATTAATTCGAATTAAATGAACCATTAATGCTCAGTACCTAGTAGTATAGTGCACGGTACACATGATTGGAAACATAATTGCTGTCTTTATCAGAGTGCAAATCCTACTCTCAACAAAGTTTTCAGATCTTGGTTTTGAATTTTGGAACATTATTCAATAAAGTTTTAGTTTGTTTTCTGGTGTTAAGCTGATTCAGAAATATAAACATTTCCAATTTTTTGTCAGTGGTTTAAATATAATGGTTTTTATATATGGATTTGGATGCAGAGTGACAGACTTAAAAATGTTTTTACTTTTGAGGAAATAATTCAGGAATGTTGATGACTAAAACTGGTAGTGGATGTCAAGTGCACATTACGCACGATGTGATGCACTTACTCGTATCACTGAGAGCAAGATAGCATGTATTAGTGAAAAACTGTTATATTTGAATGGTGAAGAAAACGTTGCAGATCTTCACAAGTGGCCTTTATTAAGCTCGGTTTTTGACAAGAATAACATTATGTTCCCGAACTGTCATTTCTCGAGACATCTGGCACCAGGCACAGGGAAAGCAGAATGTAGAGTAGAGACAATCGTTACAGATCGAACCCTGAAGAGAGGAAATAAGAATACTCTTTAAGTGACCCCTGCGTATTAACAGGGTAGGTCTGAAGGATGATTTTTGTGTTCGAACCTGAATTCCATAGCGATGCCGCATGGATGACCTCATGGCCAGAGTTATAGGAGGGATGAAGCCAAAGCCGTCCAGCATAGGCAGACACAGACACTCGCCATATTTCTTTGCTGTACAGCAGGCGAAGCAAGGAAAGCACCAGAATGCGAAGCAACCTAAAACCAATCACAATGCAAACCTTAGTAATAACCACTTAATCAATTCAATTGATCAATCATATAAATCCATCAAAAATGTTTTAATCAAATAATGAAATGACAAGAACATGTATGGCATACTACATAGACAAAATCTAAACAAAACAATTCTATTAAACAATAGAAGGTATACAACAATTAAACCACAAAAATATTCACAAAATAACCTATATTGTCTACAAAAAAGACAATAACAGTATGAAACTATAAACTAAGCATATCCATAACAAATCAAACAGAAAACAAACAGAACATGTAGAAATAATAAAGAACAAATAACCTAAATACAAAATGACATACAAAACAAACTAAATGTAACAAAGGTTATACATAGAGATTCTCTTCATGAACAAGATAAATCTTTTACGGTCACTAAACAATAAATATATAGACATAGACAGAGAAATCAAAAGCTAACATACATGCAACAATCAAGCATAGTTTATAACCAAAGTTTAAAAACAGCAAATTGTAACAAACTATAAAAACGTATTAAAGAGTGGGCAAAAACCAAAATAAAAAATATGCATAAAACATACAAATAAGATACTACGCACAAATGTCTTTTTGAATGAGAGATCAAACATTTACTCTAATATTTAAAAATGTCAAAAATTAACTTTTAATCAAATGCTTTTGGTGATTCTCCTTCAGTGGTTACTTGAGCTAAAAATAAGCAACAATAAAAGAAAGGACAAGAGTGCAAAAATCCTAAAAACTCAGTCTTGAGGTCTCCTTGCATCTCCTGCTGACGCTGTCTGCATCCAACGTCTGTTTCGCATCTAACCCTGAGTTTTTTATTTCTGAGGTTAAGAATGAAGAAGCAGAACCTCTCTCCTGAACACAAGATGCTACTCAGTGAACCAAAAAATCCTGTAAACACCCTGAACTTTATATTTCCATTGAGTTTGTTGATATGATAATCCTTGAATAAAGCATGCGTCCACTCACTTAGGCTTTGTTCACACTGAAAAGCAGAAAAGTGGGAATGGCAGATGTTTTACATGTTAAGTCAATAAAATTAGTGGATCACATGCGAAAGGCAGAGTAAATATTGGGAGCACTAGAAGTTGAAAAATCTGAACTTTTGGCAGAAATCTGATTCCGCCAACCAATCATCTTGCTCTAGACTAGTGATGCAGGTGTTGCTTGTAGGAGGGTTTGTAAAGAGGTCGTAGAATCTTATTTCTGGGTTTTGAGTTTTCTACTCACATTAAGAATGCGAGGACACTGCTAGCTCAGCTAGCTTTATTGCAGAGGAGTTTCAATAAATTTATAGTTGAAGAGTGCTGAAGCAATTGGAAGATAAAGATTTAGTTGAATGAGAGGAGAGTAAAAAGCCGCTCCTTCTTTATGCACCCGCCTGATTTGTTAAACAATCTGGACAGATTTTTGGTAGCAGATGATGTTTTTGCGGTCACCTCAAGACTGTACTAGCAGTTTATCGGCTTTATTTTTGGTGTGAACAAAGCTTGACAGTTCCTCACCCTAAAAGCCTTGATGTACACAGAAAACAAAGATAAAGTGCGTAAACTCTAGAAAGGTGAAAGTGATTGCTTTATGTGCTTTGTTAAGTTCTTTGTGTTTATGTTCTTCGTGGTGGTGTTACTTTGTTTGACTAAGTTTTAGAAAAGTTGTAACTAAAGTTTGTACTTGTAGCGTTTCCAAGCTGAGCAAAAGAGCCGCATTTAGCCTTTAGCAGTCGCTTTTATCCAAAGCAACACACAGTCCAATAGGATAAGAGACAATATATAGCTTGTTACCGATGCAAAATCAACCTCAAGTATCTTGCACTAAAGGACACGATCAGCTAAATAAGTAGTGAGAAAAAAAAGAAAAGAAAAGAAAAGGAAAGGACTATCCTATTATTTTTATTATTATTATTATATGTTATGTTAACTTGCACCTACTGTAGACAAGCACTAAACAAGTAAAAAACACACAATATGTAGATAGTAATGTGTACTTATTATACTAAAAGTATTTACCTAATACTTTAATGTTTAATGAACTTTTCAGTGCCTTTTTTTAAATACTGTATTACAGTAGATTCTTTTGACCACAAGTGTTCATTGTAGGGATAATGTTGGGCTTTATCAAGTATATTGAAATGTAAACTTTACATTGTACATAAATTCATGCTTTCATGGCTGATGATATATATATATCAACTGTTTTCCCCTGATATTTAACTATGTCTGAGTGTTGTTGATTTTAGTTTTGTTCATTTGTTCAACTCTGCTGTAAATTTTATTATGTGAAGCATAAGCATCGGTCTGTACATTTACATTTTTGTGCTATATAAATAAAGTTGGCTTGGCTTATTTATGCAAGAAACCATCATATTTTTTTAATACAACAAACAATAACATTTAAAGAGGATTAAAATGGAAATGCCCAGAACAGCCACTAGATGCCAACCCTCCCAGACGAGCAGAACTATAACAATCTGGTATGTGTTCTTCATTTTCTCTTTCTTAGAAAATATGCTGGCACTCCTCCACATTTGTCTTTCATGCTCAGTTGAGTGATGGAGTTACAGGCCATTGTACGAAAGAATACACCCCGAAGCCACACCAAAATCAACAACGAGAAAGAAAGACTCACACTCTGCTACATCGTCGCAGCAGTCGCAGATGCCTGAGCTCCACTGGTTTGAAGAGTGTGTCGTCACAAAAGCACCGGGCTGTTGAGAAGTCATCCTGTCTACAGACACGCAACCGTGTTTAATAATCAACATTAATCATTTCACACTGCAGCTTTAGGATCATTAGCTACTTACTATTAACTAAACAGAAGAAGTCGAACGTCAGCATACTTTAATATATAATAATATATCATTTGCATTCAACAGCCCTTACCTTAAAAAAGTATGTGCCACGTTAATTTTGCAAGCAGTTTTTTGTTTAGGACATATTTATATATTTGGAGATCTATAGTTTTCAAGAGCATCATGTGTGTCAGTAACTGTCTCCTTTTTAGCATAAAAAGTCAAACTATTCACTATTAACTGACTTCCATTTCACGCCGAGAAAATTCACTTTTACACAGAAAAAGCACATTTAATAACCTATCTGCCTATGCGAAGTCCTAAAAACCCCCTTCAATCAACTTTTTGCATGCTTAATTAATACCACACAATATACATTAACTCAATAATCTTTCTGATAGTGCAAAACACTTTACCTCAAGCGCTCCGAATCCTGGAAGAAGTAATATGATGGAGATCAACTGTTAAGCGAGTCCCAAAAATAGCTCTCTAGAATCTCATTTAAAGGCTTTCTTGGATATAACTGGTTAGGTGAGTGATGTCATCTCTCGGGACGCCCGCCCATCATCAGCATCATCATCATCATCATCAGTGTCAATAGAGGAGTTTCACTCAACAGTCACCACTCCTTAATTGTTTTTATTAGTCTATCTGAGAATAAATGAATTAATCAACATTTTTAGCTTCGCTTGTCTCTTCGTGGTTTAGAAACAGCTTGTAAACCGCGTTGTAAAGGGCAACCTTAACCATCAAATGCAGAGAAAAGATGAAGGAACTTTTTCCACTCTGTTGAATTATGTAAGCAACTGGACTGACCAGTGCAAACACCCACACATCACCTTTTCAAATGCAGACACATGGCTTTTCCTGTTGCAAAGGAGCAGTGAAACTCGATGGTTTCAATGTGCGTTTCAATGCAAATCAGTTAAAATTGTACCAAATTCAGTGTTAATGATGTAACTGGGTGTTTCTTCAATCAGGCACACTTTTATGTTCGTTAGTCATGTTTTTAAATATACATATAATTTTGAAAAAAAAAAAAAAGAAACACTTTCTTTGTCAAACTAGCAATAAAACTACCTTAGCCTTTTACTAACTTTTTACTAACTTCATACTTTTTGATGTTCGGATATGTGTCATAATTAAATTTTTCTTCTCGTCGACACCCAAGCTCAGCATTAAAAATACAGTTTAGAAATCTTAATTATTTAGAAACTTTTAATGTACACATTTTAGTCAAATAGTTCATATATGTTATACTATTTAGTTTAAGACTAGCATTATTAGTACATTTTAAATGAAATATAGCTGTTCCAAGATATTCTGGTCATTTCCACCACAACACTGTTTTGTCGCTTTAAAAGGTTTCCATGGAAATGTTTAGTGACATCACAGTACATGAGTACATGATGCACATGAAGGGAAACCAACATTTGGTCTCCAACAAATGAAAGAAAATTTTAAATAAATATCGCTTGATCAATAAATATATTTATTAGGTCATTTCTAAACATGTAAAGAGATGTGGTGGAAATGACAATTCTTCATTGCAAGTCAGTAAAAATTTTAAATATTCACAGTTCATGTTGTTATCGTATTTTTAACTCTTACAGAATTTATAGATTATTATTCAATTATTTCAACTTATGAGATGTGGCTTTCTAACAAGTTTTTTTACCCATACCCATAAATATTTGTTTGATGATACCAGCTGATGAGCAACAATAAAAAAACCTGATTTTCATCAGGGAAAATCCCCAAAACTTTGTAAGTAAAAGGCAAGAAAAAGGTTTATAGAGCCCAAACAGCAATGAGCACTTAATGAGCGAAAAAAATAACATTTAGCCTGTGGAAAACTAATTTATTTAATTTAGTAATTAAAGTAATTTATTTAAATAATTTGGTGCCTCACATCATTTTATTCCATTCCTTCTCCTCATCATCTTCCTCTAGTTCCTCAAAGTCAATATCAATACCATCCCGAATCATTTCATAGCATTAGACTTTATGTATTTTATGGAAAACCAATAAGCACAAGATCATGGAAATCATGGTATCATACAAATGATAAAAGTTTGCAAAATACAGCTTTATGCAATAAAAAAATGGAATTACTTCATTTTAAAAATAAAATTACTATGTTGCTTGATTTGATGTATAATGCAATAAAATGACAATCAGCTGATTTAGAGTGGTATAACTTGTGTATCTGTTGAATCAAATTCGACACACATTTGCATCACAGTTTTACCAAAATAATAATTTTGGAATGTTAAATTATTCATCAATCTGTTTCTATCTAGGTTTCAATAACAATTTGAATGTTTTTCTTACATTAACCTTACTAGTGAAATTCTTCCCTAAAAACCAACTGTTAGTTAATTACTGCCCCTGGTGTAATATCGATGCATTGCAAGTATCAGATTGTACACATTCTATTTTTCAAGAAATAAAATTCACACTGCTGCTGTAGAGGGCACAAAAAGTAATGGATCAAATATTATAAGTTTAGTAATAAATGTGACTGCACAAAAACGAACAATTCAGAATTGTTAATACTTATCTTGTTTTTTATTACATTTAAGTACAAATATATTTCATAATGAAATTTTTTTGGGGGTATGTGTTTTTCTACAAATCACTGAATTCATTACATAATTTAACAATGAAAGAGTTAAAATCCTGTCCGTTTTGAAAGCATTATCTAGCTTTGATCTAGATTGATTAATTAAGAGTTTACATTTCTGATTCTGATTCTGACATTGAGTTAAGTAAAGCAAAAGGAAAAACAACACACGCAGTTGAATTTACTTGATGCTGTTAACCACTAACATAATTACATGTTTTTAATAATATAATTGTATTTACATTTTAAAACATTTGTCAAAATCAGATTTTTGTATGAAAAATTCGTTCCATTTGCTCAAACACAGAAATATTTCAAAGTCCAAAATCACCCCCTAGTGGACGAAAACATCTCCAACAACACACAATCCTTAGCAAAACAAGAATAAACTCAACCAAAGTAAGGTTGAATCGAGCACTAGAAAACATTTCTTAGTTCAGCTAAGATAAAGAAAACCAACACTAAACTTTCATCTCCCCGTGATGCTCAGACTCTTGCGCAGTACATATTTCTTTGTTTGAATTGCAATGCATACTGGAAAATCCAGACAACGCTATTCCACAAAGACTGTGTTGTGAAACTGGTAGCTTTCTGGTTGTCAGTGAGGAGGAACAGCTTACAGAACGACTTTAGGTGAAGAAAGCGGAGGTCAGCCATTCAAACCCATCCTGAACAAAAACAAAAGGAAAGTAAGAAAAGCTCTAGGCAAACAGTTGAATGAACTCACCCTCAGAGAGGGATGGGAGGTGCGAAGGAGATGAGGAACTGGCTGAGAACAATGCTTTTTCTCTTATGACATTACTTACATGCACTTGCTGATGAATAACTAGAATAAAATGAAAAAAAAAAAAACCCCAGTAATCTAGGGCCGTCTTTCGATAATTCGCTAAACAGAATTATCATCAATTAAAGACAACCAATCCATCTTTCTGATGCAACTTGATTAGATTTCTCTGTGTCACTGTTGTGATGAAACGATTTCACCAAAGCATACCTCTCCCTCACGCAGTTGCATCCTTAACTCTTAATATAGCTTGAAGAAATGAGTATAAAAACACCCCTCGCTGAGTTGTCATGAAGGTAAACTCAAGCTGTATGCATAGAAAAACCTAATGGCACAAGGGGTATAAACTTGTTTTTTTTAGCTATAACGATAGGCATTTTTAACATAGCTGCCAATGGAAACCTGCTAACTTCCGCTAAAATACTTCTTTTTTTGCCCAAAAAGAAGATTATTACAACAAAACGGAACCATCTACTGCTAGTGTTAGAAAAGAATTGACAAGACTAAAAGTATGTGCGTCATCTGTTTGTCTGTTCACCATATTTGTTAACTTTTGTTACTTAACCGATTCATTATTTTGTATTTAAATGAATAAATACATTTGAATAGATTGCTGTGCTGCTGAAAATGTATCACAGGAAACACCTTTTATTTAACCTTTAAAATGCATCAAATTTAAGCCTTTAACCTGCAATTTTTTCAACCAATCTAAAACCTCTTTTAACTGTTTTAAAAACTTTGTGTGGTTTAATTTCATTACGTTTTTGTACATTATGAACAAGCATCCCAGGCTGACATCAAATGAGTCCATAATTTTGTCATGAATGAATTGGATTAATTTTCTGGGCTTTACAGTTCTATGATAATATACGATTGCTCTGAGGAAATAAAAAAGTGACCAGTTGGTCAGATATGGAGTGACCCATTCACAGAATTTGTTCTCTGCATGTAACCCATCCCAGTGTACACACACAGCAGTGAACAAACACACCAGAATACTCACCCAGAGCAGTGGGCAGCCATGGCTGCGGGAAACTGGTCCCTTACTCGAGGGCACCGCAGCTGTGATTGTTGAAGATGGGAGAGCAAGTATTTCACACCAACTTCAACTTTGTGGATCTGGAGATCGAACCTGGGACCTTCAGATCACATGTCAAGCTCCTTATCCACTAGAACACCAGACAGCCCTGGTAGATAATGTTTTGAGAGCTTCGGGTCCATCTAGTACACATAAAACCCTGACAAATTTGATAAATAGAAAATATAGTTTTTTAAATAACTCCATGGTCAATTGGTGTATTTTTGGGGGAGCATGATGGAGCCCACGTTTGTTTTCTTTCAGGGGGCTCCAAAATGTCTACACCATTGATTATACATAAAATGTCTAATTTGAATGCAATGATTAGTCTGACATTACCAATTTCCCCAGCTCCACCCCAGTTAATAAAGGAATACAAATTTAAAAATGTTTTTTTCTAAAAGAGTGCACAAATATGATTGTCTCTCTTCAATAAAAACCACTTGTGATGCAAATACATTTTTTGTAGGTTATTTGAACATAAACATGTTAATGAACGGTGCTCAGCCACCGATGTTATAGTGGTAGAACCACTAGGGCTACATTCAGGCCAAAGTGACCCAAACCCATTTTTTGCCCATTTGCAAATACTATCGGATATTTTCATGACAGCCTGAACAGCTCAATTCAGATTTTTTCAAATCCGACCCAGGTCTCTTACCTTTGTTTTCCAATTTTTTGCAATGCGACTTTTTATGTCATTTTATGGTGTGTGTGGTGTGGGTGTAAGAAACCAACGCTGAAAGCAGTCAGTGGAAAGAAAGCGTAGTAATAAAACGAATATAAAACTGTTATTACATTTTTATCAAAGCCACTTTATGTGCATGCATGCCTCACAGTGAGCTGGATTGCGTTCATTCACAGGACGGATACAACACACATGTTGTGTATAACGTAAATGAGCACATGCAAAAAAAACGGATGTCATTAAAAATAGAATTGAGCATTAAGAAACGCTTTCTGAACGCAGCTAACAAGTCAGTTTTGTACATAACTGCTTTAACAATGCAATTAACTGCAATCCAAATAGTTTTGAGACCAAACGCTCTGAGATAGGAGTGGTTACCCCTGTAATGATTGACAGGCAAACTAAAATACCCTCAGTTTGTTGTTTCCCCGTGATTTTCAGATATCTGTGAGGCTGGGAAACCAACAAGCACAAACCAAGAAGATAACAAAACATTGATTGCACTAGGCTGCACACGAATGCATATGAATGACAAATAAGGGCTTCCTATCCCACAATTCTTTACTCAAGCGTACGAGAATAATACATTTGACAGAATTGTGTGGATATTTCCTCAGTTACCATCTCCCTTCATCTCCTCTCCTAGGCCAGACTTAAAAGATAGTGCTTCTTCTTGGTTCCTCTGCATGTATCCATTTCAGCTCAGGACTCTCCTGGAAGTGGATTGGCTCCTAGTGCGTCTCCCAATGCCTCAAAATGGAGGGTCTTGTTTGATCTCTAGTGCCTCCTGTGTGTTGGAAATCAACAGATGTCTGCAGCCCCTTCAGTTCTTTAATAGCCAACTCCTTGATCTTATCTGGACAGAGAAGCATCTCCAAGAAAACAACTACTTTGTCCAAAAGGATTTAAAACAAATGCACAATCCATTAACTAACACAATGAAACTACTATTAAAACACACTCAATTAATTCAAGAAACAACTATGATATAAAAGCAAAATAAAAAGACTTTGTTAATTAAATGAACCCCACACGTCTAAACTGCAAACAATTACATCAATATCTGCAGTTTTAGACTGATCCTGTCTGAAACCGCTATCTATGAGAGGATTCTATTGGATGACCTTATTCAGATGTAAACAAGCCCATCTCGTTCTCGTGTTTTCTTCCATAATGAATACGGTCATGGCACACTGCTTTGTGTTGTGGGGGTTTTCTGTTTAGGGAAGCTTCCATTGGTTTGTTTCTGAGAAAAGATGTTTATCTCGTCACTTGACTTGCTTTGGTGAAGAGTTTCATGGAGGTGGAATGTAAGGGAACGTGTGGGTACTGCATCATGTGGATTTTGTGTTGGTGGCCAGGGTTAAAGGTTTACTGCTTTAAAAAGTGTTGGAAAACATGTTTGGATTAGATAAAGAGACACTTTATTTTACTTTTCTTGATGGCATGAAGCAACTAAATGGTGATTAATGGTTGTTTTTGTTGCTTAAAGACATAAAGGACCAGAGATTGCTGCTTGGCCAGAGACAAACCATTGCTAGTTTTTTTTTAGTTTTTTTTTTTTAGATGTATAGTCCTTTTGGGATTTGAACAAAATTGCTGTCACCAATTGCTGTGCTGTCTACCATCTTGCCTGTTCCTTTTGCTTCGCTAATTCGCGCTGTCATACCCAGTCTCAAAGCAGTTCATGATAAAGCCACGAAATGTAATCTTTTAATTCGTGCTCAGGGTCACTACACTGTTTTTTCATGCCCGTCAGAACAAATTTGCACATTCTGAGTTCCCGGACTGTTTTCTGGCATTACTAAATGGCGGCACACAGGCCAGGTGCTCCGGGTGTGTGTTCACGGTGTGTGTGTTCACTGCTGTGTGTGTACACTGGGATGGGTTACATGCAGAGCTGCTCACTTTCTCTTTCAGATCTAGCCCACCAAGATTTAAACGTCTGCCCTTCACACAAGCGTTATGACAAACTGACAAACGGTGATAGGCCTCGGCCCACGACCTGGTTCATTTACATCAGTGCTTCTCAAACTGTTGTAAACACAACACTGGTGGTACTTGGACACCCATTAGAGGTGTGGAGGTCAATTAATTTAGTGTATATTTCTGTCTATATCACTTAGCATATATCGCATATTCCCACTAAGACAGAAATACCAGTGTGCGTGTGTGTGGAGAAATATATTATTGGAATAAAACGTGTTAATCTTGTGCCATTTGTGTGTGCAAACGAAGTGTTGATTGCATAACAGTTGCAAAGCGTGTAACTAGCTAACTAAAGCTCTCACATGCAGCGCAGAGCGATCATATCTCTGCAACGATCGCAAGAGCCAACGGATGAGGAAATTAAATAAAACAAGAAGCTCATTATCGCACGAGTCTTTGCGATGTCAGTGTGAACAATGAATGCAGCAGCGACTTGAATTTAATAGAATAAGGCTTTTATTGGTCTCTACATTGTTACATGCAGCGAAAATAAAACTTTTATTTAAAAATCTGTTATTTTAACCATATCTTTACCTCACCATTACTTGCTCTTAAAGCAGAAAAAACATTCTAGAGCAAAAGAAATATGTAAACTAGAAAGACAGCAACAGAAATTATTTTTTATTTTATAAATATAAACATTATATTGAACTGCACTTAACCACAGCTGAACCAGAGGGCTTATATTCTGTGGTTTTACTGTACTCATGTATTTTGATGTTGCTTATTATGGTGGTACTTGGCGTGCCAATTTTTTTCTGAGGTGGTACTTGATGAAAAAAGATTAATTGGGGGCTTTTGATCCAGGAGCACACGTTTTTCTTTTTCTTTAAAACGTCAACACATACTTCATCTTTAATTAAAAAATATCAAACTTATTCTCGCAAAATCAAACATTTAAGCAGGTTGTGTTGTCATGAACATTTCTTCATTCCTAGAAAGTTGAAAGTAGTAAGTAGTAATTGAATAGGATAAAATCAGCCTAATATTCAATAATCTTTCAAATGAGTTTAATAAAACAATATTGATAAAAATGTTGCTATTGTAGCATTGAGTAGAATTTTTCAACTTTATGCATTTATAGTCTCTCGTTCAGATAACGAGGATAAGTGTTGTTTTTAAAGACAACCCTCAGCAAAAATAGCACAGGAGATTAATGCATTTTCAAAACAGAGAAGCTAAAACTGAAGGCTTTGCTTGTTTGAGCATGATAGAGATTGAAAGGTCTATATTCTCTCAAAACATAAAAAAACAGTTAAAAAAGTATGAGAGTTAAAAAGAGTGGTCAGAGGTGTTTGAGGCCACAGAAGAGAAAGAGATGTTCTTCAGTGTTTGATATCTCTTTATTGCGCTGTATCACAGCTCCATCTCGGATGAAAAACCAAGCATGATTCTGCCGAAAAATACAGTAGCTGATTGACTGTGTCTTCCAGAATATTGCCGAATATCAGAAAGGACGAGAAATAGAAAGATTGCACTTCTTCAGCAAGTCTCTCTTGGAGAATGTTTTTAAATCTGCAGAGGACCATCAAAATTTCAGATGAAGATAACTGAGTTTTTCATTCACTTATTTCCCTAACTTACATTTCTGCGGATTCCTGCACATGCACTTGAGGATTTCTATGCTTGCATCTCTGGTTTTAGGGAAGGTTCCCTTTGAGCATTGTAAGCCCTTTTGTGGGTGCACTAAAGAGAAAAATGGAAGTCAAATTATGTAAAACATCCTTCGGTTTCTTATTGATTAATTGAAAAGTAAATGAATAAATAATGCAACATCATAAACTTGAGGATAAACATTTTTACAGGATATAAAATGTTAACAATTCAGAATCGGCTTCCATCAATCCTGACGAAAAACAAAACATAGAAACTTACTTCTGCACGAACAATTATCTGGCTTCCGTGAAAAGACTGCGTGGGAAAAAAATATTATTATTATCACAATTAAATGATTAAACTCTAAAAAAAATCTGTGCTTTCAGGAATTCGTTACATTGAGATTAATTTGTCGCCTTTAACATTCATTTTAGCTTAATCTCAAAATATTAAGTAATATGACCATAAAAAAAAGTTTCGTTACCTGAGTGGTCGCACAAGGTTGTGGTGATAATAAATAAAGCCAGCAGCAGGTAGATTGCTTTGGACATCTTCACGGTAAGAATGGGCGAAACACAATTTCTGCCTCCTTGAATACCCCTCTGTAACTGTCCCACATCCCGTTTTATAATCGGATCCTAAATGAGTCTCAACATGTTCTTCCTGCATGCACAGTTAACCCCGATGAGAGAGAGAAGATATTCAGTGTTTACCTCTGAACTAAACAACCCTCAAGAGAGAACCTGTTTGATCTGACAGTGGTTTTCATGACCAGTCTCAATGACAAAATGTATAGATTGTATAGAAAAGTAGAGCAGGAGTACAGACCAGAAATTCTCATTAACAACGTTTTTTTTTTTTAAAGAAAGAGGCTACTTGGCGAGGCATTAATAACCCTTTAGACAGACCGGTTAATTTATACAGAGTAACTTATATAGAGTGTAACAGCATAAGAGAGTGTGATTTGTTTGTGTATAGAGAGAGAGAGAGAGAGAGAGAGAGAGACATTTGTGCACTTGTCTAACACCCCCTTCTGGGCTTTTCTTGTTGCCACGTGAAATCTAACCATTTGCAACGAATACATTCATCTGTTGGTAACCCAAGAAATACTTTTAACCCGGGACATCCAAAAACACACTTTCTTTTCATTGTTTTTCCAGTGTATTCACTTCCAGGTTAATCAGTGCATACATTCTTCATTGAGATGCATCTGATTGGTTAGAGAGCGGTGATTTGATCCATGGGCGCCGTTACAGCCATCAAACCGGATAACACAAACAAACATGAACCTTTTAAATATCACCAATATATAGATAGAAACATATACACTCTACCTCGGCTATACCCAGCAAACGTTTCGACGTCGAAGTCTTGGTCAGGTTTTGGCTCCAGTCTTGGTTGAAATATAGTCCTTGAATGATAGTTGAGAAGACGTCTTAGTTGTCTTTTAACCGTCTTTTAGCCGCTGTTTCCAGATGTCCACGGCATGCAGGTTCAATCACTTCTGGATGTCTGGAGGAGGGTCTTTGTTGCATATAAATCAATGTCTAATAACTTTTTAACACGTGTCTCGCGGAATGCAGCGTTATTAACATGGCACAGGCTGCAGCAAGGACTATTTTGAAAACATTGCAGACCTTCGAAGCAGGGCTTTGCATGGTCAAAATAGGGGTCTACAACCGGACACTGAGGGGTGGCGTTTATGGTAATTAATGGAATGGTTTTACAGTGTTTGACGTCATTTACTCTGAGCTTCAAAGATTTTTCTCAGAGAATATAAAGCATTTTTTATGATTACAATTAAACCAGTGGGTGGATTTTTATCGCTTTAGGGGATCACACACGCATGCACGCTGACGCGCGCGCACACACACGCGCACACACGCACACAAAATTGGGCCACATTTCTGAAAGTTTAACATTTTATCTGAGGCCACCTTTTACACCTAAACATCATTATGCTCTATTGTTTTTAATTTGCCACTTGAATCGTTGTATAACACAGGTTATATAAGCAAATAGCTAAAATTAAAAGTGAATAGAATATAGTAATATTCTACAAATAGAGGTAGTAAAAACATAAAGTAATAGAGCGTGGAAATGGAAATATAACTTTTTACTAGATTTTGGCGAGCTTTAAGGATTTGTATTCTTTCCATCTATTCTATAAGCATGCTTGAATGCTTCCATGCTGGTAAGCAAGCTGTGAGGATCGGTGAAAGATGAGGCTGCTACTGTAAAGCAAACATGATTTCAGGTTAAGTAATGACCAAAGGTGATGGGCTATTCTGTGCGTGGGCGCGTTCAACAACTATCGCCTACTCTTTCAGCAGGAAACACGGACTACTACGAAATAACTAGCAGCGGGCCACGCCTCCGGAGCCCTCCCCTCGCACGCAGTGACGCAAGCGGAGAGCAGCGAAAGGAAATCCCCAAGAGCGTTACGACACTCGGAGATATTCGGCAACTTCCGACAAGTGCAGCGTAGAAAACGACACAGCAGCCGAGTAGCCTACAAACAAACCTGGTTTCACGACCCAAACAAACCTAAGGTAGTTATTGATCATTTATGAGAGCGTTACATTTTATTTTACCGCTAGTGATATTCACAAGCTTTGTTGTTTACGCGCTAGAGCTCATCCGGTTCTTCTCGCGTTCTTCCGCATTTGTGTTTATAGATCAACAGTTTGCTGGTTTAACGTTGTTTCAACATTAACGATGACTTGAGTTGATTGTTACATAAAAAATAACGTTGGTTGTTTCATTTCACTGTCCTCAAGGTGTAGTAAACACGGCTTTGGGTCAGCTTTGGTTTCGACAAGGAAGTGCTTGCTAAGCACAGGCAGCGCGTCTTGGGGTCCCTTTTTATGAACACACTCACCGAAGGACAGCAGCAGCAGGACATGTACGGCATGGCAGAAATGTCCGACCTCATATCACCGGCAGGTGCATTACAACCCAGCCCGGTTATCCATTATGAACACGGACAAGCGGACAGGAACAGACCAGACCTCATGTCAGCCCAGAGAAGAACGCAAAGGCCCCCTAAACTCGGACAGATCGGCCGCTCAGCGAGAGGTGGGTCTGGATTTAATTTGGTCATGGAGCAACATTTGATTGTTTACAAGTGAGATTCGCGTTTTGTTTAAGAGGTTCCCTATTTTTTTTTTTTCATAATTCAGGTTTTCAAAGCTGTGTAATTCTGTTCGCATACTTTAAATGTTTTTAAAGCAATCCCTAATTAATTCCAGCTGAATCAAAAAATCATCATCGTCAGGTGTTTGCAATTAGCCGCCATTTTGACTGATATCTTGCTGCAGAAACTTGAGTTGCATTACTGCTCCTTTCCTTCAAATTTTGACTACTTGTTATTTCTCATCAGTCAAACAGAAGACTTGACATCACAGCCAAATTACATTTACAGTCAAATATATACAAATATGGATAACCGTGGCATGTTCAGGAGAGCCAGTAGATCAATATTCCCTCTTATATTCAATAACATTGGCTCCTTAACCATTGTGGGGTATTCCCATTTTAAAAGCAATTAAAAAAGAACAAAATTTTACTCCATAACACATTAACATATACGACTTATCTCAAATTCAAACAATATAGAGAACATATCTTGAATTATTGCAACCAGTCTCTACTAGAAAAGAATATACACTTTTTTTACTAACATATTTTGTACAAATTTTTTATTCTTGTAAAAGTTAGAAAGGGGTCAATTTGACCCGAAGGCCACACAAGGGTTAAAGTCAAAGTTGACAGCGGGTCTGGGGCCCCCAGGTTCTAGCGTTTCCCTAAAAAGTTAGGGAGCATACTGAGTGAGACAAATAAAAACTATATTTATTTTTTGCTTTAAGTAAAAAAGGGTTTAATTGCTAACATGGGTAGGTGTCAGCCTTTTAATATTTTATATGTTGTCTATTTTTAATATGTTTCCGTGTTGTAAGCTAAATATGTAGGTTGTGATCATTGGCTGTGTATAACATGTACGGAATGTTTGGGTAATTCCGCCAATTCCTACAAAAGAGATTTTTTGATGGATCAGAAATGATGAGAACTAAACTCAGCACTTGATAAGTGGGTCCCACTTGATTCACCCAGCCCTTGTATATGCAACAATGTAAAGTTTAATATAATCTAAAAAGAAAAAGGAATAACAACAAAAAAAATCACTCATCTCTGAGTGTTCATGAAGAACAAAACTAGCGATGGAAATAAAAACGTGAGGTACCAAAATCCTTTCTTCAGCTGTAAATTTGGCTGCTGTTAAAGAAAATCTGCTCACGTCTGCCCACAGCCTCCAGTGGTCAGTCGAGACATTACAAGTCTAGTCAGATCATCATCGTCATCATCATTTTTCACTTGCTGTGACAAAGGATAAAGTTAAAAGAACTTTAAATTGAGTTTGCCTATTTAACATTCATTCTCTTTGGTACTCTATCCGTCTTCACTGCGGAGTGTACACATGTGATGTTTTAAAAGTAGATGTTAAATGATTTATGCCAATGAATACTTAAATGTGCTATTTGTCTTCTTCCTCTCTCTGGCATAGATGAAAACACCATTTAAATTTAAAAAACACTAATTTCTCAGTTTCTTGTAAAAAGATAACCATTGATTGAGTCAACGTATAAATGTACTCAAAAAGATTAGTCTTCTACCTGCAGAAGTGACTCATGATCACTAACCTCAGTGTTTTCTTTATTCTCTTTGAGCAAAGTATGTCTTGCTTTGTGTCTACAGTTGTTATTGAAGACGAGGATTTGGATGACATCATAAACAACAACAGAAGCTTCCCGTTGTCTCAAAGAGTTTCACCTGTCGCCTGATGCATGACTACATGTGCCAAAGCCATTACGAGGCCACCACTTGAAGGAGTGAACTGATCTCGGATCTCTTTACCGCTCCCAGTTCTTCTCACTCTAACTGTTTAGCTTTAGGCATGCCAGGGTCAGACAAGAGGACCGAGGCCTTTGCTTCTGGTTCATCTCTAACCCATGCTGTGCTTCTGGAGCACTTGTTGTCTTTGATGTTCGTTTTGTATCTTTTTTTTCTTCTTGACCTCCAAAACCCGAGGGCTATATTTATCAAACATGCACTTTACTGCAGAAGTAAGCTCTCCTCAGCAGGTTGGCTCTATCTATCATCATCATCATCTCCTGAAGAGGTCGTTTTTTTTGTTCAACACTTGTTCTGTGAGACCTGTGGTTGCCTTGGTAACACGAGATTACGTTGATGTTTCAAAAGATAAAATGTTTGTGTTTTTGTCAAACATGTTTCTGTTGATTCTAGAAGAGACTGAGACAAGTACGCTCTTAAATGCACACTTACTGATACACAATCAAATTTAAATGGGTTGAAAATGTGGGTGGTTGATTTAAAAAAATTTTTTTGCCTTAAATGTTTGCATGTTTTTTTTTGAGAGTACAGTTGGTGCAATAAAGTATGCATGAGTAAGAACAAAGTGGTGTTTTCAACATTTTGCATAGCTGTTTATTGCATTCACACTCGTAAAAAGATTTTTCCACAGTTGCATCACACAACAGCACAGGAGACTGGGTGGGTGGCCATTTTGTTTCTTGAGTTATGGTTACCTAGGCTGGATGTAATCAGTAAGACTAAAATGAATATTTATTTGGATTTGTGTAACACAAGGCTTTTTATTCGGAAATGTTTCAGAAGTAATAGCTAACAGAAAAGCACAATGAAACACCAATTCCTGTAGGTACACTTACACACTTTCTGGAGAAAGTCGGCCTGTAGGTTTTTCCAAACACACTGGACAGGAGTCTCAAACTCAGTTGCTGGAGAGCTGCAGTCCCTGCTGGTTTTTGTAGGGACCTTGTTTCAGAAGACACACCAGTAACTTCAAACAATCCAAAAGAAGTTTAATTAGTGGAGTCAGGTGTGTTGAGTTTGGGTTGGAGCAAAACTGCAGGGTGTGGCCCTCCAAAAATTGATAGAGAGAACCCGGATCTTGGAGATCTTCCACCAGAACTTCCCACGTCCTTCTGGTTCTTCATGTAATCCCAGACACTCTTTATGATGTTGATATCAGGGCTCTGTGGGTTCCATGCCATCACTTCGAGTATTTCTTGTTCTGTTTTTACTCTAAAGATTAATTTCATAATGTCTTGGCAGCTGCAGAATAAATTTGGGGCCAGGTCTAAATTTCCCTAATGGTAATACACAACGGATAAATGTCTGCCTTTATATAGCGCTCCGATAATGCAGACAAAATTTCCAACTCTATTTGCATATAAGCAGTATTTTGAAAGCTGATAAGCTTAATGTTCTTTTATCTGCTGCACAGTTACCTAGGCAGATCACTACATATACAATCCTTAACGTGGCCTGTTTCTTTGTGCTAATTCAAAGGATCTTAAATAACAAGTTTTTAAACTCTAATCTGCTATAAAATCTGTGTGAGAGTTTGTGCAGCGTGAATGCCGTGTGTCTTGTTGCTGTGCTCAATCTTGCAATAACAACAATTCTCAACTGGCTTGATAGCAGAGTTTGGTTGTTCACCAATTAAATATTAAAAATACTTCGATCTCACCTTACATCCAGAGTGGGGTTGCCAAAAAAACTGTTTAAAGACTCAAAAGAGGACTGGGTTGACTAAAAACTGAGAGGTAATTAATCAACTACACACAAAATGACACATTTTTGTAAAGCTGACACTCAGGTTTTGAAAAAAAAAAAATATATATATATTGCAAAATACAGATTTGTGTCAAAAACAGTGAGTAATAAAAACCCAAGGTCACAAAGACGAGGTAGACCAGAGAAGTATGGAGCCATAACTAAAAAAACACAATTCTAATAAACAAAATCTAATTCGGTTATAAAAAAAATTGTCCGTACATTACCAAGTGAAAGCATAAATAATTCCCTCAATCCATACCCGTGTGAATTCTAACTGAATTAATTTGAAAACAGGTTCACAAATTTGATTTTATTAGGTTTTTCAGCTGCTTCTCATGACATGTTTATGAATTGTGTGAGATATATTTACACATTGTTGATTGTGTATTTGCAGCCTCACTTACAAGTACGCGCCACTCTAAATTTGTGCTTGATACTTTTGAGACTTTTCTTGCACGTTTTGGGCTCGTATCCATAACTTCAGAGCTGCTCCTGTTCTCCACCAATCAGAGTGCTGACTGCAGCGCTGTTTTTTTTATTTTAATTTTTTTATATTTGTGTATAGTGAAGTAATATAATGTACAACTTATTTAGCCAAATTATTAAAATAAATATCTTTTTCAGACTTCCACCATCAGTGTTGTTAGTGCATGAATATTAGTCAACATGAATCTTTAAATTGTTTTAATACCAGGGCCTTTGCTTTAATTGTACTCTAAAATTTTGATGATGGCGTAAATGCTCAAAAAAACATCTAAGTTATTCCATCTCCCAATTTTGAGGTAAAAACTGTAAAAAAGAAAAACCTTAGAATATTGTTAAGTATAAACATTTTAGTTCATTATTAGAAATATAAATTAAATCGAAGGAATAACCAGTCTACCACAATAAATTGGAATTTATTAAAACAAGCACAAAAAATAAACTACAAAAATCTACTACTGTGAAAAATGCATGCACACTGCTACACTTAACAAACATATATGACTGTTATTAGTTGTTTATTTAAAATACTGTAATATAACAAACCCACGTACAATAAGAGTGGTTAAAATGTAAAAGTAATCATGTTAGGATTTAAACCTCCGTGTAGTAATGGCTGAACAAACAAAAGCTAATCTCCATTTGGGCAACACCTGCTGATTGTGGCATTATGGTGCTCCCTGGTGGACACTTTTGAAATGCCATCATTCTCCAAAGACCTGTCTTTCACACTGAAAACAAGTCTCTTTAAAGAAACATTAATGCTCTCTGCAGGTAATATGATTTATTTATTTCTTTAATAAAACTTTAAACATTACTGTTTCCAGAATTCTATAACCCTGCATAAATACCCTCCCAGCAAGCTTTTAGAAACTACTCTGATTCAAAGAATTTCAACTGGTGGATTTGTGTTTAATACTGGGGAGATTCAAGCAGTTTTCTTTCTCAGTGATGGGGGGTTACCTCACTTCATTCCACCTTACGTTCAGTTCTTTATCCTGCTGAAAAAATCCTTCAGATTCCGCGGTTACTGCAGTGTTTGTCCAGTGAGAGGCGGTTGTGCTCACACGTACTCTTTGTTGCTGCCGTTGGGAGATCGTGTAGAGTTGCTTTTCGGATATTTGGACACTTGTTTACTCCGAGGGCATGAGGCGGCCAACATGGCCCCACCAAGAACATCAAGAAACGAGCCTCCCCAAGCTATGAAAATGGCTGCCCCAAACTCAAACCTGATGTTGAAGAACAAAGAGCAAAGGTTAATCGGAGCAGATAAGTCCGGCTATTTTTAAACAGGGTTTCTGTAGGTTTCATAAGATCAAATTTCAAGCAGCACAGAAGAAACAGCCAAGGGAGCAAAGAGCCAACCCCAACAACCAATTACTTGACTCAACAAAGGCACAAAGATATTTTTAACATGTTTTAAATATCTATAAAAATGGCTATAATAAGGATAAAATTGTCAATATCTTCTGTACATAACAGAAAGCCCAGAAATCACTGTTAAACACTGTCGGTGATCGGCATGCGGACGGACGGGAGTCACTTGTGAAATCAGGAGAGCACATAGGATGCCCAAGACTTAAAACAAAGACATAAAAATGGCCCAGAGCCATAACAACTAACAAACTTCACAGCTCCAGGAACCCGTTATCAAAAAGTAAAGAATTTTATCGTTACAGCATCCTTAACATTACCAGTAAAAGAGCTCCACAAAACAAGCAGGAATATAGGATAACTATTCCTTCCAAGATTCCAACTTGAACCCTAGCACCTGATATTGAGCAAAACTCACTTGGTGTTAACTGGAGTGAAGGGGTTGTAGAAAGCACGTATCACATTATGGGCAAACCATGAGCAGGCGACAATGGCACACAGAGCTGTGGGAACAAAACAAAGAGTTCCTCAGAGGAAAATCTTCAAACAATTCCAGCTCGCCTATTTCCTTTAATGTTCCTGGATTGAGCACTGCCGTTATATAACACAAGGCCGTTGGTGGTGTACTGTAAACTGGCTGAAGCTGGTTTGAACAGAGTCAGAGGTCTGGGTCAGCCACTCACCTCCCACCAGCAGTATGATGCCCCCGGTCATAGCCGTACGAGACTTGCGGACTTTGTCGTCAGCTCCACAAGTGGTACACTTCATTCCCATGCAGGCCACGCCAAGACCTGCGATGGACACGATGATGCCTACTATCATCAAAGCTCGAGTCGCCTGAAGCTCACCTGCAGGAGACAGGGATACATGGACAGAGAATCAAACAAACATGATTTAATAATAATTCTAATAATAACCTATTTACTAGAATTGAGAATTAACTATGCACTAGACATAAGCTAGATTCACCGAGGCGTTGTTCGTTAATGAAGAACTCATTTAACTCCTACATAAGTAATACTGGATTTTAGTTTAACAATACATTGACTTTATGTGTAACTTTTCATGGGTCCTGAAATATATATATATATCATGATTTATAGGCCAGAATAGAGCCAATTCTAGGTAATTTTCATTACATATAAGCTGACTATTTATTTTCCATTTATTCCGATAAATCCATAAGTTTTACGCCCCTTGGCCCTTAATACCTATGGCTCTTCATGTTATTAGCTTTATATTTTCAAAGCATCTGCTGATTATCTATTAGCTTGTTAAGGTGTCGGCCGCCCAAACGTTTCTAAAATTCTCACACATGACGCCACCTTTGATTTCTGTTTACATCAACAGCGAAAGTTTCATGGTTTGTCATTGAGAAAGCATTGTGATTTTCTGTGGTGCAAATAATGAGCTGTACTGGTGTACAATTGCAGAAATTGTCTTTAATGCTGTAAACGTTTAAATATTTTAACTTTAGAGGGTATTCACAGGCATGGCAACAAATCAGGAGATTATTAGAGTAGTCACAGGTGTCGTCCAGAGGGAAAAAAATACAAAAGCAAAGGAAAACAGTGGATTTCACCTGCAGACAAAAACAGTTATTCGAGCTTTTCTATCATCCATTCAAGAACTTTCTGTGTATTTTCTCTTCTAGGTGTGAACAACCATTTACAAATGCCTGAAGGACAAAACATACTGGAAGCTGTGCTGAAAAGGGACATGTGTTTGTTTGTCTGCAAATCCTTTGGTTGTAAATTGTACCATTTGAGAACCGACAACTTGGCACTGATTGGATGAGTCTTCTGTAAATTAAACTAATGAGGAAGTGGCAGAGATAGTTTGGAGCACATAAATACATAATTACATAAATTACAAAATAATTGCCACTTTCCCTTTTGACCAAAATATGTGTTGTCTGAATTGCTATATTGTTTTCTTATTTGCTGGAGTGTTTTCTGAATTGTTCATTTGATTTTCGATTTGTAATTGTGTTTTTTTTTAAACTTATTTAACTTCTGTTGTTTTGCTTCACAATAGTCAACTGTTTTGCACCTCTCGGCCACAATAAAATCGAGATACTCTATTCAACAGATCTTCAAAGATTCCTCTAGCTTTTTGAAGGGAGTGGTTTCCTCTCCATGGCCTTCACTGTTTCCTTCTTCTCGATCTTGATCACTACATTTTTGTCCCAGTACTTTAATAACTGGGGTAAATCGAAATTGGTGTGTTTGAGTAGGGGATCAAATATCTTTTGCAGATTTTTAATGATCCAAACATTTGTAACACACAGAGATCTTTTTATAAATACTTGAACATTAGTGATGTTTATTCCAAACATCCACAAACTTCTCACTCTCCACGCACTGTTAAAAAAACGCATCATAAGAGAGAGTTATCTATTTAAAAACAAACACATCATCAACCCAACTGAAAGAGGAAGAGAGGGACGCCAATCCAAAAGGAACCAGTCTGTGCCAGTGCATTCCTGTACATGTTGTGCACACAAAAACCCAGCGAGAGAGGGACAGGGGTGTGAGCTGTACTGGAGGGGAAGAGTTATTCCTCTCCTTTATTCAGTGAAGCACAATAAAGCATCTCTAGCCAGGCAGAGAAAACAGTCAGCGGTGGAATCCAGAGAGGCACCCTCCATCCTCCTCCGTCCATATCCAACCTGCTGTCAGGTGCAGTTCCAGCTGGTTTGGTCTGGAAGCGTCCTGCGGTTTCTCAGAAATGACCTTAAGTTCTACCCAGAGCCTCCTCCATGAATACATCTGTTAAATGAGGAGTGGGAGAAGAGTGGAATCACATTTCTGGAGTGCCCTCAAAATTCGGAGGAAGACGTGAGATTCTGGTTTCCCATCTCAGCCCCTGTGGAATGTTTGTTTAAGTCATAACCTGGAACTTAAAAATAAACTCCCCATTCATTACTGGAAGTTGGGTGGGTTATTAAAATGTTGACAGCTATGCCAACAATAGCTTGGGTTCTTGCTGATGGACAAGAACCGGCTGCTGTTGCTTGGCTACCTGACTGGCATCACACGGTAGATTCCGCATCCATTAATCAAGAGCAGGCTGGGAATGGCAACCGCCTTTATTTGAGTGTGTGTGTGAAGAGAGATTCCCAATAAACACCTACTGTAGAGATTTACAGTTTATTATTCGACTGCCTCTAAAATAAATAGCAACACAAAATGATTCCCATGCACTTGGTAGAAAGTTTTTATCTATTTTTGAGTTGTTGTGCAAAACATATTTGATATGGTGTTCTTGGAGCTTGGTTTGCAAATCCTCAATGTTCTTGAATATTATATCAATTGTACTTTTTATATACGTATGTATTAATTTAGAGTAATGAAGTGACAAAAAATATTAGAAGCTATTATTCAGGGGTGTCAAACTCAATTGCGAACAAGCTTTACTGTTCTAACCGTGCTTCGTCATACAGATCTGCAGTTTTCAAACAAACCTTATTTTTCTTTAAAGTTGCAGCTAAACTGTGGAGCTTTCCAGAGATTCCGTTTGATTCCTGTTGTCTACATTGAAATGTTTTGTTTTAATCTGAGTAGTGAAACTGAGTGTGGGGTTTATGCTTATTTTTTACAGAATATTTATTTATTTAAGAGATTATTCTGAAGTTTAATATATTAGGTAAAACTGTATGTACAGAGAATGCAAAGGGAAGACGTGTATTGACCATAGTCTAAATTGAATTGTTTATTGAAATGGAGTTATTAAAGTTGTTGAAATACAACGCATCAACAGTGAGTAAGTTTACTAACTCAACACAGATTTAACTTTCCATGTATATTAGTAAAAAAGTGTAAGCTGCATTCAATTTAAGAGTGTTTAACTTTCCCCATTGGCACTGACTGAAAAAAGATAATGATAGCCGGCAGATGTTCAGGAAATAATGGCACCTCCTCAAACAGCAGAATTAGCAGGCTCTCCCAGAATGCCCAGAATCTCTAATAGTATAAGGACCTGACTACACAAATTAATTCACAATGCGTCTCATTTGGCACACCATCGATACTTATATGGGAGTGGAGTAAGAATTATTCCGTCCCCAACCATATTATGAATAAGAGTATCCAAACGATGCCCGTTCCCATAAATTGTGAAGTGCAGATTGTTACGCGCTCAACAGGCAGATATTACCCACAATCCACTGCCCTCCAGCAGGAGGAGTTTTAAATTGGACCCGAACCAATGACGCCTAAAGATTTATTTACACAGTTTGTATAAATGTGAAAAAAATAAACTGCGTCACTGGTCCAGATTAACCAATAATTTCTGAAAATGAAACTACATATTAAGTTCCTTTTTAGGTAGTTGTAGCCTGGTGGATAAGGAGATCAACTGGAGATCAGAAGGTTGCTGATTTGAAGTTTAAGATAGTGTGAGTGATGAAACAGTTGCTCCTTCAACTTCAACAGCCACAACTCAGCAAGGCACAAGTTTTCCAACTGCTCCCCAAGCACCATAACCACGGCTCCAGGGGTGTGCACTGGGTTATGGGTATGGGTCACTCCATATCTGGGCAACTAGTTCCTTCTCGTAACTCTTCTTTTTTTATTCTAATCATACTTAACAAACATTAGACAAGTATAAACCGTGATCCGGTTTGTCAAACCAATCTGCAACCTCAGGCTTTCAACCAAGAAAAATAATAGGAAGTGACTCCGCTGTAATTACTGAACTGACAACAAGTGGATTGTGTCAGAAGTGAAAAGACTGGGAAAAACATGTTTACAGCTAGGCTCATGATGACTCTTTTGTTTAAGACTTAAAGAGTGCATTATGAAGTACAGGGTAACTTGAGTGGCAGCTTTTTTTCCCAAAGACAGAGTAGGGTTGGCTTTGATTTGGTAATTTCGTCTTGCAATAATTCAGCTTTCTCGATGGGTATTGTTCCCTCATTAAAAACATGTTTGTCTTTTATTTTTCTGGGAGCTCAAAACGGCTTGATGGTCGTAGCCACAACCTATTGGCCAAAGCACCTCCCTATAACCAATCAGATGAACCGATTATGCAATTGAAGTATGTACATGCTGACTAACTCAGAATTGTAACTACAGTAAACACTAAAAAGAAAGAGTGTTTTTGGATGTCCCGGGCCTAAAGACTTTTTTACTTACCAAAAAATGAACGCAGTCATCGAAAATAGTGCGGAGCACAACCATTTGATGTGATTCAAAGACTTTGTTTAAGATAAATACTGCCTTCTGAAGGTTATTAAGGGTGCAGTGATAGACTAGATAGTATACATTAATTTTAATGATTTTGAAATTTTGACAAGAAAATTGGTGTAATATGGCAACATTAATTACCATTGCATTTGGGGCCCCAACTGAAAATTCATCACTGCACAGAATGTACCTATGTGCGCACAAATACCCCAAAGGTTTAGCAGTTTCAGCCTGTCTCTGGTTATCAGATAGAAAATTCATGAAATCTTTTCTAAATGTAACTAACAGTAACTGTCCATTTTTTTTAGATAACCTTTATGTAGAAAAAACGACTTCAAACTTACAGAAACACATATGAATACTTTATAGATATCTACAAACAATCAGTTAAACAAGTGGGTTTGTTTTGATGAATAGCAGTTTTAAGAAGTGCACATGGATTGAATTAAAGACATACAGAGGGACACTGTAAAATAAGAGTGAAAGCGAGAGAAAAACACATTGACTTACTGTCCAGCTGCAGAATGGAGTCGTAGACTTTGCACTGCAACTGCCCGGTGCTCTGGAAGGCGCAGGACATCCACAGCCCCTGGTAAGTGGCCACGGCGGTGATGATACTGTCACCCACGTACGCGGACATCTTCCACTGAGGCAGGATGGTGCCAACTATCAGTCCGATGATGCCAGTCAGAGACAGCCCAAACCCAAGCAGCTGAACACCAGAGTTTGCCATTTTAGACGCTATAAAGCGGACAGTTGGCGGGAAACTGAAGCAAAACTGACAGGAATAATTCCGTTGATTCTCTCGAACTCTCCAAAAGTTCAACAATCTCCCTGTGACAAAAAAAAACCCCGAATTAACAATAGAGGCAGACAATCTCTCGGCAATATGTCGAACTCATAAAAGTGAGTTGCAGTCGAGGTGTGTGGTAAAGAACTAAAGCTGAAGAAGGTGGTCTGAAGGAACAGTTCAGTGGCGGGAACGGCTGCATGAAGCGCGAAGCCCTTCGCTGTAGAGGCGTGACGTCACAGCAACCAATAAACTGAGAGAACTTCTTAAAATCCAAAAACATGGCTTCTACCCTATAAATATTGTATCTCAAGCAAAACTAGAGAAATTCATTTAAAATTTTTACACAAGATATACCCCACTAAACTGTTTATTTCTAAGTTTAAAGATGTTGAAAAAGATTGCTCTTTTTGTAATAAGCATGACGAGTCCTTAACCCATTTATTCTCTGAATGTAAAATTGTGAAATCCTTTTGGAATGATTACTTTTGTGTTCTCTGTACAAACTGGCTGTTCAATATCACTAACAACTAAAGACAAAAACGATGATACAATTACTTGTAGTTTAGTCAATTTCATCATTCTGAATGGAAAATATTTCATCCACAAATGAAAGTTCTCGAACTCTCTTCCTCTTTTTCATGTATTTACTAAGGAACTCATTCTTCTCATAAAGTCTCTTAAATTTCTAAAAAATGTAAAAGCTACTTCCATTGTTATACATTTTGAATCTGTTTACGGTGCCATATGAAAATTCTTGTAATTTCTGTTTTTATGTTATTGTAATTTTGTCTTATTCTAGTTTTCTTTTGATTAGTTTTTTTCCTTTTGATAACTATACATTTGTATATTACAAATACTGCATTTCTGTAAACTGAATTGTTAGAAATCACCAATAATAAAAAAAAAACTTCTTAAAATCCTTTGCAGGAATGCTTGGTTGCTTTCGACTTTGTAAATCAAATAGACTTAGATGACTACATTTAAACATACTTCACAACATCTACGTAAGCAGTCAAATGCTATCTAAATTTACAGATACTAACAAAACCTGTTCTTTTTGTTTAAACCAGCCAGAAAAAACTTGTGCATCTATTTTACCAGTGTGTCTATGTTAGAGTGTTGGAGGAATTTATCATCTTAAGCTAATTTTTTTTACATTCAGGAGAAAACTACAATTATTGTGATTTATCTCCTAAGGATAGTGTTGTTTATTTTGTATCCAAGAGTGTGCCATTTGATTATATTTTACATTTACTCATTTTATTTGGAATATTCCATTTTCCTAAATATAGAGTCTTTAATTCCAAGCCTTGTTTAAAGGCATTTTGATAGATTTTAATTTATACTTGGAGTGAGTTTGGTGAGAGTAAAAAAAGATAAAATTTATTTATATTAATATGCAAAATGTAAACCCAATCTTGTAATTTTATTTAGCTTATTTAGTTTTCACTTAGTTTTTATATTTTGATGTCTTGTGTTTGTACTGTATCTTTATTAATTTTCAATAAAAAATAAAATAAATCTTCTTAAAACCTTCATCACATTTATGTAAGTAACCACAAACTATTTTCTGTTTATAGTCGGAAAAAAACGTGTGCATCTATTTACTTGTCAATGTTAAGAAATGTGGGTGAAATTTCTTTGGTGTCCTTGTGTATCGGTTGGTTTATTTTTATTTTTCGATGTCATGCATCAACTGTATCAGTATGTTCAATAAGTCATTAATAGTTATTATTATTATTCTAATCAAATTCTATATCTACAAATCTGGTCTCGGAAATAAAACCATAGTGTTTTTAATTGCTAATATATGAAGCAAAACATTGTTTTCATTACATCTTGCACCAACAAGCTGTTAAAACTTTTAATTTATTCCAACGTTATAAGATTTATATAAAAAATGACCTGTTAATTTTATTTTAACAAGTAATAAAGCAAAGCAGGATATTTATTTCTGACAATATCGTTCAAATAATTAATTAAAAAGGAATAGCTTTTAAAATGTTTTATTAAAACATTTACTACCAACGACTTTTAGAATAGTTCTTTTAACGATTTTTAGAATAGTACAGAATACAGGTATTTCAAATTTACGAAAAAAATGTACTGTAAATTAATTTTACACTTGTGCTTAAAGATGTGTTGTGGCCAAACAATTACTGTAATAAAGAATACTGGATTCCTTCTGCTCCCTTCCAAAGTCGAGGTGTTCCTTAATGTAAAAAAAAAAAAAAAAGCTTTCTTAATGTAAGGTTTAAAGAGTACTCATTGGATCGAAAAGGGAAAGAGGTAAAACAATCACGCCTAAACACAACATGTAAATGTAAACATTATTATTATTTTTGGATAAAAATGTTATTTTGAAAAAGGAAAAACAAAAACAAAAAAACAAGCCAAACCGTTAGCAAAACACTTAAATTCAATGTTTTAATGTCAAGGGACCGAATATGTATACCTACCTTTGATTAAGATGTGGAAGTCGTCACCTGACCTCACTATTTCCAGGAAAAAAAGGTCTGGAACAATGACAGCTATTGTCTACAAGCTACAGTGATTACAGTGTAAGGAGGAAACAGCTTTGACTTGAGCAAAATAGGAAGGAGGCAATAATGCTCTATAAAGAGATTTTGTAAAAAAACAAAACAAAAACAACAACAAAAAACATGCACTGTGAAGGGAGTCTCAAAGTCAAATGTCCAGTCAAGACAGGAAAGCAGAATAACATTTGTGAGATGGAGGATATTTTGCTACAGTATCGTCTTGAAATGAGCACATGGTGCCCCTGTCGCCCCTGGTTACGTGATTTATCCATCACCCCATTGGCCAGCTCCTGAGGTCTGAGCCAAGAATTCTTGCCACACAAAAGAAACTCTGACAATTTTCTGTCCCCACCTTGTTCCAGTAAACAGACAACACTCATTACAGGGAGAGCAGAAAGCGTTAAATCTTCCCGAAGCAGAACAGAAACCCCCTTCATGGCTTTTCTTCTGGCTGGCTCCACAGCTTTTTTGAAGTTAGTCGACAGAGGAAAAAAAACAGTGATTAAACTGCTGTGAGCCTTCTTAGAAGCCCACTGAACCATTAGCAATAAAACATACATCCCACAGCTTCCCCCTCTAAAGTACAAGCTAATGAGCTTAATACTATTATTTCTCACTGTTTTTTTATACCTTCTTATGCAACAAGATGCCTTCACAACAAGCGAGGTATAGCCAAACTGGTAATCTAGGAATTGAACGTCAATACGTTTTTTGTCAACCACAGGTCAATTAAATGCATAAACACTTTTGCAGGGAACCATAGGTTCAAAGTTGGAAAATGATGCCTACACTGTAAAAACTGCTGTAAAAGTCCATTCAATAAATTTGATGTTTATGTTTATAGTTCTTGTTAAAATGATGAAACCAGTGAAAAATGTTTCCAAAGAAGTAATCAATGTTTATGAGGAGTATTTATTCATTTATTCTAATAATACTCAGAAAAGTGGGCGTCACGCTGGCGCAGTGGGTAGCACGGTAGTCTCAAGCAAGAAAGTCGTTGATTCGAGCCTCGGCTAAGTCACTTGGCATATCTGTGTGGAGTTTGCATGTTCTCCCCGTGAACGCGTGGGTTTACTCCGGGTACTCCGGTTTCCTCCACAAGTCCAAAGACATGCGGTAAAAGTGAATTGAGAAAAAACAATTGTCATAAAAACAATTTAGTCATAAACAACCCACACAAAACACTAAATATTTTTTTGTGTCATTTAGACTATTGTCCTCATGCAAGAAACTAAACTTGGAGTTTTATTAGCTAGATTTTTGACGCACATGTGTCACAAATTAAGTGTTACATTATGTGGTCATTTTGAACATGTTCTGACCTGTTTTGAAAACTGTTACATTATATCACATTGCAAGAACAACAGATAAATCTAATTCATGTGAGTGATGAATTTTTGAACACTAAAATGAGTGTATATATGAAACAAAAAAACATCACAAAGGTCTCTCGTAACTCTTTTCAAAATGAAGGTACATCTCCACCCTCACTAGTTAGAGTGTGAACCAAAAGGTAAACAAGTTGATTCTGAAGATGAGTCGGAAGAAGATGGAATATAAGTATTGTTTGATATTATAAGGAGCTTTTTCCTTGATGTGTAAGCATTTACCATGACAAAAGTAGATGACTAATTGCCACAGACAGAAGTAGATGACTAATTGGATCTCTTTGAGCTGTGTTTTGAAGAATATGGTCGCTAATGTTATTGCAGATTGCCATTTTAACCAATAGAAACTCATGAGGTTGCAGATAGAAACTTGAATGGTTTGGAACAGTGTGGTCGATTTGCCAGTTTTTAATCAGTTTTGAATGCTGGCTGGCTTCTCATCATGCCTAGAACAGACCGATAAGGAGAACTTGTGACCTGGTATACAGAGCTGTGTTTGAAACATGTCCTGGACCAGAACTCTATCCATTGTTTCTGAACAGCTGAGGAAGAGTTCCTTCATGCTGTACACCAGTCATGCTGTCAACCCCAGGAAAACAATGCATTGCCAACGTGTTAGCCCAGTGCTTCTGCAGGCCACAGGAGTAAGATGCTACTTAATCCCAAATCTGAGCTGTTTTTGAAGATTTGTGATGGTTTGGGGGAGTCTAGTGATCGGATTTCCACACAGACTAATCTCAGCGTAGGCCGAAAAAAGGCCGGACTGTTTGACAAAACACAACCACAACCACACACAACTAGAATTGTAATAGGAGTTTAAGCACAGCCAAACAGAGGAGTTCCTTCAAACTATTTACCCCCCTCGGCACCTTGCAAGACAACAGACTGTTCGCGTCTGAAACATTTTTAAAAACTTGTGATTGGGGCAATCAAGTGATAGGATTCGTTCACAGACTCTATTGCTGGGGATCTCATGGAGAGCTGGAATTTTTTATTGTCTTTTTAAAGAAGTGTTCATGCTCGCCCTGGGAATGTTTTTAAGGTTAATATAAATGTTATAGAGCTAAACTGTTATTTAAAATTCTCTATTTTAGGGAGTCTAGTGATTGACTTTGGTATATAGTTCTGTGTACTAGTGTTTGTCATCTTGAGTATGTCATCGCAAGAATGCACTGCAGGCTAGCTAATAATTAATATTAATGTGTTCAATTGTAGACACTTTACACTATTTTCACACTTTACAATGTTTACAGCATTATTCATTCAGTCTAAATTCACACACGGGTGGCAGCCTTGGTTGCCCTTCCTTGCCTACAGCCTCCTGACCAACACCAAACACACCCCATTAGTCAAAACCATCCTAACAGGGAAATGCGGGTCAAGTGTCTTGCCCGGGACCACAACGACAGAATAGGCTTGGCGGGGATCACACCGCCAAACCTCTGGTTACAGGACGACTGACTTCTTTCCATTCCCCATCTTTCTGTTATTGCTTTCCTTTCTTTTGAAAATGAAACAATGATTAGTAACAAAATGTAAGGTCCTATTCAGGAAAAAAATGAATGCATATCAAAATAGCATTGCTTGAGAATTGAAGTTTACCTAGGTGATAAAAAAACATCTCTAGTTTTAAAGTTTAAAGCAAGAGTTTTCTTGATCACAACTTTCACCACTCAAAGACCAGCATTCATGAATGTTAGTTCAATGTGACTAAGCACCTGTTTAGCGAACTGTACAGTATCTTGAGTCATGAGGTAGATTCAGGAAGGATTTAACACACCATTGCTATCAGTCAAAAAAGATTCAGTAGACAGTAGAGGAGAGAAAAAGAACACCAGTTAACATTTTATTAATGTTGACAGTAACATCAATAAAAAACAACAAAGAAATACAAACACACAAATGTACAGGTAATCTCAATATTATAAAAAAAAAAAAACAAGAGAAACTGATTTTTAACTAATGTAAAGAAAGTGTGAAAAAAATGTATGCAAACACTGGTCACCCTTCCAGTATGGTAAAACTCACAATCAAAAATGCATCTGCAGAACATTTTCTTTGATTGTAGCTATCCCTACTGCTTACTTCAATCACAAAAAAACAACAACATGAGAACAAATGAGAAACTCAATTTCAAGAGTCTGCTTTCACACGTCACTCACATATTGGGAGCTGATCAGGATTGAATTACGCGAAGCTCCACTTTGCGGAATCATCATGAAACTGGAGTGACTACATTCAACAGAACCAAGAGGAACGCCATTTTGACTGTGGATTAGGGAGACTAGGATGCATGATATGGTGGCTGAAAGGCCCAGAATTCTGTAAAATGTATTATTCATTAATGTTAAAGGAAAGATGATTTGCTTTGTGTCTTTCCTTTTAACATACAACTTTATTGGATAAATCATTTAAATAATTAGAATTTAAACTTCCATTGATATGGAATCTGTGTGGACAAGGTACATGGATTGCCCTAGTTGTAGAGGAAGTTGAAATTTTTTAAGTTTTTCACTATTTCGCCAACCAATCATTAGCAACAGAAAAAGATGAGAAAAAATTTGAAAAAGCCAGAAACCAGCAATGTCTGCTTTAAATGCTTCACGTATTTTGAAATGATACAAGACAATTTGTTTTCACTGCTTTTTTTCCAAGTTGAGTTGGGGAGATGCCCACAACATATACATATACACATCTTTCAACTCTGCAAACATTCAACAAAAAAAGGCTTAAAAAGTGTGAAATATGCTGCCACGGAAACACACAGGCATCAACAAGATAACATTTGAAACAGAGAAAGAATGAGATATACACAAGTAAAAAGTTTGTGATTCTTTGCTGCCCTCTAGTGTCTGGGTTAGCGAAGATCAGTCTCAGCATGTGCCAAGTCTTACTATGGCTGCAGTGTGCGTTTGGTGGTTGTGCTCATGGAAAAGCTTTGTCAGGAGTATAGTTGAAGCTGGCATCGAGAAACATGGCCAGTGTGCCCAGGGTAGTAATGATGACAAAGAGCCAAAGAAAGAGACGATCCAAGACCAGAGCAATGTACTGCCAGTCATCTGTCATCTACACACACCGAAACAAAAGGATCAGTTTATCTCTCTCCCGCAGGAGGATGTTTATTGTCAGCGTATGAACAATCATGAGGATCAGGCCGAGGGTGAAAGGAAGAGGTGCAGATAAAGGCTTCTGTGTGTTGGGCGTGTGAATGTTGATGGACTTACAGTGTCATCCACATCCTGTTTCTTCAGTTGTTCAGCCATGTACGTGATGGCGGCGATTGCGGATTTGAGGTTTGGAGGAAGAATGAGACAATAGTTGTCACTGTTTGAAAACCTCTCCAGCTTTACGGTGCTCTCATTATGGCTGAAACACACACACAGACACATAAACACTTTCACCGTTAAGAATCCAATTTAAGATTTTTATCATAACATCATTTTTTTTGCACAATAAAAACAGCACGCCTTGTTTGAAACCATCATTTTTATGGTTTTTAAGAATCTCTGACAACCCTTACAACAAAATGTAAATTTTTTCAAGATTTTTGAATCTTGAGTCAATATCTGGCAACACTAACAATCACTTTTAAGACTTTGAGCATTTATAAGTGTTTTTTCAAACTCTGGCAACCCAAACATCATGATTTTGAGTGTATATGTGCCTTTTTTCAAACTCTGGCATCACTAAAAATCATGTTTTTGACGATTTACAAAGTTTTATTAAACTCTAGCAACCATAATCACAATTTTGACTTTTTATTGAGCATTTAGAAGAATTTTCTAAATTTTTCTGGCAACCCCAAACAATGACAAAAAACACATATCAAATGAGCTTTACATGGACATCAAAGAAATAAGACTTTTGAAAAATGATTTGAATTCAAGACTTTTAAAGGTCTAAACTTTGAGCTTTTGAATACTTTTTAAGGCACTCACAAGCTTAAAACTCACTTTCTTATGTATGTGAAAACCGAGGACTCTTTTGTGATTTTATGAGTTTATGAGGTAATCACAGGAAATTGAAGGAAATGATGTGAAAGGAGAACTGATGTGAAATAAGCCTTTCAAATTCATATTAATGGTGCTTTTAATAGAACCTTTGGTTAAAGACTCACTTTTAATGGTGCTTGAACAGAATTGAGACTTGGTTTGAAGGAAAACTCGTTACATCCACTTCAGTCATCAATCATCTTTAAAAAATGGTTACTACAATCATTACTAAAACAAGAATACTACAATAAACGACAGAATTACACCTTTTTCAAAGCCTTTCTTTAGAATGTACGTCGGACCACTCTAGGCTAGCATGCACTGCAAATCTCTGTGCAATATTAATCGAAAATCACTTGTTTAAATTGCATCTTATTTTCAGTCACATCACAATGCATTGCTTCCCCATTAAGGTCATCGTCACACGCCTAGACGAGTTTTCGGTCTGCGAAGTTTAGCAAAAAAAAATAAAAAGTTCAAGTCACCCAAGTCACCTTAGTTTACTCTGCAGGCTGATCGATCATGGTTGGCCAATGATAGTTGGCTCTTGATAAACACTCTCGCATCAACAGGAAGAACAGCAGCAGTCAGAAGAGCCAAAGAAGAAGAAACGTGCAAAACAAGACATAAAGAACAGCAAGCTCGTCATCTCTACCAGAGCTGCTGGAGAGGGACCTACTGGAGCTCCCCATTGTTGGCTTGCCAGCTAAACAGCTACAGTGAAATATGTTTGCCCCTCTTCAATGTCCCAAAATGCCTTGCATGCAAAAAACCTGTGTTTAAAAGTGAGCGTCAGATGCAAACAGTTGTTTAGTGCACCCCGTATGGCCAAGCGTGCCACTGTTGTCCTCTGAGCACCAATCGAGAAGGATAATGAATGCCACAGCACCACATTGGTAAACCAGGAAGAGACATTTTCACTCGTCACGCATTACTGTAGGACGATCACTCAAACCTCTTCCACTGAACAGGTCACTCCAGGTTTGCAACAGACGCACATCAAAGCTCTCTTAATAAAATCTCTACACTATTTAGCTCCTTTCAATCTCACTGAACTCTTTAATTATACTCTAGTCCCTTAGATTTGCTTAATCGCAGCCCCTCATTCCCAGGTCCTCTACATTACCAATGGGAGCTTATGCATTTAATTTAGCAGCTCTCATTCTCTGGGAATGTTGAGTTAATCGAACTATTACTCCATAATTAAATTTTTTCATTACATCATAGATATTTTCTATAATTTTTATATTTTTAATTAGAGTGCGTAAGAATTAAGGATTGTGATTAGTGAGTCAGTTGGTGATCTCTTTCCTCCAACATGGACAAATAGGGTTCCTTTGTTCAGAAAAATACTCAATTTCAAGAACCTGCTCAAGCAAGTACATTTAGGAGGGACCACCACTTCGCTTCATAGGAAACTCCACCTCGCAAGAGTGTCATGGGCCTGCAATGTATACATGATATATCATGGGGACAGAATGCCATCTTCAGAATGGTCCCAGAGGAGACATTACATTGCTATGGGGCAGCTCAAAGATCCAGAATTCTGTAATATGTATTATTTGGCAATTTTGAGAAAAATCAATTGGCCAAGACATCCAATTCTGTCTTTTCCATGATTGCACAAGCATGCATCCTGAGCTATAGTTTCCCTAAAAGTCCCTAAATATTTTTGTTTAGACAGATCTACACTGAAGATACTTCCTCTAGCTTTTTTTTAACTGCAGTGTTTTGCTGCAATTGTCTGTTTTTCTACTTTCATTGTAAGGTGTCCTTGAGGCACCTTCTAAATAAACTGTATGACTGTACAAGTCTATATCTATTAATTTAGTTTCAAATAAGCATCGATTCTAATGCTGTGCTATTACTTTTTTTGTGGTGGTCACAAGTATAAATCCACTATTATTATAGAACCATTATTCAATAAATTAACCATTACTCTATTATCACTACGAAGATGTACTCATTAAAACAAGACAACTGAATTAAAGTGGAAAAATAATAATTTGCCCATTTTCCAGTTCATAACACACAGAGAGGATCACAAGATCACCAAACTTATATCTGATCCTATAACAGAGATAAAACTCTGCACTGCGCATACCTCTTCCATTATCTATCACGCTGTGCAGTGCTGTAAACTTCGATGAGCTGTACAGTAGCAGAGAGCTAGTGGAGGTCAGTATTGTGTTGCTCTGTGCTATAGTGGGAATGCTTCTGTCATCCAGTACAGAATGAATGAGAGCTGCGTGTGCGTCTGGGACTGACCTCTCCTCTCTGTCGCACATTCACATTCTCTCAAGGGTGAGTTTTTTTCCACAAGAGATTATAAAGAGAGAGCCCCACGCGGCCGGCACATGACAGGCACGCTCAATGAGACACAACCACCAGACAGGAACTCAACACATGTTGGGCATTTTGACTTTACCATTCACACGATGAATTTAAACATGTTATAAACTAATCTACTCATGCATAAAAACCTGCACACCAATTAATCTAATTCACATTAATTGTGATTTACTAATAAATACAACATTTTAGCTTTTGTGCTATAATCATACAAGAATAAGGCCTAGCTTTTATACTTATTTTTGCACAGATAAAGAGTCTACAAGCAACGCTGGAAAATCAAATAGGAGAAATCTCAAAATAACAAAAACCAAACAAAAAAACTGAAATAAATGTTTTCTCTTCCTAATACATTGTTTCCATAGAAATGCTATATAAAATCTTGAGTAAAATCTTGTGGGAGCAGGACTAAAAAAACAGTCCCACACAGAGGGAGCTACAGTACAGTAAAGCTATAGTACAGGAACTCAGTTTTCACAGCAAAAAAGTGATAAAAGACAAAATATCAAGAGAAAGTTAAGAAATTAGCACCACTACCACATGCTAGAAAAGAAACTTGCATAGTTTGGACTGTGTGAACATAGCTTTCCTACATTTCTGTAAAAAACATGTTTTGTAGGATTTTCCTGGATTCTCCAATTGTTGTTGTTTTTTAGTTTTTTTTTTACATTATTACTGTTCCATCACTCCATTAAAATCATTAAACGCAGGCAGTATCTTTCCTCACATTAAATGCTTGTTTGGAATTTAAGAAATAACTTCTGGAATATTGAATATCATGGCACCTAATAAAACAACGTTCGGTTACATCAAAAGACACGCATAATTAGCTTTCCCTGAAATCCATGATCTTATCCTGTTGCTCTCCACCTCGGCACCATGTCTTGAAGGACTTAGCGCATTAACAAAGCTCTTGTGGCATGCAACCATCTTAAAAACAGCTGTCAGACAAGCTAGACAGCAGGCACACGCAGAGGCACTGAACGATCACATGGAAAGTGATGGGGGGCAGGTCATGAGACACAACATGCATCCAGAACCCACTCGTAGGGTCCACTATTGAAGTCATCGAGTATATTCAAGTGCAAATATTTAGAGAAACCCAATGCATCTCTTCATCCTGCTACTCATCCATTTATGTGCACCTCCACCTACGGCCTCGCTCACTGCTTGGGTGTGCATTAAATCCTAATGCCTGTGCTCAACACTGGCTTAAGTTTTGGCGACTTTGGAGGGGTGACTGGGCTTAGCTTGGCTAAGATCAAATGAGCTCACATTGAAGGGAGAAACAGCCTATGGAGTGACTTTCATCAAGTGCCTGGTCTGATCCGCCTTTATGAGAGTTGTTTCAAAGTGAGTAGCCCTGCCAACGCCAGCAGCTTACAGCACATCCAATGAGCTGAAGATATTACATCTTTTTTTTCTCATGAGATAAAGTTTATAGCAAGAGCTAGGACATAGTAAGAAGAACTTTGGAGTGAATTGAATGCATTTATTTGTACACATGTAAACTAGGTTTTATGAATTGTAAAATAATGCAAAATTATCTATAAAATATGATTAGCAAAGATTATATCACCAGGCTGTGATATAATCTTTGGCTCTTTCTTTAGTTTTTGCTTTTGAGCATTTATGCATGTTTTCTTAGTATCTGGGAACCCTTACAATCACATTTCGATTTTTTATATTCTTACATTAATATTTAAACAGTTACAATAAAAATTAAACAATCACTTTTAAGCATTTATGAGAGTGCTCACATGCATTTTTAGTGTATATGAGACTTTACTCACTATTTACTCACTTTACTAACTATGGCAGAGCTAAATCACTTTTATATTATTGTTGACTTACGAACGTTTTCACAAACTCTGGAAACCCTAATCATGACTATTAGGTTCTAGGGCAGGGGTGTCCAACGTCGGTCCTGGAGCGCCGGAGCCCTTCACATTTTTGGTTCAACCATCATGAAACACACCTGTGGCACTAATTATGGTCCTCTGATTGGCTGAAGTAGAGTAGTATGCATACTACAGCAGGGTTGCAACTAAAATGTGCAGGACAGTGGCTCTCCAGGACCGACGTTGGACACCCCTGTTCTAGAGCATATATGTATTTTATTTTATTTTAGCATTTAGGAGCATTTTCTCAATCTCTGGCAACCCCAAGCAACAATAAAGAACAAACACATGTCAATCAACTGAGCTTTACATTGACATTAGAAAAATTTGATCTGTGAAAATGAATTAACACCTAGAAGAGTTAATTTAAGACTTTTTAAGGCCTTAAAATTTGGGCTTTTAAATTTGAGACTTTTTAAGACCTTGGGGAAACCCTGATAAAAAAACCCCACTAATGCTAAGCTAGTTTTAATCAGAATATAGTACACTTTATTTATCACCATTTACAACATTAGACTTTACAGTATATGGCTATATTTAAGAGCATGCTTTTAATAAAAAAATTTAATTCTTCTGGCTAAGACTTACCCTCCTCTCCATGGTGTGACCAACTCTGGATTTATCTTCCGGATGAAATATTCCCCACCAGGTCTGATGCTTTTCTCAAGGCACCCCAGAGAAACCGTTTCTTGTGGTTGCTCCTCCAGTTCCTCTTCCTCTGGCTGTGGTCTCAGCATGCACAAGTATCGAGGAAGAAAATTGATAAAAACCTACATACCACAGGAAAGAATTTCCCTTGAAGCTTATTTGATTGAATAACAATGCAAACTGTCCCAAAAAGGCTCACCTTGCGCACCCACGAAGGCATGTGGTGCGTGCTAGGTGTGCGGTGGTGGAGGTTCAGGACCACCACGCTGAGGATGACTGAGAACGTCACCAGGATCATGGTGAACATGACGTAGTTGACGATGATTGGAATGGCAAGAGATGTTTCTGGAACTTTGTCAGCCAACAGCAGCATGAAAACGGTGAGAGCGATCAGGACCGAAATGGACAAAGTCATCTTCTCACCTAATGTAAAAGAATAAAATTTGAACATATAGACATTTAACATATTTAAAATGAATGAACTTGAGTTGTATTGAGGTGTAATCAATTATTATTCAAAACAAAACACACATAGCAAAACATAGCAATAATGTTTTTTGACCAATCCTCAAAGATCAACATACTCTAACATTTGCACTCATTTATCTATAAAGACTATTCTAATTGAGTCCCAGTGTCAGCTGGTGCCTGTCAGAGCAGCTGAAATAGATGAAAGACAGAGCTACATGCTGAACAGTCTCCAGTCCACCTTTGGGCCACACAAACTGTCAAACCTAAAGAGTAACTGACCACTTATCTTGCGTGATTCTGGAAACTGGAGCACTAACAGGAATGCTACAACAGCGCCATTGCAGGTCGTTGCAGGTTAGCCAAAGCCCTGCACTTTTCACTTTCAAACTGGCTACCAGTTCATACATGTCTCACTTAAGTCACAATTCTTACTTCATGTGTTTCATGAAGGTTGAAGTCAAACTCCCCGTATGCACCCCTCCATTAATATTTTTAGGAGATCTATGGATTTTTTAAGGAAAAGGCTCAGTTAAGCTGTTCATCCACAGGTATACTCGACTAGCTTGAGTCCTATCCCACTGGTAGATCTTTCAGTGGAGGGGTGAGGTCTCCAACACTCACAGAAGTTCCTCAGGGCTCAGTCCTTGGTCCACTTCTCTTCTCCATCTACACCACCTCCCTGGGCCACATTATCCACAGACACGGAGTCTCGTAACACCGATACGCTGATGACACTCAACTCTGTCGTTCCCCTCCGATGGCCAATAGGTAACTACCCATATGTTCGAACTGCCTGAACGACATCTCTACTTGGATGAAGAACGATTACCTTCAGCTTAATATGGCCAAGACAGACCTTCTGGTAATGGTTGGCAATCCCTCTATACACCACAACCTTGCCATTCAGCTGGAATCCTCAACAATCACCCTTTCTTCTTTAGTCAGGAATCACGGATTGATTTTGGATGAACAGCTGTCCTTCAAAGACCACATCACCAAGGCAACTCGAGCGTGTAGGTTTACATTGCACAACATCTGAAAGATCAGGCCCTTCTTAATTGAGCACGCAACTCAACTCCTGGTTCAGACACTGGTCCTAAGGTCTGGACTACTGCAACGCTCTCCTAGCAGGTCTTTCAACAAATGCGCTCAAACCTCTGCAGATGATCCAGAACTCTGCATCCCATCTTATCTTCAGGGAAACAAAGCGAGCTTGTGTTATCTTCATTCTTTACTGGCTCCCAATTGCAGCCAGTGTTAAATTCAAATCCCTGATGCCGGCATACAAAACTATCTCCAAATCAGCCCCCGTTTACCTGCACAAGTTCATACACTCCTACATGCCCTCCAGAAGCCTGCACTCAGAGAAGGAACAGCGCCTTGTGGGTTCCATCGCACACAGGCAGAACATCTCTTAGCAGAACCTTCTGTTTCACTGTTCCTGGCTGGTGGAACAAACTCCCTGATCCAGTCAGGAAAACAGCAACACTAACAGCTTTCAAGAAGCAACTGAAAACTCTTCTCTTCAGGGAACACTTACAAAAAAGTATTTCGTTCTAATATGATCAATTGATCAGCTGATACAGCTTCTATGAGTGAACTTAGATGTAACAAATTAGTGTAACAAATTGCATATTGACTCTCGCCTACTGCAAGTTCCTTTGGACAAAAGCGTTTGCTAAATGCCTAAATGTAAATGTAAATCAAATACTCATTGACAATTCATCCAGTTGAAAATATGTGTCTTTATTGATTGTGAAGTTAAAAGTAGAAGAGAGAGAGAGAGAGAGAGAGAGAGAGAGAGAAAGAGAGAGAAAGAGAGAGCAGGGAACCAACTCAGGTTGGTTTAGTAGCAGATGTGCTTTACATTAACGATTACATTGTCTTTCCATTCTTCCAAATTCTTCCCCATTCACGAAATGATCTCAAAGTGATCTTAAACTATGCAGTCATATCAAACAAATATTTGAGAGGTTTTGGAGGTAAATTATTTGGATACAATAGACAAAAAAATTCACCTGCGCCAGGTGGCAAGTAAAAGACAAAAATGGCCAGAACGCTGGTGAGAATGCAGGGGACGATGATGTTGATGATGTAGAAGAGGGGCTTCCTCTCAATGATTAGATAGAAGGTGATGTCCTCGTACAAGTCATCGTGGACGTTCTTTCTGCTGGGCTTGTGACAAATCTGCCACTCACCGTTCTCTTAGAGAAGAAAGAATACTGATGAGACAAAGAGAGAAGGATGGAACTCCGAAGGGAAAGGACACTAACCAGTGAAAGCATTCTCGTCGATTACTATCTCATGGAGCTCATTGCCGTCTTCATCAAGACCATACTGGAGGTCCACTTCAGAGGCATCATACGTATAAGAACGAAACACCATTGTGCAATTCTGCCAGTCAAATGGAAAGTATGCCACCTGAGGAGCAAAGGAAAAGCTAATATGCAAGTAAAAAACTTGCATGTGAATCTGCATGTGAATCTGTGAACAGATTCACAGTATTTTAAAAAGTTTTGCAAAAAAGTTATAACATTTGGATGTAATACATAAAATCTCATAGCAAACACACACACACGCGCGTACGCGCACTTTTATGCAAGTAATGGAGAAGTTCTCTATAGTAAGGTTTGCAGAATGCAGTAAAAAAATGAATGGACACCCTTACAAGATATTTATCTGTTCACAATAAAATGTATTCAACACATATCTAATGGGTATGCGATTTAACAGCACATCTACATTAAACTGTTCTGATTTCTGATATTTTAGAATACCGTGGTTGGATCACACCCTTTGCGAGTGCTTGTGAGGTATTTCTACAAGTTTAGTCTCTGTTAGTATCGAAATCTACTTCCTGCAAACAAGTCTGTAAAATGTGGAGCTGTTGCCATTTTGCATGGATAGAAATTTCTCATAAGGCAAGAGGCATACGGCGTGTGGTGAAAACAACTTATGCAAGAGTGCGGTTGTGTATATTAGATTGTCACTTTCACCTCAATTTCAAGAAAGCTAAGAAAAAAAACAATAAAGTTCACTGAACAAAGATGTGTACTAATGGAAATGAGATTGAAATTGTTGTCATTTCTGATTACTTTATTAAAAAAAAGTATATACTCCTGCATAAACATATCAAATAAATATTAATGAACACAGGATTTTTAATCAGGCCGAGCTGCTTAACCAATAGTTTTCTTACATGATCGCTTTGCTCCTCTTTCTAAAAAGTTCTCTTTTCTATAAAAAAGTTAACATTTAAATTTATGCATTTGGCAGACACTTTTGTCCAAAGTGACTTAGAGAAGGGGAGAGACAATATGCAATTTGTCACACAGTCAAAGTTTATTTCGGCTTCTCATAACAGAAGTTGAATCAACTGATCAATAAACCATAGAAGGAGGAAAATAAAGACAGAGGAGCATTTTTTTTATGTACCACTCAAGAATGCCTTTTAGATGGCTAGAAGACATTTACATTAACAAATATTTTTTTCAATGAATACATATTTTAACACAGACTTTGAGTACACGAATGCTTTTTTGTCTTTGTAATTTAATATTTTATTTCAATCCAATTTATACAGTTTACTTTGTTTTTTTGTGCAGGTCTGATCATTTAGCAATCACTCTGTTGTCTGGATAAACATTTTAAAAGAATGAGAATAAGAATGTAAAAAGTTCGACTACAGGTTTTTATTGAAACACTTTGGAAGTTTTTGTCCACTTCTTGGAGCAAAACTATATTTTAATTAGATAAAAACATGTATTATTAGGTAACCCCTGTTGTGCAATTAAAAAAGAAAGTCATTTTCCTTAAAAAACAAACATACCTCTATGGAGCAGGAGCTGCGGTAGATGGCTGGTGGCAACCAAGAGACGGTTCCATCACTATACACCAGTACGTTCACATACAGGGCAACATCAAATTGGCCATCGTTACTGTCCAACAAAATGAGAACATATGAGTCACCTGTCAAGTATACCATCTGCATCCTTCTACAACTTGTTTTAACACACAATGAGCGAAACCACAACTATCAATAATAGAACCAACACAAGACAAGCAAAGTACAACTGAAAGTGTTAATCCTTTGTCAATATGTAATAGGTAGATTACACTCCAGACTTTTGTGAACTGTCAGAACCTAAGCAGAGGAAATGTATTAAAGGCAAGTATCTCAATAAATAAATTGTTTTGCCAAACTGACTTCATGAACGCCTTCACGTGAGAAAATAATGCCAAATATTAATGCAAATGCTCATACAACTGATTATTAAATGTATGAAAGTAATTGAAAAGTTCAGTGAAAGAAAAGCACTCACTTGTTGATAAGGTAGATATCTGGACGCCACACTTTCAAGGGAGGAATTCGAACAACATCGATATTGTCATAGTCCAAAGGATTCCAGGAGAGTCTGTAGTCCGTCCAGGCCTTGGACAGAAAGATATTGAGGATGAGGGAATATCATTTTGCTTTAATCTACTGTAACTGTTTTCACAGATATGTTGCTCTGAATAATGTACCAGAAACAAGCCACTAGACTTAGTCACTGTTGGCAACAGTTTACCATAGAAAAGTATAATGTAACATTTTATAAGTAGTTTAACAGCAACATTTTCAAATGTGCTGGTGGCACGGGATGAAGGTGGTAGTTACCACAGCAACTACTAATGTTCATACGTTTCTATACATATCCGTATCTATCTATACATATACATATCTATCTATGTGCGTATGTTCACCTAGAGGGGTTAAACTGTAACGTGACCCAGAAAGCTGTTTGATGAACTGTTATTTTTACCCTGAAATGTCATTGTTGCTTTGCTTCCTTTTTCATCATTATTTGGTTTATAATGACGTTTCATAATTGTTAGCATATAAGCTTAGTGCTTCTTAAATGAGGATAAATAGCTCAAGTTGAAAAGATGTATGAAAGATAAAATGTATTTAACATTTCAGCGAAATGTAAATAAATCAACATAAAGTATTCTATATAAAATCTGAACGAGATTTTCTTTTTTTTTTTTTTTTTTCTGAACGAGATTTTCAATGGATCATAAAGTTTCGAGGAAATCCCATCACTCTCAAAGCAATATGCTCCTCTGGTTTGTTTTGTCCACACTTAAAAGCAGCAAAACTGGCAGCCTATTAGCTGTCAAAGATCTTCTCTGTAGAAGAAGATATGGCTGCCACATCCAAAAAGATGAAATAGTTTATCTATGGCGAAGGCTGCCGCATAGGATTGTGTACGTGAAAGCTCCGCCGCTTCGAGTATGCACACAATGCTTTCGTGCCACTTTTCTGCAGTATTTTTGGAATCTTACTCACTTAGCAAAAGTAAACCTTCCTGCGCACACAACAGCTAAAATTTGATAATTTGTTAAGTGAAATGTTAAATTTGTCTCTTACCATATTCATGAACACGTTTGTTGTCATCTCTCCATTCTTCTCATTCTGTGACAGAGAGACATTGATGATATAGTAGCTCTGGTGCCTAATGTGCTATGACATGCGTGAAATTCTCTCCTCAGCAATGCCGACTTTATAGGAAAGTATATGCGTGGGTAACGTACCAGGCTGATGAGCTGCACTAAAGTCATTCCCACTCGGACCATCACTCGCTCGTTCCAGGTCTGAGCTGGACGAACCTTGAGGTTGTAATCCTGAAACAAATCCTCCAGTAGCCGCCGTTCAGCCTCGGATGCCCCTGAACAGACGTAATATCGACAATAACTTGATTTTAAATTTGTATAGAAAACTTTATTTTGCCTTGAGAAAGGAGGTCTTAAAAAGTTTAATAAAGGATTATCCGGTTGAAAGCTGTTTAAAGCTGGAAGCTGTTTATAGTTTGAATCCTGTTTTAATTGTTTAAACAATTTGATGCTAAAATAAGACACAACTGAGTATCTTGTTGAAAAGAAATAATTGCTTGGGTAAACAGTATGGTTGCTATGGAGGAGTCAGTGACATCCCATAATGATTTCCCTCTCAATAAAAGTCATATAAACCAACCCCAGAGTCTCAACTCTTTTTCTAAGCTGAGATACAGAACTTTGAAAATGGTTGCTAGGGTAACCAGTATGGTTGCTATTGAGGAGTCAGTGACATCCCATGTTTCCGCTGTGAATAAAAATCATAAATGTAAGCTGATATAGACCTTTAAAAATGATAATTTTCAACGAATATAGAATAATAAAATTAATTGAAATATCTTGTTTATTTTGTGATTACAGAACAGGTTAAACACAGCCGAACAAGAGGTGTCACCAGCCTCAGCTCTGTTTTCTTTGTCTCATTACAAGGTCAAATATGCTTAAGCATTCCTGCCATAGTTTGCATTGCATGTCAGAGTTTAGCAGTCCACGTATCTGACACACAACGGTGACACCTGTTACTATATGCAATGACATAGATTCAAATAAACATGACCTTTTCTGCACTCAAAAAACTGATAGATAAATCCACGATTTCATTGAGTAGCAGTGTTTGATCACACTAAACATACAGAGCATTGAAAACATTTTAAACAATAAATGTATATAGTCACAGTTTTGTCCTTTCTTCACCAGATGTGAAGCTATTCTTTCAACAGTAAGCAAGAGTTCAATCAAGCAACTCAACAATTTGTTACAGACTTGTGTCAGTGGAATGATTCCAAAGCTCATCAAGATTTAGGAATGTGATTGCACTACGAATGCATAGCTTTGATTCATTGACATTCGTCGCAGGACACATCTGTCCTGAAGCTAATTTCCTTGTACAGAACATTGAAACAGAAATATTTGTGACTTCTCAGTCACAAAAACCTGGAAATTAATCCCTTTGATCACTTAATAAATAAAACTTCTTTTATCCTTACACTTTTTAATAATCATGCAATCTTAATGACAAATTCAATACTGTACACAGATTGGTGAGCAAATATTTCAAATATTCTGTTCAAGTTATCTTTCAAATTTTCAGACGTTAAATATCTGAACAAAATTAGATGTACTTGACACTAATGTGTATAGTAAGTTACTAATAGCGAAATGTACTGGATTCGCAGTTAAAATTTCAGATCGTATAAAAAAGCCACCCTGAGTATAACTTCTACAGCTTCATATTGACTTGGAGTTAGTTTGTCAGCAAATCATTCTTTTTTTTCTTTTTAAACAGCAACAAGCTTTACACAAGGAACGTTTCTAAATTTCTATAACTGAAAGTCTTATTTTTCTGGAATCACCTAAAATAATAACACCTTGCATTTTTAATTTTACAATAATTTATTTTTACTATAAAATGGTTTAAATCCAAGTGTTAAAAAGTAAATGAAAACCCCTAATTTATTTAAGGTCTTGTTTTTAATGTTTAATATCAAACATATACTCAGTCAGACAGAAACTAAAAAATAAAAAAATGTTCTTCCAGCAGCATAGAAATGTTTGACTTACAGTCAGTGAAAAAAAGAATCAACCATCAACCTTAAGTTAAAGTAAAAACGTTAAGTAAAATATTGAAGTTTGCACGTTAGTTTGCAGTAGATTTTTTTTAACCAAACCTTTTCAAAATGGCCTGTAGTTTACATTTTAACAATGTTGCATCATGGAGCAGGATAATAATAAATTTTTTTATAATTTGGAATTTATCAAAAAAGATCTAAATGACCTCACCCCTTGATCTCATTTCATCTGCAAACCTGAGTCAAATCTCAATTACCTGTGAGAGTCAGAAGCCAGCAGCACCACAGGAGCCAAAGCACTGTCTTCATTTTAAGTCCAGTGTGTAAATCCACAGTTTGGTCCCACACCTACTCGAGCTCCAGAGGAAACAAACTACTTTTAAAAGCTCTCACAGCCACAATAAATGAAGTGTCTGGCATATCCCAGTCCAGAACCTCGTAAACACCAAAAACACCAAAGTTTTTCTCTTAATTTTCTCAAATCTTGCAAGCCCGGACAACCTGACTGCTGAAACGCAAGCCAACGATTGGATGGGCAGTTGGACAATTATGGAGGGGAGAGAGGAATGCGTTTGGACTGTGGCACCTGTTGATGGGGAGTGTGTGATATTTTTGTTGGAGAACAAAGAGAAGAGGTGGGCATGACTGTTCCTCTCTGGAGGGCAAGAGGACAGCAGCAAACCCTCACAAACACACGCAGCAACACGCACTGCATTCACATTTTTCAGGGACTTCCCTTTCACACTTCTAAATATAGCTCAAATATAAATACCATTTGATTACTCCAACGTGGAAATTTCACCATTGCTTTACTCCAATTACAACGCTAAGAAGCTGTCAGATCCGATCTGGCTTCTTCAACTTAAGAGGAGGACACATGCCAAACCTTACATTCTTTAAACACACCAGATTTGTGTTTTCTTTTTAATTCACCATCAACTAATGAAATGATTTTTCAATTATTGTAATAGCAAGATTTGCTCAAACATAGCACTACCATGTAGCTTAAGATTTTAAAACAACGTGTTGAAAAAACAAAGTGGTTCAATGTAACTTCTCCAACCTATCTCCATCATTTTATTTTACACTGTTTTAATCACTGTTCGTTTCTTTCTGTTTTTCTCAGGTGCTGTCTGGCAATCTGTTCGTTGACTAATTTATTGATGGGATGAATGATGGTAACCTATAATTAGTTTAATTTTTATTCTCTATTCGAATCTATTGATTGTGTATTTGTTTTAATTAAAAGATGAACAGTCACAGCTTATCATCGAATAGAATATTCTGATAGCATTTGGTAAAATATTAAAAAGGTTAAAGTGGACAAAAAGCAGGACTCAGCCTCGTTCTTGTGACAAGGAGAGGTTTTTTACTCTGTATTTTAAACCAGAGTGCTCATCTGGCCTTCTCTGGGAAACCTAAACCATGATTTAAAGCACACGAGAACCATGTACGTGAGCGGATTTAATCCAGACCGTGAGAGCGAACGGCTACCACAGACTTGATAAGAAACCAGTGTTCTAGTTCATCTAGTTTTTGGTTAGAGTTACTTTTTCTTAAAGATTAAATGTATCCACTCTTTAACAGTCTAGGATCTGACTGTGCCAAGTACACCGGTTGAGTAGTGGTACAGTACACCCTACATCAGGGGTGTCCAACGTCGGTCCTGGAGAGCCGGAGCCCTGCACATTTTAGTTGCAACCCTGCTGTAGTATGCATTCTACTCGACTTCAGCCAATCAGAGGACCATAATTAACGTCACAGGTGTGTTTCATGATGGTTGAACCAAAAATGTGCAGGACTCCGCCTCTCCAGGACCGACGTTGGACACCCCTGCTCTACATAGAGCACAAGCTTCTGATTGTGACTATCTTAAGAAGCTGATTTAAGCAATGTGTAATAGCTAGCAGCAGCTTTTCTTTGTTTGTTACAGATGGCTACTTCAGCTGAACATGACAGAAGGTGGAGCTATGTGGAAATCACATAACTACAGTGTGTGTTGGGGGAATGGGAAAAACTAAATAAAACAAAATCTAATAAAAGTGATTAAAAAGGCTTAAACGCAAACTGAGACTTTCAATGTTGTTTTATTGTAGCGGTTTAGATTTAGAGTAGTCTCTGTAGTCTACTCTTTAGACATCACAGAACGTTGGCTAATGGTCTGATTGGTTTGGCAAAATTTAATGGCAGCAGGAGAAACTATTGTTGTGCTTGTTTTCACTCTGCTTGGAAACCACAGCCATACGATCAAGAAAATATGATTTTACTAGCTGTGTGCCCCCTTTGTATCAATAATGCAAGATTATTATTCTATGGTTGTATTCTAGTACCCATTTTTGTGGTGACATTTTCATGCCCTGCAACATGACGCTTTGCTAAGCATGGGACTCGTAGGTTGACATATCGGTTCTTAGCCAAAGAAAGCTGTGAAAAACAGGCTAAACGAGACTAGGCTTAGGGTTAAGAATTGAAGCAAAAATAGCTAGTTTCTTGTAGTTCTGAGATTGAATTAAAAAAACTAAGCATTTTGAGTCCTGAAACTTTCAGTACAGTGTTGCTTCAGCACTTGTGTGTTAATATTTCAGGCAGTTTTTGGCTCTTCACCTCCTACTTAGTATAGATGAACAGTAGTTCCAGAAGGGAATAATAAGGTACCACCCTACTGCTTGCACAAATGCTACATTTTAATTTAATACAGCTATATATACAAGCAACACACTACTCAAGATGCTTGAACAGTCTACAACCCTCAGAAAGTTGGCTACAAACAAGAGATTCACCATTTTCTCTGTGGTGTGATTCCTAATAGCAATGATGAACAAAGTATGTTCCAAAGAAATATTGCACGTGTCCAGTCAAATATAACATAATAACTATAATGGCTTTTACATACTTCATGACATTTATTATCCTTTATTTAACTTCAACTATTTTATTTTACATTTTAGAACCCTTTCTGATTGGAAGCACAATTTAAATTCTAAATTTTGTGGGTGTCAAATATAGGACTGGAGCTCATCTAATTCCACCCGACATAAAATGAAAGAAAAGTGTCTGCAGCACAGATCTTCACAAATCACTTTTCTATTAAAAGAAGGGTCAAAAACACAATTGAATGGTTTTACTCAAATAAATCATTTGGCAAAATAAAACATACATTTATAATATGATAACCTGACACTTTGTATAGAAAACAACCATGAGGTGTGATAAAATAGCAAATTCAGCAGGAACTACTTACTATGTAGCCAAATCATCTTATTTGTGAAAAGTACATGTAGTATATTTAGTATACTAGCATTATATTTAAAAACAAGCCATAGGTATGTATCAAACGTTGTGATAGCATCAAACTGTTAACTAACACCATAAACACCTCGTGCTCTTTTTCTAACTGTAGATTTTAACATATCAAGCACTAAAGTAACTGAGATAAAAAGATCAAGGCAGAAGATGAGGTTAAGGAAATGGGTCAGTTGGTGTGGCATTGAAGCTGGCATCAGCAAATATACCCAGTGTCCCAAGGGTGGTAAAAATCACAAAAATCCAGAGGAAGAGTCGATCAGCCACCATGGCTACATACTGCCAGTCCTCCTTTAACTGAGGGTCACGCAGAAGAATGAAGAGAGAGAGAAAATACAAAAAGAACGAAAAAAGGTTTTAAAATAGAAGACAGTGAAAGAAATTTGAGAGACAGAAACAGGAAAAGAACCCCAAATTACTTACAGCCTCATAATCCTTCTCTGCCTGGAGCTGCTCTGCGATGTATGTGATGGCCTCCACGGCTGACTTGAGCTCTGGAGGAAGCGCGAGGTGATGACTGGGACCATCTATAAACTTCCTCAGGTCAGTGCACGGGCCGTCCGGCTGGTACCTGCTCCAAGAAATCAAGCGGAATAACCCATCATTGATTTATTGAACTCCCAGCATGTTTGTCTTGAACTCTCCATAAACATAGTCCTTCCACATATGCCAGCACTCATTGGAATGCTTAAACTGTGTGTTGTGAGCACAAGGTCATGTTGAGCACACTTAACTGTTCATAGATTCACCAGTGTATTAATACATCAATGTTAGTGCATGCTTCACATGATTGTGCAACAAACTAGATTTCTTTGGCTTAGAACAGTCAAAACAGTTATAGTAGCAGCACCCAAAAGTAAATTATACTATAATATTATATATTTGTAGAAGATGGTAAAATGAATGAGACTGAAAATGAATATTATTGTCTTCCAGACAATTTGAGTGTATTTGTGTGGTAAACAACTGTAGATGTTCCCTCCGTCAAACCACACCAAGTGATTGGAACATCTGTTAAATAACAGAAAGCTCAATACTGCCACGCCTGGTGACAGCCTAAAGCACACCTAAGCAACCAATCTGGCTCCTGCAGATAACCTTTAATAATTTTTAGATATGAACACATTTCAGCATATATCTGCCAGTGTTTAAGAATAATATACCACGCATGTCTGAAAGTGACAAATTAATATTTCAATGCATGCTGATTCCTGGGTTTGGATTTTATTTTGGAGATTCTTTCCCCCTAAACACAACTTTGTGCAGCTTTCTCACATGTTCCTTCTAGTCTTTAAATACTCTGCATTTGTTGTGTGCATTTGAAAAAATTTGGCAATATTATACACACACTAGGCATGAGCCCCAAAATTATATATTGCAACATCGATCGATCAATCAATCAATCAATCAATCAATCAATATATCAACTTTTATCAACAGAGCAGATTAAAAAAAACAGTAGTTGACCAAACTAAATGCACCTCTACAGCAGTCATTGATAAACCTGTTACTTGTAATCTGTAGTAAAACAAACTAAATTTCTTTTTACTTTTACATTAATATTTATGGGAATTTTTTGAGGTACATCTTACCTGCGTCCCTCCACTACTTACTAAACAGTATTATTATTTTTGATAGCAAGCTATTTTTTAACAAGTTAGCAAGTCTCACGTGATGTTGAAGAGTGAGAGAGTTCTGCCAGCTACTCGGTCAATCATTTTCAAAATTGATTTACTCTTAAAGACGTTAGCTCCTGAATGCTGAACATGTCGGTGCTGCTAGACAAAAACTCAAAAACACTGAAAGTTAAATTTGAATACCAAATTAACACTTTTTACAAATAAAACAACTGTTTTATAAATTCTTCTTTAATATAACTTAACAAGTATATGTTGAACAGATGAAGTTACTTATGAGAAGAGATAACCAGATGTCCATCTGGCAGTTTATCGATCAGCATTTTTACTTTGTATTGTTCAGAACAGAAGTGACTAGTAAAGCACATTTATTTTTACACATTTCTCCCTTTTCTCCTTTCTCTTTCACTTCCCAAAATCTAGACAATTCGGAAAACACAACATTTCTGCCAGACTTTACCATCTACGTACCGGCAACTTGGCACTGATTGGACGCAACTTTTGGCAATCATTACAAGTGCTTCATACTAACTTTTTTGTAGTTTTTGCTAAAAATAAGGCTATAAGTAATTAGACACTACTTTGAGGAAAGATACTCTTATGCAGTGATTATGAAAATGTCAGCCTTCCATGGAATAAATCGCTCGAAAGACACAGTGTCTTTGCCAGCTCTTTTCATGAAAAAAGTTAACGCTGCCCTCTCAGTAATTTGATTGAAAGAAGTCATATCCAATCAGCGTTAAGTTGTCAGTTTTCAACTGGTACAATAAATCCCTTTCCATTTTTGAAGTAAAAGAGGTTTATTAAAGAATATTAAACTTGGCGCTGTACAATCCAACTCACGAGGAACTGAGAGGGAAAGTCTGTAGCATGCAAATACAGCACAACCATGTTCTATCTATGAAGTAACATTTTGTAACGAGTACGAGACAACATATTCTAACTGTATCCAAAGTGATGCTGAATCTAATCAATGTTAATCATAAAGTCAGAAGGAAAAACATTTGGGAATAAAAAACTAATTATTTGATTTGTTATACTTGTTTGTTGTTCTAATTCCTCCCATAAACATAAAAGCAGTGATTGTTCATTTGTTTTCTGTGCTAGTGAGGGGCCGTAAACAGAGTGGCAGCCTCAGGGCCCGTGGGACCTAAATGCGCCCCTGGGTATAACAAAACAAATCATACATATATGGACTTTTTTTTTTGTAGTTAGAAATGTTGATACTTGTTTTAGTGCTACAAATGTCTAATCATATTTGCCTAGTTAGCTAATTCTAACTCTGTTCTACGTAATTGCATGTTTTAATTTTTAGTGTAATACAAAAACAGGTAACGTTTAGTAAATCATAATGAGAGAAAAGAAAATAACCTTCCAAATATGGATAAAGTATAGTGCAGTGTAGTGTCTGACATTTAAGAATGTCCTCCCAAAATTTCCCTGACAGATTCAGAAAGCTAGGAACAGTTTGAAACCTCACGCAGTGCATCTAAAACTGTGGCGGATCAAATTACTTTGTCCTTGAAAAAAGGGTGCAAGCATTTGAAGCTTCAGAATGGATTGGCCTGTGTCCTCCCTGCGGTGCTTGCATGTGCACCCACATAATCCCCCTTTAGCAAAAGAGGCAGCTTCTTAAAAGTCTTGCGTCAAGGTGACACAAGTCCCAATAGGGAACGCAGGTTATCCTCACTTAATCGCTCAGTCAGCAAATCCCTCTTTTATTTACTCCCACACTCCATTCCTCTTGCACTCTTTAATCATTTGTGTATTTTCATACTTTCCTCTACGCCTCATTTTCCATCCCAGTTTTGTGCTGATGGTGCCACTAACCACCCGTGAAATCCCTCTAATGTGCTGAGAAAATGTTGATGGTTGGCATTCCTCTTTTGTGAATCTGTTCAACATCTGCTTCATTAAAAACCCTCCCCATCTATTTTCTGACTGTAGAGTTCTACCTCTGAGCACCAGGGGTCAGGGTAGTTCTTTCCTCCTCGTGTTCTCTTCCTTTCTTGTGCATTTGTGTATTCAGGTGAGTGCGCTCATTGCAGGTAGTCTGCGAATCCCCAGTGAGCATCAGTGACCTGAGAGAGACCCCATTAGACTGAGACATGCTCGGATGCTATCCACAGAACACCAGAGATGGGCTGAGAGGAGAGGGATGGGGAGATTTCCCAGCATAAAAAGGTGCACAAAAAGCAACAAAGATTTCATAGAGAGGGAGAAAGAGAGAAAGTACTCATATTAAATGGAAACTCCACCCACAAAAAAGAAGATGTAGTCATTAATCACCTACCCCATGTTTCAAACATGATAAGGCTTTGTTCCACCTCTAAACATATTTTGGATATAATAAAAGAGGCTTGTGTACAGTGGCTGAGAAGTGCAAAATAATTCACCATTCTAAAAGCAAAATAAGTAAAAAAAAAAAAAAATTTAAAAAAAAAACACAATTACAAGTCAAAAACAAAATAACATTTCAGAAAAACACAACGACAAATTCAATAAGGATGATCAATTCGAAAACACAATTTTTTTTCACAACGTCAACTCAGAAAACACAACGACAAATCCACCAAAACAGAAAGGGGTGAAGACTTCTGTCAATCAAACTACTGAGGAAGTGACAGGGAAAAATCTGGAGCACGTAAATACAGCATACTGTGGCGCAACTCCAAAGTTCTAAAGTTCATCCATCCATTTAATTTTAAGGCTTACTCCCTTTATCTTAGGTCACCACAGCAGAATAAATCGCCAACTTATCTAGCATATGTTTTACGCTGGGGAACATCCATACACTACGGACAATGTCTTAGGACTTGTGGGGGAAACCGGAGCACCTGGAGAAAACGCACGCAAACACGGGGAGAACATGCAAACTACACACAGAAATGCCAACTGACCCAGCCGAGGCTCGACTCAGCAACCTTCTCGCTGTGAGGTGATCGCGCTACCTATTGCCCACCGTGACGCCCCAGTTCTGAAGTTCAAGTGAGCAAACAATTAGTTCCATTTCAGTAATTATGTCTTTATTTTAAGCGAAAACTACAGAAAAAGTTCAAGGACTGCTTGTTTGAGCACTCATCATGATTGACCGAAATCTCACATAAGCACATTATTGAACTGCTAGTTGAAGAGAAACTCCTCCCCATAATTAAATCACTAGCCTAAACGTATGCCCCCCATGCCCCAACTGCACACATGCATGATGTCATCCGAGTGAAGTGTACATACACTTGGACAATTGTAAATGCACTGTTTGTTGTTCAAGGTAAAGAAACTATTTTAAATCAAGACTTTAATTCTTCCCCAACAAACAAATATTAGTTTTTTTTATGTTCATATTGAACCCCTCATGGCAAATGAAGTACTTGGGAGATGCTTTTCTGGTATCTTGAAAAGCAAAATGACTTGGATGTCTCCTGATTAGGCCCCTTCATTTCAGCTTAAATACAAATGATCTAAAATTATGTTTAGGAACAAAAAAACTAAGGATTTGGAACAACAGGGGGGTGGGGGTGTTAACTAAAGACAAACTGTTCATATTCGGGATGGAGTATCCCTTTAAGGTGTTTACATGCAAAGAAAAATCAGACAAGAGCCTACATGGCTGACTGGATTTCCCACAAGTAATTTTTGACAACAAAAATATTTTAAAATATATGTCTATTTCACTTTTTAAATAGTTAACATAATCCTGTCCAGAACAAGCACAAACATAATAATCAAAGGTTATTCCCTTCTGCAAATCTTCAAAGATTCCGCTCCTTCTTTTACTGTGCCTTACCCTTCACTCCTCTCTCTCCACATCAGCAGACACAGATGACTAATCAGGGAAGACTAATTTGACAAAAACAGGGTGCCAAAAACACGCTATAAAACCAATTATAAAGCAGAATACAGCTGCCTCATCGGATTTCTCTAGCTTTCCTTTCTCACAGCCCTTCTCTCGTCTCGATTTCTCCTTCTCTGTCTCTCTCTCTCTCTCTCTCTCTCTCTCCATGTCAGAGTCGATATGTGCTGATCAGTATTATTTTACTGATGATTTCTTCCTTTTTTCTCACACCCACCACACACAACTACACTGCCAGTGTATAATTCCCAGGCTGAGGTGATTTAAATCATGTAAGTGAAAGAGCACAGGATTAATCAAACCCTCGGGCTTTCAGCTGTGCTTACACTCACACACACACACACACACATGCACGCACGCACACACGCGCACGCACACACACACGCACGCACGCACACACTTTGATTTTGAGACCACTTACCAAAATTCATCTGTTTAGCTTTTTTCTAATTAAATGGGTCTCGTTTTTGATTACGAAACGCATTACAGCAACCAAAGCGATTCCAGTTTAAATGTTAATTAAAACCAACATGCTTTTCACAATATCATTTTATTTGCTCCTGGTTTACGGAATTTAAACTACATTAGGAAACAAGTAAAACATAAAATTATTTTTTATAGTGCACTGATCATATTGTAAAAGATGGTATTTAAAAAAATAAATAAATAAACAAAGAGATAGGGTGTTATAGCTGTTGATGTTGCTTTGCAAAGTAAAATAAAAACATAATTAAATCAGTATTCAATAATTTATTAGTGCATTTATAAGAACATAGGCTAAAATGTAACTTTTGTGCTTATAAAAGTGTTATCTTAAGCTATAGTGTCATTTTCAAGAATCTTGCAGTCAGCAATAACTGCAGCAGATATCTCTGTTAATTAAAGTTGGCTCTGCATTCTCTTATATTCTGGTTCAGTGAAGTGCCCTATTATTAGAAAGTCACTGAATATTCGACCGAAAAAGTCAAAAAGTCATAGTCGAGGTTTAATTAAGACTGAAGAGTGACGCACAACGACGCAATGAAAGTTTGTTTAATCAACGTGCACCAATGATCTAGCTTCTTCTTCAATGTGTCAGCAGAGTGGAGGTATTCGAAAGTGACAGAGAGTGACAAAACAACTGCAATTTGCATCGAACTAAATGTGGAACTAAATGTGGAATGTGGAACCAAATTATCAAGAGGGGGTACGCCTGTTACATTTTTTTAGCAGCACTGCATGTAATTTAAAGTCAAAGACCAAGGAAAACTTTCAGCACTACTAGCATTTTTAGCACATGTTCAGATTTTATTTGTGGCTTGACGTAAGCACAGTTGTTAATGTTTTATTTTGAAGCTAAAGTACTGTTATTGACAAATTAGTCCTGGTCCGAGGTATTTTTGTACTTGGATGAATGCTTTATGTTTGTTTTGTTAATCCATCTATTGTTCAAATTGATGTTTTGATGCGATATAAAATCTACATATCAGAAAAATGTCTAAAATGTACTGTTAGCTATTTATCCAAAATAAAAAACAATAACAAAAAACTTGGCGACTATTCGGTATTTGGCCAAACTGTTCCATTATTATTGCATTTCTATGCAAGCTAGAGAACTCAAAATGGCTCAATGGCCACTATCCAATCAGGTTAACCTCAATGGCCATCTCTATGGAGAGCTAATGTGCTATTCGAGAGTACAAAAAAATCCAACCACGAAGTAAGAGCATCAAATCTAGAAAACATTAGTGCTTTGAGTGGCAAGAAAAGCCCTATATAAATGTCACAAATGATTGGTATTATTAGTATATGCGAATATGAAGCAGTGCTGATCACGAGAGCGTGCTTTTGGTTGTCCGGAGAAAAGCTTTCTTTTGGTTTTTGGTTTACCAATTAAGATGTAATTTTTAGGAGATATTTAGTAATTCAACCAGCATAGACATCTAAAGCTCACTTTTTATTTGTGAGTAGCTCTGCACATTGAACTGTTTTTAAAGCAAAACAGCATTTAACCGAGTCTTTATACAGAAGTTGGTTTTGAAAATAAATGCTGTGTGGTGATCCAGAGCCCAAAGCAGCAAATAAGCTCAGTTATCTCAATGGCTATGCATATTTGTCACTGAAGTTATCCAATGTTTACGTTGTCTCTTACAGTTTGCCAAGTAACCATTTAAGTTTATTTTACTTTATCGACTGATGTTTTTACATGTAATTTAAATGCAACTAGAAAAGTAAGAATATCCTAAACACCAAATAAAAATGTCCTAAATGAGCCTTTGTGTATTTGAATCCCAGGTCAGACTAGCATATCACAGTCATTTGTTATATATATATATATATATATATATATATATATATATATATATATATATATATATATATATATATATATATATATATATATATATATATATATATATATATATATATATATATATATATATATATATATATATATATATATGAACGGATATATATTAATGGAACAGTGATAAATGGTGTATTTGGGGGAGACTGAACATGATTCAAAGACGTTCAAAAATGTCAAAAGCTATAAAAAGGTGCAGCACTAGTCTAGAGGGGTCAAATATTTATTCTAAGAGCCTTGAAAATGGCAATGGGGAAATGACCTGTGCCCTTTAGATGAGCCTAGCATCTTACCTGTGGGGTTTAGGAAACAGAAAGTGGGTATTATTCGGCTTTCGGATAAAGTATTCATCTGCGACTCTGCTGATGGCTTGAATGTTCTCCTTTTTGGCAGGTTTTTCTAAAAACAGAGGGGTCTCCACTTTAGGTCGCAGCATTCCCAGATATGGAGGCAACATGTGGATAAAAATCTGCAAAAGAAGCCAGGAAAGTTACAGAAGGTAGCGTTAAATTTTAAAACGAAAGATTAAACTTTTTTTGGATCTAAAATTTTCATAATTTGAGGCAGATCAGAGAGGCAGGACATAGGTGTAGCACACACGTCTGATTGGTTGAAGGCTTAAATTTCATCTTAAACAAACACATTTTGCAAATAATTCATGAAGGTGAACACTAGACATCTGAATCACAAACATTGCAACACCAGGTGTGTAAACATTATTTTTTCAGCCCCAAATACTGGGCAGGTTTAACATAGGAATGAATGAGAACTTGCTCACTTCTGACCTCCACCCCTTTGTGGCCGGTCGAGATACTACAGATCGATCAGTCACTTTCTATTGTGCACACACAGGGAGAGAAGGGGGTTGTTTCTAGACACTTTACTGCAAAAATATCCCGCTTCGTCTGTCCTGTTCACATTCATGTATCACATACAACCACATCTCCCATCATGCTTCACTACAATATCCTGGTACTTCACATGATATGAAGCAGTCACGTCAGCCATTGCTGTTTCTGTGTTTCAGAGAAATATAAGAAAGCATATTTTAAATAAAACTGCTGCAGCTGACTTTCACCGAGTCACATTAACTGTACACATTAAATGCTGTAATTTAATAATAGCTGTGTTAAACAAATAATTGTGAGAGCTATTCTGTTTACAAACATTTATCTTTCAACAGTCAGACTTGAGCTCAGGTGAAATTAAGCATGTATGTTACTTTAGCAGACCTTACTTTAGCAAACTTCTATTTATAAATTCAGTATGTATCCAGATACTTTTTCCAAGACTGTGGTAACAAACTCATTGCAGGATTCTCTAGGGATTTATTTTTTGTAGAATAACCACTTGTGTATGATGCAACATTCCAAAATAAAATAGAGAGTATTGAAAATAAAAACTTGGGTTAGGGTATAGTTGCTGTTATAGTTTAAGAAATTTGCCGAATTTGATCTAGAGGCTCTGACCTTGCGCACCCAGAGGGGCATTTGGTGTGTGTTGGGTGACCGATGGTGAAGATTGAGCACCACCACACTGAGGATGACAGAGAAGGTGACCAGGATCATGGTGATCATCAGGTAGTTGACGATTATAGGAACACCCAGAGACGTCTCTGGGATTTTGTTGGCCAGCAGAAGCAAGAAGACGGTTAAAGTCAGCAAAACGTTGATTGAAAGCCCCATCTTCTCCCCTGAAAAGAAAAGAGAGCCCTTCATCCACCCATGCATGCACAAGACATCATTATTCAGAATCCTAATGTGTTTTTGGTGATTAGGACTAATTGTTTATAATGAAGTTAATTGGCCAGCAAATCATTAGCTTGTGCTAATGATCTCTTTATGATCTGTTGCACACTGAATGTGTACATTTGAAAGATTGACTAGTGTAAGAGCTTTTATAAACAATAATAATGAAAAGTTATTGAAACTGAATATAGAAGCTCAATTGAATTAGATTTTTATATATTTACTAGCAGCTCCTACTGGTTTTCAACATGTTTATGTTCTGACTTTAAATAAGACTTGATTTATTTAATTAAAAAAAAAAAATTATTTAATTATTTTAAAAAAATTTTTTTTTACCTGCATCAGGCGGCAAGTAGAAATTAAAGATGGCGATGATGGTGATGAGGATGCAGGGCAAGACAATGTTGACTACATAAAACATGGGCTTCCTCTCGATGATCAAGTAGAAGGTGATGTCCTCATATAGCTCCTCTCTGACATTTTTTCTGGAGACTTTGTGACGAATGTGCCACTCTCCACTTTCTGGGATGAGAGAAAACAGTGAGAGGAACAATAGCGTTTCTACTCGCATTGGGAATGTAATCTGTTAGCTTTAGCTGTTAAACTAGCGTTATATTGTTGAGGAACATATGTATTTGTAGTTGAAGTGTGCTGAAAGATACTACTATGAATAATAATACATTTTACTTCAAGGCGTCTTTCTCGTCACTCAAGAGCACTGTACAGAGTCAAACAATTAAAAACAGACAACCTATAAACAAAACAAGTATAAAAGACAATATAATACAAATAAAACAAAGACAAGATTAAGTGGAGTATGCTATTTTGAAGAGATGGGTCTTAAGTCTAGATTTATAAATTGATAAAGTTTCAAGGTTTTGAAGGTCAGGGGGGAGTGAGTTCCATAGATGGGGAGCAGAGCGGCTGAAGACCCTGCTCTCCATGGTGCTGAGACGAGCAGGAGGAACTGTGAGGTGGATTGAAGAGGAAGACCTTAGTGAGTGGCCTGTGTGGTGACATGAAGAGAGTTTCTAGAGACACTAAGAGAGACTTATTTGAATGAGAGGAGAACAGAGACCCATCCTCCATGCTCTGCCTGAATTTTGGTAGCAGATCAAAACTGGAGGTTCTGTGGTCTCAAAGCAGGACAAAGAGCTGCTCTGGTTTTCAGTGTGAACAAATCATCAAAGTTCACAATAAACAAAGCATTAAAGTTCACACTTTCAGTTTACCACTGAAGCCCTGGTCGAGGATGATTTCTTTAATCTCATTCCCCTTCTTATCGCGTACGTGCTGCAGATCCACTTCTGAAGAATCATATGTATAAGAGCGAAAGACCATGGTGCAGTTTTGCCAATCAAAAGGAAAGTATGTCACCTGAAAGCAAAAACAGAGTTAGTGTGAGAGTGTGCTGCTGATAAGCCTCTCTTTGCTTTAACAATCTCTTAAAATCAGTCGCCAAGTAATGCCAGAAATAAAATAAACTCCTTCACAATACAAACAAAGGCTGTTCCCAAAACAAGAAGAAATACATTAAAGACAACAGTTGAGCTGATAATAAATACTGGTGATTTAATGTTTCATTACGGTTATCTTTTTAGACTTCAATACAATATTTAAGCAAATCATCCATAACATGTTCTTTTTAATGCATTGTTTAAACACAATGTGCTGAACATTGATCAATGAGAACAAAGATTTAAAAAAATGATATACAATGATACTAATGAATGAACGTTAAACTATAAGATATTATATTGAACATAATTTTACTTTACTTTCAACTTGATTTGTGCATTTCCTGAAGAAGCTGTACAACAGCAGGGGTGTAAAAAAAATGATTCTGTAAAAATATTGCCATATATATATATATATATATATATATATATATATATATTTCAACACTTCAATCAATATATCAATCAATCAATTGTTCAATATGTTTCTGGCTGGTGGATCAAACTCACTGATTCAGTCAGAAAAGCAGCAACACTAACAGCTTTCAAAAGGCTACTGAAAATACTTCAGAAAATACCTCCTCTGTCTTTATTTTCTTCCTGCTATGGTTTATTGATCAGTTGATACAACTTCTATTATGAGCAAGCTGAGATAGACTTTGACTGTGTAACAAATTGCATATTGTCTCTCCTCTACTGTAAGTACTGTAATGTAAATGTTTTTTATATAGCATTTTTAGCAGTTGCTTTCAAAGCAGCTTCATAAAGTCCAATCATTGATCAGGTAGGGTAAATAAGAGTTCCTCTGTGAGGTTGCTGGGAGCCTCGCTGACTGAGGCAGGTGCTAGTCACCTCCCCAGTAAAATTTCACTTAAAGTATTTTCTTGTGGAAACAAGTGCTTCAACTTTTTTTTAACAACTTATTTTATTATTTTATTAATCATTTATTTCATTTCCAAAAGCATATGGAATTTTCATGGGTGAAAAAATTCATATGCGAGATGAAATGCTTATGTTCAGACTATTCAATATAACGTACTTTGTATTTTTTCTTCATGTAAAAATTGTTTTAGTATCCAGAAACGTTTTCATAGTCTTACTTTCAAAATATTTTACTATGTCGTCTCTTTTCCACTACTCTTTTACAATAGAGTAGAATTTAATATAATATTTATTATTAATATTTAATATAATATTACAACAACCTTCACTCCACAGGAACTCTTGTAAAGAGCTGGAGGAGTCCATGTCACACGGCCATCACTGTATGCTTGCACATGGACCTGCAGAGCCACTCCAAATACTCCATCGTTACTGTGGGGAAAGATTAGATCGGTTGAATTATCATTTTTAAAACAAAGCTTATTTATTACCTCACAGGTTTCTAACAAAATCTTAACTGTGCAAACTAAGGTGTACACTTACAAATGCATCAATAACCTACTTATTCTTTTGTAATAATGTAAAATGGGTATGTTATAGGGTTACCGAAACAATTCCATTTGACAAAAAAATATAGCAAATCTTTTCTTCCACCCAATATTCAGATTTCTCTTCCGATGAAAGCTTCTATAAACAAAGTGTCCGCATGACCGTCATAACAGTTGGTGGAGACTACAGACGGCAAAAATGTTTTCATTTTGTCCTTAAACTTACTATAATTTTTTTTTCCTTTTATCCTCTTTTCTCTTTTTTCTCTTTTCCTTCCTGCCTTGGTGATTGATCACCTTATACAACTTCTATTGCGAGCGACCTGAATTAGACTTTGACTGTGTAACAAATTGGATATTGTCTCTCCCCTACTTTAAGTCACTTTGGACTAAAGTATCCGCTAAACGCATGACTGTAAATGTAAACAGCAGAAAAACCTTTCAACATACTCGTCTAAAAAAATAAAAGTTTATTTTTGTTGAGCGATATATATACAAACACACTGAAATGTGACTTTGTGACTAATTGAAATGGTCCAGAACATAAAAGAGGGAGCGTAGGGACTAGAGACCAGTTGGCCAGATATGGAGTGACCCTTATATGCTCATTTTCATCAGTTGAGTGTAAAGATAAAAACATCCCATTAAAATGCAATCTGTGTCTTCAAGGGTAGGATAATAGTTTTCTCTATATTAATCCACACTAACATTTGTAAAGCAGCTTCAGAGCAACCACACAAATAAAAAGAAAAAAAGCTTCATAAATACTTTTTGATTGATTGATTGAATGTGATATGCATTTTAAAGGACGCATGGTCCGAATTCAAATGAATTTCATCTTTGTGAAAGCGATGGTTTCTTGCCTTTTTTGTTTCATTTCGTCATTGACTCTCCAAGTAAACAGGTGATTTTTATTTATAGTGTTGCTGTGACTGCTAAATTACAGTATACGACAATTTTTTTTATTTTATTTGTACCAAAAATAAAGACTCAACATATATATAAATATCAACATATATATAGTTTATCAAAACCCAATAATGATGAAGAGTTTTCACCTTGTTCTTCATATAAATTATTAACAATACAAAGTGTAGGAAAGTGTGTCTACTAGATTTTTTTTCAAGACTTTTGCTGTATCAATAGTTCAAACACTTTCACCATTAAAGCCTTTAAATGATACAGTACGGGTGCATAACCCTCACAGTGTGTAAAAACATCCCTTTAAAACTTCCCATCCATTAAAGTAATGGTGCTTTGGGACTGGAAGTTGTCCCTCTATAAGCAGTGTGTGGGAGCAAATGCAGCAACAGCAAGGCTGCGGGCAGACAGTGCAGCTGTTTAATTGGCTATAAAGCAGAGATGGATAGTTAGATGGAGGATGTTTGCTCCAGCAGTGAAGGGGGTCTACCTGAGCTCAACAATAAGAGATTTGAAGGAAGAAAGCTATAAATGACAGCAACTAATATTTGTGCGCACATCTCCTGACAGGCTTCTCAGAAACTTGGCTCATTTGTCTGTTATTTCTGCTGTTCCTGCAGAAACTTAGCAAAGATGTTCTGTTGGGCATTCACGAGTAGAGGTGGGCGATATGGTCATTAAAAAAATATCACAATACTTTACGAAATTATGGTGATAACCATATAGGAAAGATATTTTGGATAGCAATTTGCTCAATAAAGATATTAGATCAATTTCAAGAAAATACAATAAGTGTCATTTATTCGCATAAAACACATACATTGCACCTTAAAATACAGAACAGAATATTAATAGAATTACAAAAGTTTCCATCATCTTCCCATGCAAATGATAGATTTTTCAGTCTATGTAAACGGGTTTTAGTGAAAATAACCAACAATACCTTATTACAATATAGTGATATTAAGTGTTAATGTTTGACGGTTTTATTATAATTTTTTCTTTAGTTTAGCAGGCGGGTTCACTGATAACGTTGTAGAACAAGTACTACAGTACCCAGAATGCTAAACATCAAAGTGCGTGTTCACATTGTTAGTGCTTTGTCTCAGTCATAGCTTTAGCGAGTTATAAATATACAAGCATGTGATCACAAACAAATAAATCAATATAAACTCCTCATGGCAGCATGAAGATGCTCGAAGCAGGATAGTACGATCCTCTCATTCAGTTGAACTGGTTTAATAATGTTCATCTACATATCTGTAGTCATGTACACTTGTTTCTTTTAATGTGCATTATTTTCCAACGAGTGTTCTGCTGAACTCAAACCACTTTCACACCACCGATCGATTAATTTATGAATTTATCTTTAGCTTTCCAGCGCTGTTCTTTAACGTCCTCCTTTGAGTTTTGGGTGGTGCGTACACGAGCTGCATGACTTACGTAAAATACATGACATTATTACGTCAACAGGTCAAAGTACCACGAAATGAAAATTATAAACCATATTAATATTTGTAATTTTTGTGGACAACACGTTATGGCCCACCCCTACTCACCAGCTATCTGAGGTTAAAGCATGACACACATAAACACTTAAAGCTTACTTGTTGATGAGAACAATATCAGGAAGCCACACTTTTCCAGAAGAGATACGCAGGACATCAATTCCACCATAATCTCTTGGGTTCCAGGAGAGGCGATAATCATTCCACTCCTGCAAGGTCACACAAAGTGTGTTCACGTTGCAAGAAATGTGGGTTGTTGAAGAAATTATATTCACAATGCGTTTACAGTATATTCGAAATATATGACTTGTGTCATTAACCACACCGAACACCATATCTCTGCATTTTCAGCAACATTTGCATAATTTTTCATTTTGCATTTCAAGTTATGCTGTATTGATCCTAGTTGTTATTGTCAGAGTTTGTCTTGTGTGGTATTGTGGTAGACTCTCAGCCCCACAAATTGGTATGATGGATGAAAAAATCTCTTCTTTTCCAATGCAAATGTAGCTTTATGACTTTGAATTGCGCTCACGATGATATGGTGCTACATGAAACGCCAAAGATTCTGAGAGAAATGTAGCAGACTTACCAAGTCCATCATAACAATAGTGTTCATCTCTTCATCTTTCATGTTCTGGGGAATAAAAACATGAAAGAACAAACAATGGATGAACACAAGAGAATGACAAGTAGTTTTGCAGTTAAAGGCACAACACATAGCAATCAATGGAATGGAACACTGCCCCCTCATCTATTTGTAAGTAAGCCACAAACATGTTACTGTTCAACACTTTTAAATGACGTGACTCTACGGTTTTGTCTCCACTCTCTCAATGAGAAAATTCATTTCTGCAGTGAAAAAAAGAACAAGATTCACATGATGCAAGAGAGAAGCCAATAGCAATGTTTCTTACTGAAGAGTTGGCAACACTGTTCGTATTGTTCTTTAACAATAATCCTAAATGAAAGCTGCAAGTGCACCATCAAAGGCCAACTTTGATGCTCTGCCCCCTCCTGGTTCATTTGCAGCACTAACCACCATGACCATTCTTTACTTCAGAGAATCTTTTAAGAACAGACAGTTGTTTTCTATATTGTAAAAAATCATGTGGGAAAACGCATTTCTGTTTAAAAATACGTTAATGAATAACTCCTGTTTTTTTCTAAACATTGAATTCATGTTTTTTTGTCCTCCATTCAATTGCATTCATTCATGTCTCAATATCCAATAGATAAACAGACAGACAGACAGACAGACCGTACAGGCATAGACAGACATACAAATAGATAGACAACCACAATGATCTCACACACAATGTTTAATGACTAAAAGCTCAGATCACTGCCCAGTACTGAACGCTATTTAAAACTGGAGCAAGAATTTCAGCTGTCCCAGTCTCAGTGAGCAGCACAAACACTGGGGGGATGGGTCTACAAACATATACTATGTGCACTTACTCTACGTGATATTTTAACAACAGCAATAGTTTCAACCAGAGTACTGATCTAACATATGAAGGTTTTCTTGCTTTAAAGACTCCTGTGGTTTCTCGAGCACATGTAGTAAAATCATTTTGTGAAAAAAGGGTAGATACAAGCTTGGTGCTCAATTTAGATAAAGTTGGTTGCAGAGACATTTTAAGACCCTTATTAAAACAATAATTCTGTGGGTGACCTGTTACCCGAGATCTGAGGATTTAATCCTTGTGTAGTGATTCAAATTCTCCTGAACGTGAACAGCTGAACTAACCACTGCGCTTGTATCAAACCAGCTTTAACATGTTCAAACTACATGAAATAAATCTTAACTTTAACCACGTTTCACGGTGAAGTTGTTTTATTGCATTTTCTGACTGACACGTTATTTTATTTCCAAGCTCTTTTTTTTCTTCACAAAATACTTTTTATTCTGTAAGTTCACATATAAATGTATAAGGATTTACCATGGACTGAAATTATTTTCTAATATTTAAAAATATTTATGGTTTTTCTGGATTTTTTAATTTTCATTATAAGATAAGAACTAAAGATGAAATTATGAAAGTTATGGGTAATAATAATGAGGGAACTTCTAGAAAGTTTCCTTCACCGACAACGTTCGCTCCCCCTCCTCAACCCCCCCCCCCCCCAGTTTTAAATACACAGTACACATGATATTTTTCCGATATGTTTCGGAGACGCTTATGTACATACGTCACTGGAAACACGTAGCGTAGATGGTGGAAGAAGAAAATACGAAAGCTCTCGTGTCATCAGTCTCCGACTGCTCGACAAAATATACAATTGTCTTTACATAATAACGTTGGTTACCTCAGAACTTTTGCACTTCCTATCAAGCTGAGAGACTGGATGCTCTCGTCTGCCCAAATTTCGTTCAAATATTGGATTTCCTCACTCCTCCACAAACATCCTTTTTCCAGCTATGTTGATCTGTGTATAAACAGCGAATGAGTCGAGGAGTTTTATGTCATGTCGAGCGCAGACCACTTCCTCTTTTGATCCACATGTCCCGACCATATCTCCGCTAGACCGCATGAACCATTTCAAATCTGGAAGCGTTTTTGGAAGCGGTGCATGGAAACAAAATAATTGCTTTACACACACGCTGCAATAAACCGCTACCAGAGCCAAGTGTTTGTGAAAACGAAATATAGATGCCAGTCTGAAAGGCTCCTCAGAAATTCAGGTTAAAGCACGGAAAGCCAAGAATACGTAAATGCATAAAATGAAATAGAAGAGTATTTAGAAAATCCTCCCTCAATTGGTTGTGGATTTTTTATTGTTATTGCGCAGACATATCTTGGGTGCTCAAGCCTTGAACGGTGAACATTTTTGAATGACTTGTGCAAAATAGACCCCCCCTCCCAACAACAATAGGTTGTCAGACATTCAAGACCAAAAAACACTTTCTTTGTCTTTTAATGTGCATTTAAGCCTACCGAATTGTTCAGTGACTTCAAATCATACTAAGCCCCTCCTTTGCATGACAAGACCAGAGCTGTTGCATAGCTGTATATTTAACTTACTTAACTAACTTAATTAGTTGTCATTTCTCTCGTAGTATCAGGCCAGATAAAGAGTTACAACTACAGCTACGTGAGCAGCAACCTGTTACTTGTTGTTGGAGACTCCTAAATTCAAGTAATAAAACGTTCAAAATCCAAATGGGCACTTTAAAATTCTATCGCGCTTCCACTTTGAAGGTGCCCGCCTCTCCACATGTCATTCCAAGAAATGTAGTGTTAAACTTTACTTCAAGATGTCAGTGCCTCTGTTTGATGCATTTTTATTGGTATTCAACAAAAACATTGCCTGCAAAGCTTCCAAACTTTGTGTGTGTTTGTTTCCTCATACCAGACTGACGAACGATGAAAGGATCATGCCTATCCTCACCACGACCCTTTCCCCAGGGCTCTTCGTCGGCAGAACTTTGCTGTTGTATGAAGAAAAGAGTGTCTTCATCAGTTTATCTTCTGTTTCAGTCGCACCTAGAAAAAGATCATTTTTAGAATGCAGCTAAAACCACCTCACCCCGGGATTAAAGGTCTTGCCAGCTAAAATGTCAAAGATCTAATTTTTAGATTGCAATTTAATATTTGTACACAGGATGATGGAACTACAAAGCAGAACAGATAACAGAAGCCTTGGGTGTTCCCAGACATGCAAGACACTTTTTTAAGCGGAGGGGACAAGTGCATTTGCTTTTTATGCATCATGTCTGCTGCTTTCTTCTGCAAAGCTTTCGAAGGTTAGGAGAATATATAAGCGGGCCTTCTAGGGGCACCACATCCATCAAGCCTTGCCAGCTGAAGCCCTCCAGAATACAAGCTGACAGTAACAAACGGCACATGTCAACACACGCACAGCCTTCATTACCGACCATCACCATCACCAGTAGATGCCCACTTATCACAGTTTTACCAAATTTCTGACCAATCTTCGAGGGAACTTTATAACCAAGCATAGAATCCCCTCAACTGTGATAACCTCCTTAAACATGGATATTTGTTTTTCACGTCTGAGTGTTTAAATTGCTAAACAAATTAAGCTTTGTCTAGAATAAGCCATCTGCTGCTCAGAAGTCTCATTGGAGGCATCCTTTAAATAATTACTACAATTAACCTGCACAAAACATCTCTAAATCAACTTTGATATATACTGTGGAGAGCATTTGTGACAGGTGAACCATTTCTTTTATTTGGTAGCATTTAGAAGCCTTTAGAAGTTTTTCAACACTAACATATGGTCGTTAGGTCATCATATTTTTTAAGTGTACATAATATGCTTATTTTAAATCATTTACATACAAAATATTTGACCTCTCTAGAGCATCTCTGCACACTTACTAACCTTCAAAAACACAGTATTTATTTTAAACAATGATTTAAAATCACCTAAAATGGTTGTTTGCCGTCATGTTCCTCCCACTACTGTGCTTTCGCCAGAAAATAGGATTGCACAAAAATGCATGAACCAATCTGAATATGACTATGAATATGAGGCATGTTTTTGAAGAAGGAACAACACTAAAACATGCAAAAAAGTTGAGTTTATATGATACAGCACCTTTGAGCAAAAAGTTTCTTCAAAAATGTATGCCATTGTTTTTCTTGCCAAAATTGACTCAATAAATTGTTTTTGATTTTCTCAACATGTCACTTTAACATATTTCAACAAACTAGAGCTGCTTAACTATCGAAAAAATATAATCATGTTTATTTAGTTAATAATTAATATCACAATACTATTTTTGTTTTTGGTAATATACTGCATTACCATTAATTGATATGTAGCTTTTCAGAGATATTTTAAAAATAGCTGATCTGACAAGATCTAATTACAAACCTTTAACATCTCTATTTAAATGGCTTTCATTTAGATGATGGGTTTTCAAGTTTTTAAAGGTGTTCAGTGAATTGATAAAAATTGATAAAAAAGAATTTGAACACCTGGGTTAAATAAGAAAGATAATTTCACAATAGAAACCGTGTTTAATTATCAAATACCGAGATTATATTCAGCCCCTAAGGTAGAGATTTTTTATCTTGACAGTGCTCGAGTTCGCTCATGTCGAAAAAATAACATGCTAAAATTAGCAGCTAGCACTAGCCTGGCAGTTTCATGAATCAGTGTTACTTTCTCTTTTTTTGAGCGGCACAAACTTGTTTTTATGTAAAAAGAAGAGTTAGTCTGAGTTCATTGTGTTTGGTAATTGTGAAAGCAAGATTGGTGTATATAGAGCAGAAGACCCCCTCTTTCTCTCTCAATGTGCAATAAGAATTCACTGAAGCTGTAGAGCCTGAGGATGTGTCTAAAAATGAGCAGGTTTTAATGAACACCCATGTTAAAAATGACCAACTTCACAGCTAGTACTTCAACCTAGTAGTTTTTTTTTTGTATCGCTAGTTTGAATCGTCATGTCAACTCTGAGGAAGGTGATTTTTATTAGTATTCCTTTAAGTTTTATTAACCTTCAAATTTTTGCATACTAGAATGCGAGGTTATTGGAGTGAGAGCAACTTTCCAAGAGTTTAGGTTTCGTTCTCATCATTTCTGATCCACCAAATAAGTTATTTTTGCCTATTTTATCTCCTTTGTGGAAACGTTTTGTCAAGGAGTAAGTTTCTGATTTAGCTAAACTCGAAACCACACTTGCTTTCTGCTAAAACCTAGAGGAGATATCATGTACGTTACATCCAAGTTATATACAGTCTAGGTGAGTTGTCTGAGGAAGGGATTCAGGTCCTTCACAGCCTCAACATCACAACCTCATCAGGCTTTTTGTTGAGAGTAACATATACAGAGGAGTCCATCAGGCCAGTTAATCTTGTAGGATACAGAAACACGAAAACAGTGTTTCAGTTTAAACCATGAAAATTCTTCCGAGAGCTTTTGTGGCTTTTTTGTTTTAAGACACAGTTTAAATAAAACTTTTTTCCTGTCCACCTAACTGAACATTCTTATTGTTATATACAGTACAGACCAATAGTTTGGGCACACCTTCTCATTCAAAAAGTTTTTCGCACTGACTGACCTTCCTTTGTTAAAGTAATGATGGCCACTTGTTTTTCTTTACTTAGCTGCATTTTCTTACCTTAATACAAATTCTAACAACCTATTCAGTGGGACTATCAGCTGTGTATCCACCTGACTTCTGCACAACACAACTGATGGTCCGGACCCCATTTATAAGGCAAGAAATCCCACGTATTAAACCTGACAGGGCTCTCCTGAAAAGAGAAGAGCATTTCAGGAGACCACCTCTTGATCATCAAGAGAACGCCAAAAGTGTGCAAAGCGTAATCAAAGCAAAAGGTGGCTATTTTGAAGAAGCTAGAATGACATGTGCAATATTGACATGCAAACATGTTAATTCATAGTTTTGATGCCTTCAGTGTGAATCTACCATTTTCATAGTCATGAAAATAAAGAAAACTTTTTGAATGAGATGGGGTGTCCAAACTTTTTGTGTGTGTGTGTCTATATATATATATATATATATATATATATATATATATATATATATATATATATATAGACACATACACACACACACACAGGTGGTCAGACTAAAAAGCTAAAAAGTATGGCTAAAATTGTCCAAAGTAATAGGTACTGCACGCACCGGAAGGGGTTACATTATTGTCTCTCATCTGCTACTATCTGGTGATAAAATCTGAATGCAGAATTGATTAACATTTGATCCATCAAATATTTTCGTGATTAATCACCATAACCATAAATCAACTCGATATTCTTGTTTGAAAAAAAAAAAAAAAAAAATATATATATATATATATATATATATATATATATATATATATATATATATATATATATATATATATATATATATATATATATTATATTATTTATAATATTATTATATATTCATTATTTACTTAATTATTCAATCATTATTAATTATTCGACTTAAAACATCACAAAGCGACGATGAACGACTTGTTTTAAGGCCATATCGCTGTAATAATAGACTGTAATTTTAATGTAAAGCTTCAAGAAAAGATTGTGCAAGTGTTTGGTTACTTAAAAGTTATCTGAATGTTCATAAGTGCGCGCACTTAATCCAATTCAAGCCGAATACAAACTTACCTGTCGTTGCGTGTAGGCCATAAAGGCAACAGGTGAAAAGAAATAAGTCCTGGGCCTTCATGGCGTTTATTCGAGCTAAACAGCGTTTTAAACACACAGTTAAAAGTTGTTAAGAGGCTCCATTCGTGTAGTTAGTAAGCTCTCACAGCTGGCGTGAACTCAAGCGGCTGTCACTGGCCTCGGGTTTCAGACGCAGTCGTGAACGCGCACGCACAAATGTATGGAGGACAAAAATGACTTAAGTAAATAAATTAATAAAAACTGTCTGTTTACAGGAGTGAAAGAAAACAAGCAAGAGAACCCCACCAAAAATATATGAATCGATCAAAAACAATAAAAATAATAAGTCTGATTGTGAATAAATAGCTACAATAAATAACTCAACGTAGAACTCCATGAATACAAAAAGTATAAACCATAAAATGTGGGTTACTCAATTACAGATTAAATGAGACAAAGTAAACCACAAATATGTTTATATATACACACATATTTATGTGTTAAATTGTGGTTGTAAATAAATAAAGTAAAATAAACAAACAAACAAATAAATAAACAAAATGCATCCATTACAATATGTGAAATGTATTTATTTATGTATTTATTTAATCATTTATTTACACATTTATCTAAATAATTAGTCAGGATTTGTATCATCTTAAAAATTATACTGATTAAAAACTGATTATATGTATTACACATTTAATTATTTATTTATTAAATTATTATTATTAAAATATACATTTTTAAGCAATATTATTAATAAGGGTTTGTAGTTGTTTTAGGTAATCACCAACAAATACAACTATGCGAATACAAATCTATGTGAACAATGGTGTCTTAACCAAATAAATACAAAACTCCAATGGAATACAAAACTAATCCAAATCAAATTTCAAACCAATGCAAGCACCTTTCTTTTAAACATGCTCCCAATCTCTCCCTTTGAATATAATGGCTAGATATATTTCAGTTGCATGCATCATGGTGAACATTAAACATATATGTAATTAATTCATATTATTTTAATATGTTCAACCAAAGCTTTACTGTTCTCCTGCTTTGATGTCACAAGTGTGCAAATCTTTCTACTTTGAGCCATACTTGAATCCACTCCAGCACATTTATTCTGGCTGCCTTTTGGCAAAAGCGGAGTATATTAATGTGCTGCACTTTTATGTAATTAATCAGAGCTGTTAAAATGAATTATACACCTTTTCTGCCCAATTTTATAATAGGATAAGATTTACTCTGCTGCTCTAGAGCGTTGACACTTTGATGGACCATTTGAAATCAAATATCAGGGAATTGAGTTTATCTCTATAGTTAACCAATAAAAGCTTTAGCAAAGCTAGCTTTTGTATGAGAACAGAGCAAAGCTGCTTCACAATTGAGCACTTTTTTATAGCAGCGCTAGCATTACCCACCCCACCCACGTGATCCTCTTCAAAGTTCGAAACTAACCTAAAATTGTCTGTACATTTCCCCCATTAAAAGTTATTCTCTGGGATTCAGCTGAAATAAAATTCAATGTTTTACATATGTTAAAAATCACTGATGTATCGCGTGATGTGAACTAGCAGCTATTGCTAAAGCGAGTTTCCCTGTGAGAGTTCTCCTCTTATGGCCAGTTGCTCAACATTTGGTCAGAATGTAGTTAATAGGGTAACACAGATTCAGATACAAGTAAAGTTTACAGGGGTGTGGATTTCAGAAAGGATTGTAAACAGCACCCTTTGCCTTTGAAAGATGCGTTAGCATTTAATGCTAAATGCTGCTAGTTAGATGTCACCAATGTCTGACTCAGTTTGACGATTCAGAAATGTATCTCTGCAGATTCTGATTACAGGAAAATTGAGAATTTTCAATTTAAGGCTAAAATCCTGTCACGTTTTTGTTCATGTTCAAGTAAAGACGGATTAAAATAAAATAAGCATCATCGACAGCATCTGTCATTGGCTAATGTAGAGGTGTTGCTAAAACTGTTTTACTGTAAAATTCCCTCTACAGTAAAACACAACTCAAATATATTTTACAGAGATCACAAACTGGATTTTTATCATGCCACAATTATAAAGATGTTGCAATTTTTACAATAAGGTCGATATCAAAATTTGTGGTAAAATAAACAAAAAAATTTGGGGTTTATGGTTTTCTTCAATCTGAAATCCATACATTTTAAATGTTCCGCTTTTTTTTTCTTTAGCTCACAGACTGACACTGGCATCATGTGACAATCATCAAGGCCGATTTTCTGCAGATTTATTCATTGTTATGAGAATAAATCAGCATAATAAACGTTAGCGTCCTTCTTTAATAAACAAGCATTCAGGTAGTGTGGGTGAAGGTAGAGCTACAGTAGTGGCCGTTGATTAAAGAGTGGGAGGAAAGGCCACATCTGAAATCACAAAGTGACACATTGAGCTTAAGAAATATTTAGGTGGCTCTAAAATAAAACCCTATCCATCTATACATTATCTTGTCGGCTTTCTTCCCTTTCGGGCTCGCTACAGCGGAATGAACCACCAACTCTTCTGGCACATGTTTTATGCGACGGATGCCCTTCCAGCCACAAAATAAAATCCCTTTTTATAAAAATGTAAGCAAATATGTTTAATTCTGAAACTATTATTTAAGATATATGACCAACTGTACATTGAAGGGGCTAATTAATTGACAGTGATAAGAGAGCTCTGGAACTTAACCTGCACCATGTCATAGCTGATGTCTGAGAAAGAATGAGGCTTTTTAGGTCTCAAGTTATTCTATGGACATTATTATCAGTTTTCAACACCCTTCATGTAATTCAGTAGGTCTCTACTCCATCCACTGACAGGCTGAATAGCTGCAGTAGGTTCTTATCATCCAGTTGTGATATTTATTATAACTGAAGGATGGATTGTCTTGTAGTAGAAACAGTATTGTGCATGTTTCTTATTTTATTATTGTGTCTTCCTAACCCCAACCATGTTTGGAATAGTTTGTTAGTATTTTCTAGTAACAGCTGAACTTTGTGCACCTACTCAAGCTGTCAGTAGGTGTTGCAGATACACATTGACGTTTAAAAAAATATGCCACCATATGAAAGTGTGTTTATTTTATTATAAAAGGATGGTATGACGGGTCTTTGCTTACTTCTATTTGAATGTGTAGCAGAAAAAAGAGACTCAGAGACAGACAGGATGACAATAAAAACAAATGACACTTTTCTATACAATCATACAAATATATTAGTTTTATTCAATATTATGTCTTCCATCGACTTATAGAAATAGATATAGATTCTATGACAAATGCAGATTTGAGTGTATGCAGTGTATAGTATTAAGAGTAACAGTGAATAAATACTAAACAATCACCCTCTGCATCTTTAATATTTCTTTAGATTATTCGTTTATGTGTCCAGTAAATATTGGTTCATGCACGACTGTACTGAGTTGTTCCTGCCAATATTGCACAAAGCCACCGTGATGTGGTCCACATGTCTTTTCATCACATGAAATGAGAAAGCCAAAGTTCAAGAAATCCTGCTGAGTCTGTCCTGGTGGTTATTGGTTTTTGTAGTTACAAAAATTAAAAACTGTCATCATGACTTTGCCTGGAAGACGTTTGCTTTGCATCGGTTTGGAAGACGAGAGGAAAGTATTATGGTTTGTTCTCCTTTTGTTTGGAAGACTCCATTACAATAATTTGGATAATCCATGCAGTATACAAAAAGATTAGCTCCCTTCCGCAGAAAGCTCCCATATGTCCTGAAGCGCATCATCCACTTCAATTGATATACTGTAAGAGGTTGTCACTTCAGTAGCAACACACTCCAGTGAACAAAAGAGCAGTTTTGCTGCAGTAGATCCCAACCACTGTTCTCTATGAAGAAGAAGGCATGAGCTGTAACCATGCAGAGCTGGGATCAATGTGTAAAACCAGTACCAGTCACCACCTCTTGTTCTTGATCTTCCCAAGGTGAGCCAAATGATTATTTTTCACCTCAAAACGTCACACCGACACCCTTCATCGATTCTTACCAACTAAACAGTCATAAATCAAGAAAAAAAATTGTCACATGATCATGAGAATGAAGGGAACACTCATGGCTTATTATAACACACACAATAATATTCAACACACTTGAAATAAACACAGATATTATGTTTTCTTTTCACCAAAACTGCATAGTGATAATTTCCCATAAAATCGACCCGGGGAACACTTGTTCTGCACAGACATTTTATGTATCAGCTGCAGTTAAACTCTAAACTAAAGGTCACTTCTCAGACACCACAGAGAAGCCTGTGATTATACTAAAGCTGTGAGGAACTCTGGATTTTAAAGGTCACTCTCACAACATACATCTGCTGGGAGACTAGCATCCCAATGCTGCGCGTGCAGTACAGATGTGTCATCAGCCTGTGCATGAGTTAAAATGCAGCAAGGCTTCTCTCTCTGACTGAAACACACACATGTACCGAGGCGATGACATTCAGCCGAAGAGAAGCGTGGTAAGCATTGTGAGGGCTCAGAGATGTACTGGATCCTGGGGGACGAGACTTTGGTCGAATCATGGGAGGAGGCTTGAAATTTTGTCTTTTCTGCTGCATTGCAGATACAGGGTTCAGGCTACTCCTCAAAGTAAATCAAGTGGACACGCATGCACACAAACAAACAAAACGAGTTCATACATGGTTTCTGGATCTTACTAATTAGCAGAAAACATGTCTTCGCCCCTTAAAATCCATGAAATGCCAACAGGAACTCACAACTGACAGAAGTCTACGCAGTAACTTTGCAAATTGTGACTGCTTTTGAAATTAAATGTTTTTGATTGTCTAAAAAAAATTATTTTAACATCAAATGAATTTCTATGACATGAGACAGGAACATGAATTGAGTGGAGAAAAAAAACTGAATTTACAAGACAATATGAAGAAAGAAATAGAGCCACGTAATTTCAAGACCAGATGTAGCGATACAGACACAACTTTAGAATGTGACAGTTCCCCTATGAAACATTTTCCACAGTGTTATAGGATACACCATAAAAGTTTGATTCTGTGTGTTTGAAATTGTTTTGAAATTTCCCACATACTGTTATGCTCACAACTAAATAAATAGTTTGTGTTTACTTTGCAGCCAGATTTACTTTTTATAACATTTTCTTTTCATCATCTTAGGCACCAATCATAAATATTTGCATAATTTTTTTGTTAATTTAAACAACAAACCGTTTGATTTAATGCTTACAAAACAAAAACCAAAAGAAAACAAATGTACTGTGGCTTTGGGTTGCCTGTTCACAATCTCTGACTCTCAAAGACTAAACTATTTTCTCATGAAAGTCTCTACTTTAAACTACTGTCAAAGAGGAAGTACTCAGACTTTTCCCAACTTCCAGCACATATGGGAGAATTAAGTTTAAGTGCTGACTCGTAAGAAACACATCATACTGTAATCAATGCCAAATGGTTCCTTGTGATTAAAGAGTCAGTAAAACAGATTCACAGCTTCAGATATTACCAAGCAGTTAGTTTTATGCTCCTGATAAAACCTCCAACAAACATAAGATCACTCAGCCTGAGACATCGTCAAAAATGAAGCATCTGTCAAACCATACGATCTAGCTTGGTTTTATAGCTGTTTAGATTTAAGCTAGTAGCAATGAACTATAACATGTTTGAGATCTTGCCTTAACAGAACCAATAAGTCTGTGTGGTTTCATTAAATCTGCTACAAAATCTATTGACAATGGATCAATTTTAAGCAAGAAAACATGCACCATGCATCAACCTGCTCAAGTAGAAGAGAACTTGGTGAGATGAAGAACGATTTTTAATTGCATTTAAGTAGGTGGTTGTGTTTCGGAAATTGCAGTATTCGTGTTGCATGTAATTGTTTAATCGATACAGTGCAGATGAACAATGTGTGCTGTAATTCTTATGTGAGCTTTGTAGCAGCACAGTTAGCACTTCTGTATTTTTATTGCTTTGTTAAATAATTTAGGACCTCTAAAAACAAATGTATAATATCTTAACTAAATGTACATTCAAATTTGGAAATGATAAAACGATTTGTGTATCATGTTCATTTCGAGACAGTAGATATTAGTCCATCCAGAATAGTTTTATTTTAAAAGCTAAGTTACAGCCTATAACCAATGATTTGTCATATTAGTTTGTCATATTAGTTCACTGTGTAGATGATTTTCTGGATTTGATAACCTGCAGGAAATCTGTGTTTTAGCAGTGTGTTCACACCAAGAACAAAAGCTGCAGGATTTGCAGAAGAGGTGTAATCGGGCTTTAAAAGTTTTGTTGCAAGCATAGTAGAATTTAGCCCAAACCTAATATTTATAGGCCCAAACACTGTTCAAGCCTAAGATTGTTGGATGTATGCCCACAGCTTTTCAAGGAGTCATTTATACATGTATTAACTTAATTTATGCATTTCACATAACCCAATAGCTCAGTTTTTTTGTCACTGATTGTTGACATTACATGATTATTTCAGTTGACCAAAAATGTCTTCAGTCCGGTGTGTTAATCCCGTTTGGGGGTTGATGAAGGAATGTTTGAAAGAGAAGAGAAGCCAAACTCTACACTTTATCTTGAGGTAAGGATGTATACTGAAAGAGACTAGCTTGAAATTAATTTGATTGGAAGTTTCATTTGTTAAATTGAAAGCCCTGGTTGTGGCCGATGATGGCTTTTCAATAATATCTGATTTGATTTAACTATTAAAGGCTTAACTGTTTTTTTTTTTTACTAACCTTGTAAATTTAATCAGCAGAAGATTATGTTCATCTTCTACAAAAATGTATACTATTTCCTCATGCCCCCAAAAGCACGTTGGCAAACATGTAAGTAGTCTTTACTTTCTTCACTTCTTCCCGCTACTCAATTATTTAATTCACTGCTTCTCCTTTGAATATACAAAACAATAAAGGAATGAAGAAAATAATATATGAATTTGAGTTTAAATAAAAGCAATGATTTACATGGACACATATGAGGAACTTACAAATGCAGTCAGATCATTGAGAAATTGGCTAACAATTGTGAAATTAAACAAAACAATGTCTTTTCCTCTGTGCTTGCGTTCACCAATCGAATCTTGTTCCTCACGACACACAAAGCTTTGTGCCTCATGGGACTCCACCGGAAGTTCAGGTCCCTACTTCTCTAGCCCTTTATAGGATACACCAACCATTTCCAGACATAAGCTTCAGCTTCACCTCTTCTGTATCCATGTTGTGTCTTTCGCACAGATTTAAGCACATCACATGACTACTCGCTCTTTTGTAGGGCTCAGTAGAGCGTAGGGGTTGGTGAAATAATTTTTTTTAGCCTGCAGAAAGCTAAACAAAGATATTTATCTCTAAAATAATCTCAAGGTAAGTCATAGGAAAACGTGATCGGGAATTCATGTGGAGAAACTAAAGTGGAGATGCAGGTTCTGCTGTGTGGATTATGGTATTTTCTGTACAGGTCTGTTGAGGTTCTAATATTAGATATTTGGGTAAAGTTGTGGAGGACATACACATATTTTCTAGCATCCACGAAGGAGGTTTGGCACGTTTGGCGCTCTATGAGCCCAAGTCATTTTCTCAGGAAGCTCACCTAGTACACTTCTTAAATTGCTCATCAGCCATGCTTGTGATACTAGACTATTATAAATAAAATCGAATTGTGAATTGATTAAAATACTTGTTTTGGATAAAAAGCTGTCTATCTGCACCTTCAATGGGAAAATTACAAACAACAAATGTACAAGTGTTGTGATGACAGAGATGTGCATGATCCAAATTTTGATAACTACAGAAGGAAAGAAATAAAACACACAAACATGCTAATGAAGGATGTTGTCGTTTCTAAGGTCTTTGCTGCATAAACATACCATTTTAATGGCTTGGCTCTTCTGTAAAGCATTAGCCCTTATAGTAATTTTTTTCTCACTTCAGTTTTTATGGGTTTAAAATAACCATAAAATTGAGAGAGAACAACTTTTATGTGCAAACAGAGTGGTTTTGTAAAACCTTCTGATCTGAGCTTTATGAACATCTCACGGAAATATATCAAAGCATGCCAAATATAAAGGTTCCCAAAGGTCTCCCAGACAATAAGCAAGCTGTGACCCTTGTCTTTATTAAATCTTAGATGTTCAGACATCAGAAAGTGCTTGTAAATAATGTTCTAAAAACATAAACAAAGCCATAACAGGCAGTCCTCTGACCAAATCACATCTTACTGGATTTTAATTCTATTTTAATTCTTTGTTCCCCATCAAAATTCTTGAATCACACAGACCTGGACAACCTTATTATAGCCCTTATGAAAGTACAGAACGTTAAACTCTAGCAGCTGAATTCGCTGCTGTTGCTGGAGCTGATTAATAAGAAAAAAGTAAGCTGTATCAACACTTTAGAAACCCTCTTTCTTTATCATGTAGCATATTTTTTGGATTGACTAATCTTTCAGGTCTAACAGCTATGATATATTACGCATCGAGCACATGACCTCAACAAGACGTCAATTTAATTTCTTCAGAACTAACATCTCATATATTTTTGATATCATGCAATCGCCTGGAATAAATATCGTAAATGTTTTTTTTGATTAAATCATTTGAAGCTATAAGGTGCAATCCAAATTTAAGTTCTTAAAATAAATATAATTTAGTTTAATACATTTTTTATTCCATCTGGGGATGAGGAGTGAGGAAATCATACTAACACCCAGTTAAAAATATGGAAGGAATTTCACAAATACTCCCAAAGCGCAGATTTCTAGGATTGGTTTTAATAATTTTTATTTCAGATAATGTATTGCTGCAGGGAATGAAGCTATAATTATCACAGACACAATTTCCTCACCACCAGGTGCATGCTTTGAGAAATGGTTCAGCTCAGCAAAATAAAAGTTTGATTTTTCAGGGTTTTTTTTGCAATTTGTTCAAGCTTTGTGGTTGATATCACAGTGATGATCGATTAAGCTTAATCTTAAACTCCTCAAAATAAACCTTAATGAGTGAGTAGCACAGTGGTGTAGTGGGAGGGTTGCCTCTCAGTTAAAAGGTTAAGGGATGGAGAGTGCTTTTCTAACTGGGAGTTTGGATGTTCTCATGCTGGAATATGTTACTCTATATTTCCCTCAGAAGAAGTACAGTGGCTTTCTCTGGCAGCCTGTCCAGAGCTTTATGAAATATTCAAAGAAAACAAAATTAAATGCAAAAAAGTTTTCTTTCTATGTCACAAATGTATATATAAATATGGTTCTGAAGTATAGCATAACATTGAATTTAAGTATTTTAAATAAAAAAATACTCTAAAATGTGATGTCATAAAAGTAAATGAGTCTGGATTAAAATTTTGTTAAATTATACATTGGAGTTAAAGTAAAGTATTTTTCAAAACTCAAAAGCATATTTTTTTATATTCTGATGTCATAGAGGGGGGGGGGTTAAGAGCATGCTTAAATGAATCACAATTCAGTAATCTAAATAGACGTCAGGAGTACGGAAGATGAGAGAGATGAGATTTAATTGTATGCTGAAACTTTTACAAATAGAAAAATATTAACAAAATGTTATTTTTAAGATTTTGACAAGCACACTGCAAGTCACACAAACATCAGCTATCGTGGATCAATGAGTTGAATACCTCATAAATATTTTGGTTATGTTCTAGACTTTTAGCAACATTGTAGCCTGTTAGAAGAGTGAGAATTTGTAACATTGTTTATTTTTTGGAGATGTTGTGAGAAGTTGCAGAACATTCATATTTTGATTTCTGGAGTCTCTAGAAACAGGTTGACCCACATGGAAGGAGAACATATGCTTTAACTCTCATAGAATGTGCATTTGTTTTTACATGTGTTTCCAACAATTCTCAAAAAAACAAAAAAAAAAAATCATAACCCCTGCTTTATGTGATGCAAATCTGCAGTGATTGGTAGTTAAATCCTGCCAGAACCTACACTCGGCATGGAAAAACCAATCAAATGCACACCACATGAAATAAAACTAAAATCCATAATAGAAGCCCTTTAATAAAAGTGTTTTCAAAACCTGCAAAGGTTTTCCTTTTTGTAGATATTTTTAAAAGTAGAAAACAAGATAGAAGATCTGTATATGAGGACCGAGTCCTGGTCAGATTATTTTTGCAATTTTCAACTCCATTAACAAATCAATGTTTCCAACACCTCAATGAATCAGAGGGTCACAAGTTACTGGTCTAGTAATGCTGCTTGCTTTGAAGAAAATCAATGAATTTGACCCTTTCAGCTGTTCGGGTGATTGGTTCCGCTGACGGAACTGCTCACAGGCAAATGTAATAGAATCAAAGTGAATCCAGGGACATGAACTTTGAGGAACCTGCCGCCTCAAACGTAAGCATGCTGTGAGAAACCCAATGTACTAGTTAAAAGAGCACAGGTGTAGCCATATTGCTCTCTGGGCCTACTGCTCTGAGGAAAATATCAACTAATCATCGCAAAAAGGAACAATATTACCACAAAATGAACAATATTACTACCTCCATTATGAACAAAATTGCACACACATGCACTCACATACATCAGCACATATGTGCGTATCCACACACACAGGAGGAGGTGATAAGCATGGAAGGAGGTTAGCAATGCCTGAGGTGGAATGACTTATAGATAAGGAAAGTTTTATTTATTCTAGTTTTATGCTAGCTTTGTTTGTTTGTGTTTTCGTGTGTGCATGTGGCAGGCTCCTTAATGGCCCCCGGGAGACAGTGTGGGGCTTTTCCTGTGCTGTGAAGTGGAAAATAACTTGTGCATCTCAAGCTAACCAATGTGCAGAAGCGAAAGAAAAGGAAAGGAGACTGCAGGAAAGATGGCGGGTCTATTTTAAAGGAATGCCGACAGCTTCAAAGAGAGTTTCTTCATGAAGTACTAAAAAAGAGGAAGACAGGGATGGTTTCAGGTGATAGTGTGGCGTCGTATTGTAATCCCAGAGCATTCGAATTATTATTGCTCGTTGTTCCCTTGATTGAGGAAGCAGAGGAGACCAGAAAAGAAGGACGGTGGGCATCTGACCTGCTGCCGTAGCTCTTTAGAATTGTCTGAGGATGAGTGGAGGGACTGTTTGCAGCAACCGTCCTGCACCTGTCTCTGGATGTCCAAGTTTCCAAGCACACTAAGACTTCTTGTCCCTCTGCTAGGATGCGGTGGGGACTGTGAGAAACTGCTCTTTCTTACTGTTTTTATGGATGGGCGAGTCTGACGTTTTAGGTGTTTTTCTGGGTGGGCTTTGCTCTGCCACTTCGTGTAGCGATGGCTCCCGGTACATGGCAACTGGAGAGAAAGTTTCAGAGATAGTTCAATGATCAGAAACTGGTTATCGTTTCATTTACTTAACCCTTTCAGAGCTGAATTATTTTCTAGGCTTCGAAAAATACTAAACATTCATCTTTTTAATGCTTATCTTTTAAGTGCCCATGATGACAAAGTCCTAATTTTACATGTTCTTGTTTAGCTTTATTCTTTTTTAATCTCTCATAATTTTATTTTGATGGAAATTAGGTGTGGGTTATTAATAATTATAAAGTCAAAATCTTACGCTGCATTTTTTAATCTTTGTATTTTTTTTTCATTTGAACTTTATGTTCACTCTATGAGCAAAAACATTTATTTCTTCAGCAGATTACAACAGCATGATTTATCCACTATGCTGCACTGCATAAAAAAAATCCAATGGCAGGAAAAAATAATTACATCTGAGTGAAATTTTCCAAAAGAAATAAATAACGGAAGAAACAGGGTGGCCATTGCAATGAACACATGGTCTGAAGTGTTAAGGGTTAAGAAAATATTTGATGACATTTTTAAACTTAAGTACATTTTTAAGCACAAAAAGGTCTGAGATTTCTTACAAAAATCAGATTGAGTTTAGATATTGAGTGTAATGCTAGATATTGTACCTTTTAGAACTTACGTTGTTTTTTTGTTTTTTTTGAAGGAAGCCAAACACTATAATATCAGCTAGTTTGATTTAAAGAATATCTTCATCTTCAGAATTGAATGAGTGAGTTAACCAAAATCCAGTTATACCCTCTATGAGCTTGGGCAGGAAGTGGGCTGCTCCTTTGGTCTTCTTGACTCGATTTCCCTTCATGACCTCTCCGTCTCGGTTGATGCCGATGTACCAGGCTCGACCAGACTGAGTCTGACGATACAGGATGGATGAGTATGTCACATAATAGTTCTCAAACACACACTCCTTGAATTTGCACTCCGGTGTGAAATGTTCCTGTATTAGAGACAAAAAAGGAAAAGAACAAATTAGCTGCTTCCTGTACTGGCAGAAACTAGAGTTTTTACATTTGTTTTCCCCCTAGGTTTTGAAACAGGCAATTCTGTAAATGTAAAAAAAAAAAAAACAAACAAAAAAAAAAACTAAGAACATTGTCTGTAGTATAATAGAACATATATTACTTTAACAAATATCTGTATGGGCATCTTTTCTTGGTTTGTCTTCCTTTGTTTGCCACACAGGTACTAACTGGGAATCTTAGACTTGTGAATTTGGTCGTGAAAAATAAATCCACGAGAGAGGAAAAATGTAAAGTCACTTAAATAAATAAACAGCATATACAAAAGTTATTTGAAATGAAACAATTTTTAGGGTAGTGCTATAAAGCAACCCACTCTCATGCTCGAGACCAAAAGGTTGTGCGCTCTCAGTCACCATACCTTTACTTCCTATTTATAGTAACATAACAAGTTCATATATTTTATAACAAAAATTATTTGGCTCCAAATGAAATTTCTGTATTGTTTAATGTTTTAAAAAATGTGCACACACAGTGATTGTCTCGAGTGGGATTTGAAATCTGAATAGCAGCTTGGCTTTCTAATGCACAACTGACTTCAACATTGGGGTGGTCCTATTTATAAACTGTTTATTTTAATTTCAATATGCATTTACAAGACATCAGGCTAACAAGAGGATAACTCTACACATACCCGATTAAGATGGAAACATTTAATTTAATCATGTATTTTAGTAATGGTTTACTGTCTTGAATAACCAACTGAAAAATAGATTATAAAAAAGCCGCAGGTGTTCAGGGTTTAATGGCACCTGCATAAAATATAAAGTCCAGAATGCAAAATGGGTTACATTATATAGATAAAACCCTGAAAATCTCGAAACCTAACAAATTCTGTAATATTAACAGAAATAAAAATTTCTTTTACTTTTTACAGTGTAGACTGCAAGACTGTTTCCAATCCATGAAATGTATTACTTTATACATATGTTGTGCAGCATGCAAAAAGTAACCCATAACATATTACTTATAACTACGTCCTAAAAGTAATCCAGAGCCGATGAGGGGTGGCTCTGCATTACATCTGTGTTTGTTTCAGCCAAAGGGATGTGATTAGGGCCCTGTAACTGGTGAAACCCAAAAACATACTCACACAGATGTCAAGAAAGACAAAGAGAAAAACACAAGATAAAAAAAGACATCTTAAATGGGAAAAAATGTGACAGACAAGCTATTTCTATGATTATTCTTTGTAACTTTTATGAAACGCCAACTTTCTGAATGCTGTTGTTAGGGTATTCATCATTTCAGAACAAAAAAACACTATTGACACATGTTTTGTTCTGCTGAATAAAAGTGTTACCGTGAGAAACTCATCTGAGGCTCAAACACAGGGTCTCTGAAGCCCTGCTGGAGATAGCAGTGTGTCAGGAAGGCAAACCCTCCTTACATCCCATCCAGCCCTCTCTCTTTCTAGCAGCCTGTCATTTCGTAACCTTGTCAGGGAACAAACCAATTTCCAGGATTGATTGGGATCCTTGGTGTGACTAGTGAGCAAAGCGGCTGAATAAGAACTTCACTTTTCTTCCTCACTCTCGTTTGGAAACCCCTTCTGTTAACAGCAGACAATTAATACATAATTTAGCTGCCTTGATTGTGCTTTTGTAATTAAAGTGTGCCAATTTAGTCTTTTAATCATCCTAGTTAGCCTTGGCACTTCCTTACACTGTTACAAAAATGGTTACTTTTCAAATACTTGAAAAAAAATAGAACCTTATTAATATAAAGCTTTTTATATAGAGAGAAGAATAATGTTTATTGAACTCAAAATAACAAATAGTAGTAGATAAAACACAATTACAAGTGGTCCTTTTAAATTAGCTTAATTTTTGGATATATATATATATATATAAAGTTAATACTGTAACTATAAAAAATTACTTGTGTCTACAACGTTCATTTTAAAAATACTAAAACCACCTTAATTCTTTGTGACATAAATTCATAAGATATTAAAAACAACTCTTCAAGAGTGTGGTCCAGATGGACAGGATAGCATCATAATAATAGCACGCTGACCCTCCTCATGTGAGTGGTGCAGCAGAAATCATCAGACCAGGAAACATTTTATCCAATCTTCTATTGTCCAATTTTGATGAGCTTGTGTGAGTTGTAACCTCAGTTCACTGTTCCTAGCAGACAGCAGAGGTTCTTGCAGTGATCTTCTGCTGTGGTAGCCCATCCTCCTCCAGGGTTGATATGTTGTGAGTTCAGAGATGTTCTTCTGCTCACCTCAGTTGTTACGAGTGATTTTTTGAGTTATCATCCCTTTTCTATCAGCTCAAAACCAGTTTAGATATTATTTTCTGACCTCTGGCATCAACAAGGCATTTGTTATATCCAACTGGATATTTTTGCTTTTTTGGGATCATGATTTGAAAACCTTATAGATAGTTGTGTGTGAAAATCCCAGTAGATCAGCAGTTTCTGAAATACTAAGATCAGCCAATCTGGTACCAACAACCATGCCATGTTCAAATTCACTTATATCACCATTTCCCCCCTTCTGATGCTCGGTATGAACAGCAGTAGATCATCTTGAGCAGGTCTGCCGTGTGATTGGTGATTCACATTTGGGTTTACGAGCAATTGGACTGGTGGACCTAATAAAGTGGCCAGTGAGCGTACATAAGTGGCATTGATCAAAATATAGCTACATATTGTTTTTTTTCTCTACCCCAGAAAAATTGTCTTGCATGAGAACTTTCTAAAAAACAAGTTAAATAACAAAAGGAAAAATGGCTGCTATAAACAACAAACATGCTTTTTATTTACAATAGGGTAAGTACTGTAAAACATCTTCATGGATATAGGCCTTTTAACATTTTACTTCATGCGTTCTGGTGAGTCAAAGGGAATTAACTCATTTCAGAGTGAAGAGCTCAGAGTAAAAAGTCGATGCCAACTTTAATTAATTAATTGCTAAATTTAATTGAATTGGAGCTTCCAGCTGACAGCAGATGATGGAGAGAGAGAGAGAAAGAGAGAGAGAGAGAGAGAATGTATGTCTGTGCAGTAAAATGAGATGCAAATCATTCCCAGAATACCCGAGGAACCCTTATGTAATACCTGCTGACTTCCACTCGGTTTGAAATAAGAGCTTCATCAGCGTGAGACAAAGGGACAAGTTTTCCTAGGCATCTTTCGACATAAACTAAGAGCATGTACGGAAAAGCTAAAATATTTGCAACAAAGCCATTAAAAATCATGTTTTTTTTAATTCAGGGGTTTTGCTCGTTCAGTGTGTGAGGGATGACCTCTAGTTTTCTCTACCACATCTGCTGTGTTCTTTTGCACGCTGAAGTCCTCTCATTGACCAACAGGGGTCAGAGTAGCACACAAGGCTCAGCTGGGCATGACCTGCACAGGTCAAGTGGAAACGTAAGCTGGCTGATGCTTCGCTTGCATTTAGGGTTCCTCATCAAACACTGTCTCTCACTTCTTTACCGGATTTATCCTACGCTGTATTTTAACAAAAAGGTTTATTATAAAATGAGTTTTTTGTCATTTGAGTAGAGAGAAAATGAAATTTGGGTGTAAGTACAGTAGAGTGGTGGAAGTTAAATTGTATTCAAAAGTAAGTTTGCTGTTTTGTAATACCCCTCTGTGGTTTGCTAATGAGCAGCATATGCATACAAGGGTATATTATTTTGATTAATTTTGAGTTCATTATTAGTGTTGCATGTCCTGTGTGTTTATTGGAACACAGGGTGTATTTCAAGTGAGCAATGGAACAAATTTAAGCTAATATCTCTTATATGTGTAAGTTTATCTAAATTTGAAAACATTATACCTGTAACACCACGCCCTTTCATTATGGCAGATCCAATCCCGATATATATTCACCTCTACACAAAGCACTCATCAACAAAAATTGACCTGAATATCATTGACACTTATGTAAGAGAAGCCCTTGGGTGCTTGCTTTTTCTGACCCTTTTTGGTAGTTATTAATTTAATTATGGCTTTTTATTAACCACTTGTTGCTCCCTTAATTGATTCAAATCTGATACAGTATACACATAATTTACTGATACATTTACATTTATGCATTTGGTAGATGCTTTGTCCAAAGCGACTTACATTAGGGGAGAGACAATATGCAATTTGTTACGTCGTCAAAGTGTATCTCAGCTTGCTCATAATAGAAATGGTATCAACTGACACAATAAACCATAGAAGGAAGAAAATAAAGAGAGAAAGTAAAGACAGAATTTTTTTTATAGTAGGTGTTTTCAGAGAAGAGTTTTCAGTTGCTTTTTGAAGGCTGTTTGAGTTGCTGCTTTCCTGACTGGATCAGGAGTTTGTTCCACCAGCCAGAAGAAGGAGAGAGAAGGTTTATTGTCTTTACGATGTTAGTCAATGAACATGCCTCTGGATTTGCTGGGAATTAAGGCCCTGTAACCCCACAGCAAAAAAAAAAGTTTCATTAGTTTCATCCTTTATCATAGTAAAAGTTATGAAACTCGGCTTAAACTTAACATAATACTGCTTTACTATGTGTTAAGTTAATTAAAATATTTATTTATATATTCACCCACTATAGATTGAATATCATTTAATTTCTTCTGAAGAAGGTGCCATTTTTAACACACTTTATCACAATGTTTCAACTATTTTGTGTTTTTGCAGTGTAGTATAACTGGTGTAATGAGCAGCAGTTAGCGAGCAGCTCACGAGCAACGATTCTGTGGTCGCAAGAAAATCAAATCGGTTTGAAGTCTTGCTCGTTCCTCATGAGAACATTGTGAGAACTTATTGATGCAGTGCCACCAGCCGAACTTCTCACTCTGTCTTTCTTTGTCCATGTAGATGTTTTCCTTTTATTTTCAAAAGTTTCTGCATATACAATTCCACAAAATTCCATGGCAGCTTGTTTGTTTTTGGTGAGCTTTCGCAAGTGATTGACGTGGCAAAAAATTGTAAAAATGTGTGATTTGGTGGATCAGAAATGACGAGAATGAAATCTCAGTGCTTGGTCCATGGCTCTCAGTCAAGTAGCTTCACTCATAATTATGCACAACTCTAAATATTAATGGCACTCTTAATAAAAAAATAACACCCCCATTAGAGTTATCATGAAAGCCAATTAAAACAATAATCATAAAAATACCCAATAAAGCCAGGGGTGTGAACCTGTCTTAAAGCTATAAAGTTGGGAATTTTTAACATTTCTATCAATGGGAATCAGCTCACCTCTAGATTCAGCCTCAAGTGGTCAAATAAGGAACTGCAATATCTCATAGTTCCTATTATGCATCGCTTGGGTGAAAACAACACAAAATTAAAGCACCTGCTTCCTCCTCTTATTTCTGGCATATACACTCAAACATGACAGAAAAATGTTTACTTTACTGCTAGATCTGTGAAATATGTAAGTACTTGTGAATTGATTTCACCTTTAAGACCCAAGCAAAACACTGATGAGAATATCCAGTAAATATAGCTGTGATAATACTGAGTTTTAGCTGGATAGAAGTGTGTATAGGTACCAGGCAATCTGAAAAGTGCTTACTAAGATGAAGTTTAACACCCCAGTGAGCATTGACGATCTTGCAGAATGACAGGGCCACAAGGAAGATATCAAATCAACTTCAAGGTGTGAGAAAATGATGCGAAAGATTTGGCAACAAAAAATGTACTGTAAATCAACTGATGCAGCATCTCACTACATGATGATTGGTCTACCAGAATTCTCTTTAACTTTCAAAGAGTACAAACATGCTGTTTTAGTGGTATAATCAGAATTTAATCATAGATATTCCTAATAAGTCTTAAAATAAAAAGGCAACCATTTTTATTGCTTTAACCAGACTTGAGAGATGCTTCCTCACGCACAGATCTAAGAACAGCCTTGCCTACTGCTGCTTTCTAAGAGGCTATTACATGACAGACACCAGACTGACCCTGGGTCAGCATGGAGGTGGGTTTCCTTGGCTGAACACCTGCTTGTCCCTGCACTGCTGACCTCAGAACAGCTGTAGCACAGCTCGTCCTCTGCAGCTCTCCTTGGCTAAAGGCAGCTGAGCATTTTGGGAATTTCCAAGACTAAAGCACAGAACAAACCCCTTGAAGACACAAAACCTTGTTCTTTCTCCTTCGGTGCATTGTTAGGGGTCATTTGCAAGCAAACTCATACACTGATTTAAAAACAGATCAATTTGCTCCCTACCCTGTTCACTTGCTCACTGATTCTCCCATTTGCTCAAAAATATTCTCACTTTTTTACTCAATAAAAGTCTCATACTCAAAGTTAGAATTGAAAATGTGCTCATTTCTGCATTCACCTTTTGCCCAGTCAGTCATAAACTCAATTTCCATTAAGAAAGGTATTTTTTAAATTCATACACTCTCAAACTTAATTACTCATTCACAAACTTGATGACCTTAATGAAGGGTTTAAAAATTTTTACATGTTATGTCTGTTTTTACTGTACCGACAAAGTACTTTTATCACCCAATGTTCTTAATCCTAATGTTGTAATAACCTTGCAGCTTTTATCTTTTCAGCATTCTGGGCAGCTTGCTGTAAAAACAGGCTATATAAATAAAACATACTCGTTTACTATCCACTTTAAGAAATCAAATTTTTCTGATTACACCACTGACTGACTGACTTTTACTCCATAATAAATTCCCTTGTTCCCTCACTCACTCAATTTTTGGTAACTAAACATTTACTCACTTAGTACTCATTCATTCATCTATACATGCTCTCAAGTAGTCTCACTTAATGATTCAACTCCTCACTTGCTTTTTCTCTCACACATTTACTAATTTTCATCCAACCATTTATCTTATGAAAGAAGTCACTCTAGAATGATCCCTCTATCTCTCACTAACACAGTCACTCATTTATACATTCATTCCCTCGCTCACTCACTCCCTCCGTCACTCACTCATCCAGTCCCTCTCTGTCACTCTGTCACTCGCTGACAGTCACTCATTTATTCATTCATTCCCTCGCTCACTCACTCCCTCCGTCACTCACTCATCCAGTCCCTCTCTCAGTCACTCTGTCACTCGCTGACACAGTCACTCATTTATTCATTCATTCCCTCGCTCACTCACTCCTTCCGTCCCTCTCTCAGTCACTCTGTCACTCACTGACACAGTCACTCATTTATTCATTCATTCCCTCGCTCACTCACTCCTTCCGTCCCTCTCTCAGTCACTCTGTCACTCGCTGACACAGTCACTCATTTATTCATTCATTCCCTCGCTCACTCACTCCTTCCGTCCCTCTCTCAGTCACTCTGTCACTCACTGACACAGTCACTCATTTATTCATTCATTCCCTCGCTCACTCACTCCTTCGGTCCCTCTCTCAGTCACTCTGTCACTCGCTGACACAGTCACTCATTTATTCATTCATTCCCTCGCTCACTCACTCCTTCCGTCCCTCTCTCAGTCACTCTGTCACTCACTGACACAGTCACTCATTTATTCATTCATTCCCTCGCTCACTCACTCCCTCCGTCCCTCTCTCAGTCACTCACTGACACAGTCACTCATTTATTCATTCATTCCCTCGCTCACTCACTCCTTCCGTCCCTCTCTCAGTCACTCTGTCACTCACTGACACAGTCACTCATTTATTCATTCATTCCCTCGCTCACTCACTCCTTCCGTCACTCACTCATCCAGTCCCTCTCTGTCACTCGCTGACACAGTCACTCATTTATTCATTCATTCCCTCGCTCACTCACTCATCCAGTCCCTCTCTCAGTCACTCTGTCACTCACTGACACAGTCACTCATTTATTCATTCATTCCCTCGCTCACTCACTCCTTCCGTCCCTCTCTCAGTCACTCTGTCACTCACTGACACAGTCACTCATTTATTCATTCATTCCCTCGCTCACTCACTCCTTCCGTCACTCACTCATCCAGTCCCTCTCTCAGTCACTCTGTCACTCGCTGACACAGTCACTCATTTATTCATTCATTCCCTCACTCACTCACTCCTTCCGTCCCTCTCTCAGTCACTCTGTCACTCACTGACACAGTCACTCATTTATTCATTCATTCCCTCACTCACTCACTCCTTCCGTCCCTCTCTCAGTCACTCTGTCACTCACTGACACAGTCACTCATTTATTCATTCATTCCCTCGCTCACTCACTCCCTCCGTCACTCACTCATCCAGTCCCTCTCTCAGTCACTCTGCCACTCACTGACACAGTCACTCATTTAGTCACACTCATCTCTCTCTCTCTCACTCTCTCCATCAATCAGTCACTCCATCACTAACCCAGTCACTCACTCCATCGCTCACTTTTTCCATCACTCACTCACTCATTCACTCACTTTCTCTGTCATTCACTCAGTCACTCACTCACCCAGTAACTCATTCACTCTGTCATTCCTTCCTGCTATGGTTGATTGATCAGCTGATACAACTTCTTGCACGAGTGACATGAGATAGACTGTGTAACAAATTGCATATTGACTCTCCTCTACTGTAATAAATGCATGCATGTAAATTTCCCTTCTCCATTCCCTCCTACATCACTCTCATACTTTATTACTTATTCATTAACACTATAACATATCTCATCCACTCATTCACACTCTCGCTAGCATACGTTCATCATCCAATTCAATACTCATTGAATCAATCAGAGTCACTGATCAGAGAATCAACTATTCATTCCGTCTATCGAAAGTGTCTCACTCCCTCACTCGTTCACTCTTCTTAAGATCTTTGAGCTCGAAAAGAGAGAGCAGATTGTTGACTTGAATGAAGACCAATCAAGCTGATTTTAAAAGAGAGCGCAAGGTCACAAATGCGTGTGTGTGTGTTTTTGTCTGAGGAGCTAGAGAGAGTGCAGGTGTCCACAAAAATGAAAAAAGAACAAGGAAAGGAAGAGTTTGTTCATGCTGCTGTGGGATAGGTGGTCTAAGGTCAGCTAGAATCATTCGGGATCAGCAGTTAGACTAATTATTTCATCAGGGTGTGAGGTTGGGGACCCGAGGCTCAGATTATGGTGTGTAAGAGTCAGCGCCAGGGTGCTGAAGGCCAGAAGCAGAAACACCCTCAATTTGAGATGAGTAATAATCCTGCCATGACTTCAGGGCACAGCAAGGAACACACTGGACAAACGCACACACACACACACACGCATACATACACACACATGCGCACACGCACGCTTACACACACACATTCTGACATTTACTCCCTCGAGTATGCGGCTCATCCACTTCAAGTGTTTTCTTTATTACCAGTGTTCAGTTGGGCTAACAAAAACACTTGCAATAGTGTGCCAAGTTCAGCAAACTCTGCAACATTGATGCTTAGATGTTTTAAAGCATTGTGATTTCGTTTATTTAAGCATCCATGAGCTTGTATTTAGATGATTGCAGGTTTGAACTGTGACTGACCATATGCAAGCTCTTTCCATGTGGAATCACATGCAGAAGACATGTGAAAGCTCTGCAGATTGCAACAGATGATTCAGCTCCAGGTCCCGCACTGAGGAAATCAGTCTAAATCCTCATCTGGAAGAGTTTGAATTGAATTGTATTATTCAGTAATAGCTGAGGATCTAACCATAAAAAGAGAAATGTAATGCACTAAATCAGTTTGTGTCAGAATTGTGCGTTTACACAGAGCATCTCTTGACTATAGAGTATATAGAGTTCTCAAAAAACAAAACAAAAAAGGGGATGATTTCTGTCCTCAGAGCACTCTTTATTCAGGCTATTACATGAGATGTGCCTCAACTTATTCTTTATTCTATCTCTCTTTCTCCCTCTCTCTATTGAACATCGATTTCGATAAAAATCATCTGTTGAATGAAGTAGCGGAAAGAGTACACAAATATTGTACTCAAGAAAAAAGTTCTGCTACTTTACTGAAAATACACTCAAGTACAAGTAAAAGTACCTGCCAAAAAAGCCCCTCAAGTAAAAGTAAAAAGTAGTTAATAAAAAATGTAGAGTATTTAAGAGCAAGGTAACTTTTTACAGCAGCGACTGGGATTTTTCCCTAAAGAAGCTCAAAGTCATCTCAAAGTCAAAGTCAAGCTGTCTCAGACTGTCTGAAGATTTAACAATGATTATTAAACTTAATAAAAAATATCAGTGGCCACCATTCTTTGAAATTCTTAGGTTCTCTTACTTATGTTTTCAAAACAGAATACTATAATGCCCCTATTTTAAAATATTCAGTAAATATGATCAATATGGTCGTATATAACCAGATTGGGAGCAGATTGTGAGGAATGAGATTAAAAAGACTAACTTATCTAAACATACATCCTTGCAACAGTTTATATAAACATATTTTGATTCAGAGTATAGCTGGTGGATATTTTTACTGGACGATAAACATAGAATGTCAAGCATTTCACTTCTGGCTGGTCTGAATTTGTGACCCGCCCAGCATGTGATGTTTTTGTCTTTCACCATTGGATCATATTTTTTTTTTTTTTATATATATCTATTTTTATACTCAAGATAAAATAAAACAAAAAAAATACTGGGACATGCCATTTGTTATTTTTTGGTCTGTGTTCATCCTCAGTAATTTCAAGGGCCTCTGATTCAATTCTAATTAGGCACAAAACCTATTCTCTGTCATTGTAGGGTGTCGTTGCGAGTTATACACTGTGTTCATCCTCATGTACTACATTACAAGATCTTAGTGTTCATCTTGTGTTGTCCAGATACTTCTGTCCTTTTCTGTCAAGGAGGGATCTCTCTGGCTCACCCACCTACTGCTGGGGACAGTGAGGTCAGACTGGTTTCTGTTGCTGCTACTCTGCTCCTGGGTACTTCATAAAACCTCACATCTACTTAAGTAAAAGTACAAATTAAAAAAGCAAATAAAAATGTGGAGGTACATAAAAAACATCTTAATTACAGCAGTGTGAGAACATGTTATTCTTTTCCTCCTCTGGTTAAATGTTTGAAATGGTCAGAATTAGTATGATATGCTTATATTTGATAGAACTCTAGATTTACATAAACTTTGGAGTTTTTCCAGTCACCTTAAATAAATGTAACTTAATATCAATGGAGTACCAGAAGAGGAAGACTAGAAGAGAACAATATGAGTGGAAACTGTAATATAATATTAATAATATGTTTTATTTATATAGCCCATTTCCAGAGCTCAAGAACACTTAAAAATCAGAGGAAACATTACACTACACTATATTACACAGGATGAACACATTTCAGGATGGAACACGAAGCATGGAATATGAAAAACACATTAAAAGAGGAGGCATGAAGTCAGTTGAGCAGATCAGGGGGAGAACATTCAGAAAATAGGTGGGTTCAATTCAGAGGATTTAAAATCAGTGATATTACTGACAGGTCGGACTCATAGGAGTGTAGTGAGTGAATTAGGGTACAGTGAACAAGCATATTGCAAAGATAAGGTGGGGCTAACGCATTCAAAGATCGAAGAAGATTTTGAAATGTGATACGACTGTAAGTAACGATAAGCCAATCGAGATGAAACAGAATTGGTGTTATGTGAGAAGAGTGTTTGGCATGAGTGAGTAATCTAGCAGTAGAGTTATAAATGTTTTTAATCTGGAGATGGAGCTGGCAGGTGAACCGATTGTTCTTCAAAAGAGTAAAAGATGAAAATCAAGGGAAAATCTTAAAGACGTTACTTTAATACAAAGGAAACGAGGTAGAAAGATTAGTGAAAAGAAACAAAGGTAATTAGAGGGTAAACTTTTAATATGCTGACATTAAGCCTGGCCAGTGCAACAACAGCTGCCCCAATTCTGTCAGGTCACCTCTATCAGTGAAAATCTGCATCTTTGTCTGTGTTTGGTTTGTTCCCACTTCCTCTACCTCTGCCTCTTTGTGTTCATGGCCCAGGAGGGCTTCCACTCAGTGTGGAGTTTAAAAAATGGGTCAGGTTATAGAGACAAAGCACTATTTTTATCAGAAAGCAATTTCCAGTGCTCCCCTGCAGGTTGCACAGCACACAGCAATGACACAGAGTTTTCTAAACACCCTGACCTTTACACCTGATCAGTGTAGAGGACGGATGGAGTGGAAGGTGAAGCGAAATCTTGGAACAGTGACAGAAAGGATGCTAAAGAAAGATGATAAAAGACAAAAATGAAAGGGAAGAGAGGAGATGAACCAAGCCCACGGGCTGAGCTCTGCATGTCTTCACTTGTCAATTCATCTCTCTGTACATTCCCTCCTGTGGGTGATGGAGCCCTTAAGTCCCTGCTGTGAGATGCCCCACCGGCCATTACGTCTCATCTATCCCAATCGCTTCATCCCTTGAGAGGCAGCTTCTTTATATTTCCCTCAAACTTCCCCATTCTGTCAGACGAGAGGGATGACAGCCAAAGTACAACGATATGTTACCATGTTTTACCACAAGAAAACACACCAGTGACAGTTTCATTGCAGACAGATAATAACCCCACCGCAATGGCAGTGTAGATTTCTTGCAGGACCCAGAGTGACTTTTGAAATGCAGAAATGTTTTCAACAAATATGCAACTTGTCCCAATTTACTGATTTCCATTTCCTACAATGCATTGACTGACCAGTGATTTCTCATGTTAAAGCCCAATCTTTTCAGTTAATCTTACAGTTTTTTCTGTCGCTAACAAGCGCTAACCCATACTGCAGATAACTTTCTAAACTCTTAACACAGGCTCACACCTACAAAACACAATTGGCCAGATTAATAGTTTTTTTTCTCATTAGTAAACTATATACTAACTCTTCATTTCAAAATATAACACATCTTTCTCTGAAGTCACTGAATTTACAAAAACATTAGAATCTGACTCAAAATGTTTCAATCAAAGATTAACACTTTTTTTTCACTTCAAAGTCATCAAAGTACATCAGGTTTCAAAATACTGGCTATTGTTCTCGTAAAAAAACTGTATAGGTATTTAGAATCAAATTATGCAATCAAGAGTTTGAAACTAAATTTCTTGGATGAGAACTGTATGTCCACATGTAAAGTAATGTTCACATTCAAAAGCATTTCAGTCAAAAGCAAATATGTTTTTTTCCTGTACTGTTTACTACAGGAGGTACAGTATGATAGAACAGAAAACGGTTTACAGTGTTGCTTACAGCGAGCAAAATATCTGCGAAACAAAAACGTTTGTTGAAAGATTCACCTAATGGAGGCAACCATTCCATTATATACATACGTCGTCCAAACATTAAATGTAGCGTTTGTCTTTCCTGTTTCAAGACATCATACCTCAAAGACCTCCTTTTAATGTATAAGTTTAAATGAAATAGAAAAAGCCAGCCTGGAATCAGCTGTGATTGACCTAATTTACCATCATAGGTCAGCTTGGTGTCAATTATTCAATTGTCAAAAAATAAATAATACTAAAAATAAACTGAGAGATATTTTTGAGATGTATATTGTTTTTGTACTGACATCATTGCAGAAGAGGTTTTTATACTGTATCTAAAGGTTGGAATATTGTTTTTGATAATGTGGGATGTTGTGTATTAACATTTGTAAGTACAATAGACTGATACTGTGCTAATTGAGTTTAGAAATGAGGAAAGGTGATAACTGTTGGGACAAATGCTTTTTTAACGACTGAAAAAACTGTAACAGTAAATGTAGTTAAGTTAAAACCTGATTACAGGCCTTAAAGAGACATTGCAATGCTATTTCATGCATTAAAAGTTATTTACTTTGTCAAAAGCATTGTATTATAATGATAAGCACAAAAACATTTTATTTAACCTGACAAATGATTTATTGAATAAAAATCTTACTTCCTTTTGGAACTTGTTTTGGGGGAAAACATTTATCATCTGGCCCTCTTTATCCCTTTTCGGACAAGAATAATTTTCCAAATTATGTTTGAGTTAGAATTCTTCTCACTACAAGCGGTGGTGTGGGTGTGCTTTTAGAGACAGATGTGGAATTTGTTGCCCCTGAACCTAATGGAGACCAAGTTTTGGTCTTTTAAGCCTAACTAAAAACACATCTTTTAGGCCTAGCATTTGGAAATGAGCCCGAGCGTAGGAACGAGTAATTATGTTTGATTGTGGATTCTCTGAATGTTCTTGCTCTTATGTGTGTGTTATGATTTGTTTTGTTCAGGGCCTTGCTCAACCTTGATGTCCTGGGGCCTGTACCATGAATGTGGCTTAAACAAACTCAGTATTACCGGATTCGTGCTAACTTGACAAAACATAACCATTTCAATCCTGCTTAGTTGGTACCATGGTCCACTTTGATCCTGAAGCTCTGATTTGTTGACAGGCGCACAGACTGACGTAGGCAACGATTAACCAATCATGAACATGGATAGAGCGAGGTCTTTTTATATCTCTACGGAGGAGGAGCGAGAGATTGTAGTTCCAAAATACGATGAGTTTAAACATATATTTTGTGTCGTAGTAATTCTGTGGCTGCTGCCAAAAATCCATGATTTATTTCTGAATGTGATTATTAACATTACTAGATTACTAAACATATTCCATTTCTGAATCCCTGAATTATAATTATCTGTTGTAGTGAACCCATTCAGAACAACTACAGCCAAGTTTTTAAGGAGTTAGAAGACAAACGTCCAATAAACAAGTATATTGTATAAAATCCTTATTTAAGATCTTTACTAATAAATACAAAATAGAAAACAATGTGAATCAACATTTAAATGGTTTAGAATCAAATCACAAAAGAGTCTGAAGTAATCTTGTTTATAATGTTACAGTATCCCATGTTTGAGATCATTATACAGCAAGTACACAAAAATTCATTTGGATTGGCATGCAAACTCAATAAACAACTACATTCCCATCCCACTTATTTAATAGTATTTTCTTGATATACAGTAACTGGTGGGCACTTCAAGGAGCCCGGACTGTGTGCTTGCGAAGACTGTAAAAAGGGAACAAGTGTCCTCCAGGAGTACAAGATGATAGAACGGCCGAGCCAGTAGAAGGCGAATGAGCATGAAAATCAGAGAGATTGTGTGAGTGTGTGTAAGAGAGAGAGAGAGTGACTGATTTAGTCCCCATGGAGGACCATGTCTGTGCGTGTCAGCCACTGGAAAACATGAATTATTGATAGGCTCAGAGTTTAGGGCAGGTATGTGTGACAGGGAGAGGCCATGTGTTCAAGGCCATCTGATCCAACAACACACGCATAAAGAGGTGCGCTTGTGACAAAACATGAGCGCATTCTGTTATGCAACACACACTCATGCAACATCTCTGGAGATTCACGTACAGTTAGTGTTTTCATTAACCCATTGGATGATGTGTGGAAGAGCGGTCTAACGATCTAGACACAAAACCCTGCAAAGCTCACAAAGCCCTTACTCTGAGGTGCTGCCATCCATGATAACCAATTGCAAGTTCCGCCACTACCAACAGAGTTCAGTGACGCTGAAGGTTGCAGAAAAAAGAGATGGCAAAGATGGGGTAAATAATTTATTTGAAAACCCGGTAAAAAGAGTGAAGGTGCCAAACAGCTGTTAATTTATAGTAACATAACGAATGATGTTATATGGTTGGATAACATAAAGATATTAAGAAAAATGACAACAAATTAGTTTGCAGCTAGGCCTTTAGTTATCTAGACATTCAACGTCTGATCAGGCACTTAAATTTTACATTAGCACTTCAATTTAGACTGGCTTTTTTGTATATGTTGCCTTTTTATTATTAAGTTTTTTACTTTTTGTTTTTTAAATGCAATTTTTTAAAGAAAAAAATATTCCCATTCTGTTTTTTCCTGTTGGTGTATCTTTGTACCTGTTTTCTTGGTTAATGTGTTTTATGTATGGAGTATATATATATTAAGGTATTTATTAAATAAAGCCCACCAAAACAAACTGAAACAACTGGACAAACTTTCATAGTTTTTTTGAACATTTATGTACAAAATTAAGTGATTTAACAAGTTACTGAAAGTTATAACAGAATTATTGTTGTTGACGATATATTACAGCTTTAATGTTGATCCCTCTGAAGCTGTTCTTATGTATTAGTGCAGCTTGTTTCAAATCTGCAGTGTAGAGTTGTTGGTCGACTAATTTCTTATCAACTTGTTTGCTGTCTATGTTTCTGGTTTTGAGATCTTGGAAGTATTGACAAAAGTCCCACCAAGGTATATATATTTATACCAATTAGCATTCCTTGATGGCACCTTTCTTTTGTGCTAAGTAAAGAGAAACAATAAAAACATATATTTCACACAATTTGATTACTAATGCAATCCCTTGCAAACAATTTAACAGTAACTGTTAGTTCACACCTATTGTTTCTCCACATATTTCGAAACTAAGGGTCAAACTGTCAACAGTGTAGTTTTTCTTTATGCTCTTGCAGCATGCTTCAGAGGCTTCACATTGATGCCTTTGTTCTAAAACATTCTCCTTAAAAATAGGGAATTTTGCAATGAAAGGTAGGACACAGGTAGTGCGCTTTGAGATTCAGACTAAAGCAGAGAGGAAAGAAAAGGAGGTCGCACTACATGAGCTTTTCTGGAATAGGGATTCTCTCTCTTTTTTCAGGTATGGTCATTTCCCTTTGTAGAAAATGGGTCGAATTTCTTCCCATGAGGAGAACACACTCGCCACAGATGCTCTCCTTGCACAGGCCGATAGAAAGTGTATTTGAGCCACAGAGGAGGACACGCGAAGGGCAAACATTTAAAATGGTCACAATGTAAACCTAAATCTTGTGTTAATGACACATTTTAAGTGGTTATAACTAATCGTTTACTCTTCTTTAAAATATACTCCAGAATGAAGTACAATTTGATGGTTGTACAGAAAAACGAGAAAACTTGATGAGATTACTATTTGTGTTTTTGTAAAATATGAAAGGTGCCTTGATTGGTTCAGTATTTAATTCACATTTCAGATGTAAAACAGTAGTATGCATGTTTAAATCAAATTGTGAAGTGAAGTGGAAAACCCAATGTGTAATGAGTTACTCATGAAACTGTTAGGTAGTACAGATGCGGACCCAAGCGCAGTAAGTTCCACTTCTTTTATTTTAGAATGACTACAGCAGTTGCAGGGAAGCAAAACACTTTTGCTCACAAAACCAAAGATTCACCAATAACATGAACAGAAACTAATAGAACAACATTACAGTTTAGGTAATGTTTTTAAGAATAAGATATCATTGCATAGTTAATATTTTATTTTTGCCTGCAATAAATGAATTAATATATCCGCCTAGGGTTTGATAGCATGACCCAAGGTTTTGAGTGAAGTGTTTTATTTTTTAATTAGAATTTCCTCCTTCACTTATAATCTGACATAATTTTTATGAAAAAAAATCTTATACTAATTAAAACTTTAAAACTGAAACATTAAATAAGGAATGCTGTGAGAATTTGAGTCTACCTCAGTCCATTGGTGACCCATTTGTCCCCACCCCACCCCACTAGCTATCATCAGTAGAGAGATTTAAATCTACATCCCTTTTGGTGTTTGATTTTAACGTTCAATGGCTATAGAGCCATTTATTTTTTATATTTTAATTTTTTTTTTAATTGCATGTTGGCTAATGCATCTTACCAGTGTTACTATTCTATAGTAAGGTGCAAACAAATAAAATGTTTTTTTCTTTTTTATTACTATTGTTGTTGTTGTTGATATTGCTGTTATTGTTGATATCACATTAGGCGAGTGTCTGCAGATGTCATTTAATACTATGGCATCCTCCGCTACACCATTGATTTTGACCATTTGACCAAGTGTCAGAGGTTATAATGGCTTCTAAAAAGCTAATAATTGGGGAGCCATCTAATCACCAATTGTAGATGTACCTGTAATGAACCTCTGAAACACAATTGTGTGAAATAGAAAGATGTCTTTTGTTTACACTGATCCCTGGTATTAAAAACTACAAGCGACCTGAGTTAGAGTTTGCTATGTAACAAATTGCATGTTATCTCTCCCTTACTGTAAGTCGCTTTGGACAAAAGTGTCTGCTAAATGCATACGTGTATGTAAATGTAAAATGTACTTTATGAGTGAGTTTATTCTCTGATGAATAGGTGATTTGATCATGATGTATATTCAAGCTTTTTGTCTTGCGAGAGCTATTATAGACTGCAGCAAAGCACTGTCAACTTCTAATCTGGAAGGTATAGGAAAATATTTGTGAGGGTATGATGAAAGAATAGACCAATTTACATTTTGTGGTAGAAGACAGAGGGAAAGACAGGAGGGAGAACTGTAGAGCTGCTCTGCACTGCAAAGCAATACTTCTTTTACCAGAAGCCAGTCTTATTCACAGATTTTTATCTACCAGAGAGAAATAGGCCACAGACTAATGGAGTATAGCTCACAGATCTGAGGCCAGTTCACTACTCATACTCTGTGTCAGAGAACCAACAGCCTCACTTGATTAATACAGACACATACATCGCTTGATATACACCCAGGATACATGGCACTCCAGCTTATCAATCCAGTTATGAAACTGTTATGGGTTTTTTTATTATTTGTTTTTATTGATCTAAAAATCTTGTTTTCCTCACGTCTATGCTTACGGTCAGTAATATTTTGAATATATTGTACAGTATTGCTGTTTTTGGATTTTTTCCCCACTTTTTTCCATTTTCACCGTCACTCTATTCCTGCCTCAACCATACCCACCAATAACGAGTTTGTTGTTGTTGTTGTTATGTTTTCTTTTTTTGGTGATTGTAATAAATGATTAAAATAGATTTTTGTTTTTGTAACCTGTTTTCGTTTTTTGAATGACCTAGACCAAATGTAACATGACATGGGGGGCTCATCCGGTATAATGAGAGGGATATATCTCCTAAAAGAAGCAACACAAAATAACACCGCTAAATACAGACAAACAAGAACTTAAAGTGTTTTAAAAAAACAAGAAGTTAAAAAGTGTAAAGTTTCTTTCCACAAAAAAGTTTGAAAACACTGGCAACAAAAGTAAGCATACTCCATACTCTTTTCTCAGTGAGGTCATGTTAGTTGTTATTGTTACACAGTCTCAGGTGTATCAGGCACGTAAAATTTTGTGCAATCGGAATATGGCACCACATGGCAAAGATTAACAAAACATGATGCACTCAGATCAAGACTCACCCTCCAATCAAACATGCTAATCACTTACCGATGTGTAGAGGTAACCTTCGCTGTTCATGCCGATGTAGAGTCCAGTCTTGGTGCTCTGAATGGCCACAATCCGCAAACCCACAGGGATCAAGTTGAACAGCACTAAATGTTTGAGACACACACACAGAGGATTTAGTGGGCATGACTATAGATGTCCCTGAATTTCTGCAGTGGTTTGAATAAAATGTTTGACATGAGTTTATATACTCACAACTAGCCATTTCAACTTGATATGGAAGCTCAAAATAGAATGTGTTTACAGATGAGGCACATGTTTTTACGGCATTTGTGGCATCAGGGTAGTGGTGCCGCCTCTTTCATAAGCCTTCTGTTTGTGGATCAGTGTGCGTGTGTATCTATTTTGGTGTGGAGTGTTGACCGACGGGACCATAGTGAGAAACATCTTGAGCGACATGTTGAATTTAACAGTTTTGACAAATGGCCCGGGGCTAAAAGTCTCAACAGGAGCATAGCAGATTTGAGAAACATCCTCTGTTATGATGACCGCAGGTCTGGCAATGCAGACCTCTGAAGAACCATAAAAGCTTACGGTCTGTAAGAACAGCAGCCTGGAGAGTTGATGACATAAAGCAAGACACCAAATCCAATCAATTGTCATGTTGAAGACAAAAGAATGACAATGAGATAACTTAAGCTAAATTAGTTCATAATGAGGGTTAGAAAATGTATAAAAGTGGTTGCAGTAACAGAAGTATTTGAATTGATCACTGTGTAACATGGATGTACAGTAGTGAGTAGCACATAACCTTAAGTCTTACAATAAAGCAAATGAGTAATCAGTGATTTTATGGTTAGAGAACCAATACTAAAAAGTAAAAAATGGGTCAAAAGGCATGAATAGGTTTATCGGAAATGCAGAAAGTGAAACTTGACATGAGTAACCCAGCCCTTAATTATTCAAACATTATAATCATAATAAAACTTAACCAAGTGAGTTCACCACACTCACAGTTATCATGGATCATACATTTTGAAACAACCTTTGAACATTTGAAGGATTTAGCTGTGTTAATTTTCAGCATTAACAGCAATTAACCAAAGTACCCATTTTCAGTGAAGTGAAACTGTTTCTTTGTGACCAATTTTGCTGCCTTCAATACCTTCCAAATTACATTTTTTAATTAATTGGTATTAATAATCACTTAGTTCACCTCATTTCACTGTTATCTGCACCAGTTTCCCAAACCAGAAAACTATTTGCTTCAGTATCATCTACATCTTAAACTCAACTAAAAAATGGATGACAGCGGCCTCAATTATATGAATTCCTAACAACTGCAGAGTCCAGTAATGATGGACTAACAAGAAAAAGTCTTTTCCATAAATCTATTTAATTTAGATGTCACATTGAAGCATTGCTACGGACACTAGCTGTCAATCTTTATTAGTTCCCTTGGTGACATGTGGAGACAGACATAAATTGATGACAACTTTGAATCTCAATCCGTCAAAGTACATCTGTGTTCAGCTTTAGGAACTGGCTCAGCAAAGGCACAAACTCTGTCTGCCATCCATCCACTCTCTGGGTCTCTAGATTTTGTTTCATCTTCAATAAGCTTCAGAACATTGTGTTACAGTTCACGGCCAATAGTTCCGACAGCTCCCTGTCTGTTGACGAGTCTTTCATATTTCTCCTAGGGGAGCTGAAGGGAAGTTACTAAATTTTACTACAGTATGGCTCTGGTGTTATAGTTTACCCAATATATACTTTTTTCAGGAGATTCCTTAACTTTATATTCCATACGTCCAAATATTTGCATTTTCCCCAAAAACATTGAAGGCATATTTAAAATATGCAAACAACATGGTTAATAATTCACTTCAAAATGTACAATCATATTATTATTTTTTTATAAAAAGAACATTTGACGTATTTACATGATTAAAAAAATTTATTTACATAAATACTTGTTCATGCAGTGTTTTTGTTCAAGACCACAAAACCACATTAAAATAGCACAGCCCAGTAAAATCAATATATTCTCAAAGTGCATTACTTTTTTAACATTACCATACATTTATTCGTAAAAGAGGGGTACAAAGATTAACATCATAATTCTGTGGTAAATATTTATAGAAAGCCTATTTTCTAAATCTATTAACTTTTGAGGTTGTTTGCAATACTTTTGTGAAGATTCAAAACAACAGTCTCCCAAATTTGTACCAAGAGGTTATATCAATCACATGTTTTGTGATCTGTTGATAGCAACTTTCTATGCTCTGATGTTTAAAATAAAAATAAAAATAAAATATTAACATAAAAATGCATATGCTTGAAAAACATTTAAAAAAGGAACTTGTAGATCAGTCCTATCATATTTTGTAGCTAAGAATCAAGCTGTCACCAGTGTAACTAACTTATGTTTAGTTCTTTCTTGAATACTTCTGGGCTTATTATGGTCTATTTGTTATGTTTGGAATATACTGTAATTTATTTGGTAATTTCACCACTCAAGTAAAAGGACCAGTGTTGGAAAAGGTACTTATAAATGCAGCTTCACTACACTAAAGCTAAAACCCAGAGAAATGTAGCAAGCTAAGCTACAGAAACATGGTAAAAGTAGTTCAGTACATCTGAGCAATTTTTTTATTGAACAATTTACAGATCAGTGCTTTCTCAGTAATAAAAAAGAGTGTAAGTGTGTAATTGAATACTGTAGAGTAAAATTATGTTATTAGATTATCTTTTTGGGGGTACGTTTGGGGTGTTATTCAAATACATGTTAAAGCAACTCCAAACCACAGCGCGTGCAGATATCCAGCAGCATTTAGAGCCATACATTTATTTAATAAAAAAAAATCACTACCTACATAATTTTTCAGCATGACGTGGGTGCTTTTTGAGTAGCTCAGTATTAATGTCAGCTGTTAACGACTAGCAGCTTGTGTTTGAACGCTGTACTGAACTGCGATTGTTTTAAGATTCACCTGAATGTGTTCTCAAATTCGAGTTTGATGATTTCAAAAGTTGACAGAGTCTTCTTCTTTGGGTTGAAGAGTAAACATCTAAAGACATATTTTTTTCTCTGTCGTCTCAGTTAATAGCATAAATTTCATCAAGATAAGGCCACGGTGACTCAACATTGTGTTCACTCACTGACGTCTTCACATCAACTAATGACAGAAGGTGACTCTAACTCAACAAAAAGCTCAGCGCCTATCGCAGGAAGAAGTCTTTGTTGATTTACTGATTTAGGATAACTGATCAGTAGCATTTACGTTTTTTTCTTTAGCTTCCGAATAGTGATGGAAATTTCAGCAAATCCCAACGGATCCCAAATTTCTCTATTTAGTAACACTCAGAGCCTTCTATTTTATCCCAATTTATCAATTGTAAATGTTTTGTGTATTGGTAAGCAACTTTTTAATGTTTTATTTATAAAAAACACACGGTCACCATACACAGATAGCTATTTTTGCCAATTTCAAGTCTTGTGAGATGTTGAAGATGCTGATGCATGAGAGTTTACGATATACTTGAGCCAACGGTGGCAGGTAGAGACCGTCTTTGCTGCAGACTGTAGTGCTGGTGTTATGCACACACATGTATCAAATTTGTAATTTAGGTTTGATTATAGTTCACAATCGACTATACATTATTTTCCCCTTAGGAAAAACAAAACAAAAGTAATTTATAGGAAATACTGTGTTTAATAGCTAGCGTTTTTTGATAATTCAGATCAAAAGTAACTTGTAAATTACTTGAGAGTATAATTTGTTTATATACTTTTTAACTTTTACTCAATCATTTACTCTTACATGAGTACATATTTTCACAAGTACTTTTATTTTATGATATGATGACTTTTACTAATATGAACTCAGCAGTAAAGTCTAAAAAAATAGTGAATAATGTTGTTTGTATTATCAATTAGTACAATAGGATTTACGTGATGAAAAGGAGATCCATGCTGGTTGGAGGGCTCATTGTGATATTCAAAATCGCCTAGAAAAGGCCTAGAAAATCAAGTCATTTTCTGCAGTTGAACAAGTTAATCAAACATTTTTTTTCTTCTTTTTTTGTCAATTGTTGTCAACAACAATTGTTGTGACAGTTGAACATTTTCGCAAAGGTTTGAGATTAGAATTTTTCATTCAAAACATTGATTTCTAGAGGAATGTAACTACTTATGACATGAGTAGTTATGGAACAAGCCAAAGAAATTGTTGTATTAAGTAATCACATTGCAAAGTAACTGTCTCCATCTCTTTCCATCTCTCTTTCGCAAAAGCAATACTTGAGCAAGACTGAAATCCATCATCAGCGCAGGATGTTCATTGGCTGAGAATGAGAAGAGCACACGCCAACACAAGCTTCTCATCATTCCTCTCCCGCTTTGCTCATTAAAACATTACATAATCAAATTGTGACTGAAGATGAGATTGAAAGTAAGAGTGCAGTCTGCCAGGCTGCAGTGCTCGCCTTCCTCAGAGGGGGGCTCATGCTCTGTGATGAAACACCTATCAGTCATACCAGCTGTTCTTTTGGCTTTGCTCGGAACTGCCATGATGAGAGCCCTACCATCTGGGAACCTGGTACTAATCTTTGTAGAACTACATGTTTAGCTAGAATAAATGAAAAAGAAACATTTATTTTTTTTTGAAGATTATTAGACTCTAACCACCATGGTCAACCTAATTGTGCAGCAGGTTAACTCTTGCATGTGACCTACAGTTGGCAGCAGTGATTTTACACCCCTTAAATAGCTTTCCAGTTGTTTTCATTAGTTTCCCTGAATATTACAGGACAGGTTTACAGAAGCTTATGTAAGCTAATAAGCTTTTATGAAGGTCTCCAGAGTCGAGTCTGGTTCTGGTAACAGATTTAAATTCAGCGATTTAATCTAAGACATGCCAACACAAATAATTTTGCATAAACCTTTGATAGTTTATGTTGTTACTCCAAAATATATTTCAAATAAGAAAATATTGATTTTGAGGAAGTAATATTTTAGTTTTATTTCTTTCAAATGTTGAGCAAAAAAAATCAGCAGAAGGCCATCATTGTGTGTTTGTAGCAATCAGTTTCTGTTGGTCCCGAAAAATGCGATTCTTGCTAATGGAACCCATAACAGAAAAGACATTTCTTTGTTTCTTGTTTATATCTGGAAAACCTATTACATTGGATAAGTACTTAAAAACATAAAGCATACAAAGTTTTTCTAAATATATTGTGGGAGTAGAACACAAACGATGATGTGGATGAGAAAAATCCACATGGAAACATCAGTTTGTGTTTGTAAAATGAGACTCTGGGAATAATTTGTACTTGAACAATTACTTTTTATAATTAATTCCGATTTTGCGGACAAACAATTTTTTTTCAGGTACATTTTTTCATTTACGTTTGTAAAACGTTTATGCATTGTATTCACTCCATAACATTTACTCAACACTATGGCCGGATCATGGTTGACCCAAGCAAAAAGTAATCGTTTGTCAGTTAAACGATGGCATTGTAATGCATGGCATTGTAACAGAGGGCTTTTAGATATGAATCAGAGTCTCTTAATTATTTATTCTCTCTTTGTGCTGATTCAGAAGTTTTTTTGGACTAATTAGCATACGCCGCAGTGTGGTGCATAAAGAACAGCTTCACTGAGACCCCCTCACTGCTAATGAGAGGGCACGTCTCTAACATCTGACCTCAGTCAAAGAGACGGACAGACAGAGAGAGATAAGGAGAGCAGGATGTGTGGAGCAGATCTTTCTGATGAGCCTGTCTATGCTCGGGGATCTTTCCTGTCCTGGAAACACAGTCAATGACAACACACACACACACGCGCGCACACGCACGCATGCTCAAACGCACACACAAACCATGAGCAATACATCTTATTTAAGAACTTTAAAGCGAATAAAGATTTAAGTCGTTTGAGGAAACCTAAGTGTTTTACACAATACTGTTCACACATTGTTAAACCTTGCTCTAGTAGTTAGCGGAGAGTGGGAAACTGAGCCAGTGGGTAAGTTGACCCACTCACTGTATCAAGGCAAAGACTTTCAGCAATGCAAATGCAAATATAGAAGTCAGAGAAGTATTCGTCTAAAAAAACATTTCAATCATCCCAAAATAAATTATATAATAATACCATTGCAATTATACTTAAAATATATGCAATCAAAGCAGGTTTTTCTAGCTTTATATATATTTTTAACATGTCAATTGGAGTAAGGCTACTGTTTTAAGTAGTTGATATTAGTTGAGCTAATATTTAGCCAAAATTACAAGACTTTCCCAATTTGGTGATAGTTGGGTAAATTGAACAAGTGGATTCTGTTTTAGATTGTGTTTTATTTGTGTTCAATTAATACTTTATACCTTCAATCTTTATATTTATTATTCTCCGGTTTTGTTAAGTAAGTCGAAACTGCCCTAAGTTTTAAGTATTTTAATTGCATAACACTTAGTCAGAAATCTCCTTTTGGTCTGTTCTCTCAACATTTTTTTTTTTAACATAAAAAATAGCGCCTCTGAGAATTCCATGTTGATAAACCTGCGTATCCATGAGACCTGTGATGTCAGGGATGCCAGCCAAACACAGTTGGGGTAAATGCATAAACATAATATAATACACCTGATTCCAGGCAACAGCATGGAGCAAACAAAAGACAATTCACATCTGGTGAACAACAACTGGGACAATGTAAATGAAGGGAATCTGCTGTTTGATAACCACCCGATGAGATCGCAATGATTCAAGTAACGTGGATCCTTGACAAGTGAATCTGACAAAGATCGTCTGAGGAAAGACCGAGGGGCAACTTGATGGCATTTCAGGTGTTATCTGAGGATAAAGGTAGTCAAATCTTCTCAAATCTGATGGTGACTTCATTATAGGGAAGTTCAATGGCACTTGCAGGATCTATAATAACGGAGGCAAGATTAAGATACTAGAGGATGGTGAAGTGAGAGCATTGTTAATAAAGAACCCACTTCAGTCATAGAGGAAAATGATGAGGCTTTTCTCCCATTACTTGAAAAGAGCGTGTATGGTGGATACTGCAGTGTGATTAAGGTGCTGTATTAGTAAGAACGTACCTGCACTGAACATACCTGAATGGATGCAAAAACCTCCCGTAGGTGAACACAACTCTCAGAGTTTCGCTCATGTGACTATGCTACGAAGCTCCTGATTGATTGACGCAGCTGCAGTAATCCAAAATGTTCCAAGGAATCTATAACAAATTACTACACCAAAGTATGTGCATGTAAGTAAAGTCCTACGATGCTTTCTCTGCACGGAGACACCACAAAATTTCTGGTCTTGGTGTGAACAGGCAGGTACAGAAAGTGCAGAATTCAATTTAGACTCAGAGGAAGTTCAAATTTTGGAAAATTTTTATCCATGTTAACCAATTAGGAGCTTCTTAAACATATTGTACCTTTTCAGGGACGTTCCCTGCATTTTTAAATTATGTCTTTATACAACGTGTAACTAGGAATGCTAAATAAAGGATACAGAAAACCTTAAATAAATGGTAACATTAATGTTACAACACCTGTCTCGTTGTTTTATGCAGAGAAGCTTGGCTCATCCTAATACACTTTTCCCCACTGTCACATTTGTACAAACTGTAACTGCACATCAATTCTGAAAAGCATCAGATAGGATATAAGTAAGGCTTAAATATATAATGGAGAGGTACATTTAAAGTGTAGAAACAGAAGTCACAACGCATGAGCACAAGTTTACGAGTTGCCAAAACTAACCAGGCCATGTAGCTTGCATTCTTAAATGTGCTCCTGTCCTTTTAAAGGTTAATGTTGGTTGACTTCTTTTAAGGAGAACTGTGAGTTGGAGATTTTTTTCATACTGAAACCAGCAAATGACATTTAACTGGATCCTGTTGACCCATAGAGCACCTTTCATCGAAATTGGTTCATTCCTAATTTCAGGAAACAACATAAACCGCATGTCAGTTAACAAAGCAATTTCACCTTTCTCTCACCTAAGCGCACAACCCTATGGAAAGCTTGATGGCAATCACACAGCTCAGCCACTGCCTTTACTTTTCATTTACCTTTTAAGTTGCTCTATAAAAAGTTGTTTTACTGTCATCACTTAAACCAACACCCAAGCTCCTCTTAGAATTCTAACACCCACAAATTTAAAATCTAGTGCTTTACTTGCTCTTAATGAGCAGAGAAGCCATTTAATGAGATTTATGCACAGAGTTTACAGCAGTGCAGAGTTTAGAGCCTCTTAAATGTTTTTACCTTTTACACTGGGTCATTTTAGAACCAAATTTGAACTGAACTATGTTTTACATGCAGACCCATTAACTAGTGTTGATTATCAAAGCTTTACAGGATGCCCCCAGTAACACCTAGTGGAAAGATGTGTTTTGTTTTGCTGCCTTTACAATGTCGTCTCAAAAAATTATACTATGAGCATCTCTTTGGGTTTATTCAGAAATGTGCCTCATGAGGACTTATTTAAGAGGAGGTACATTAGAAAGATGTAATAAGCTTAAAAAACATCTGAATCACAATCCATTAAGGCATCAAACATGACCTGAATTTGACGTTCCAAAGATCACTAAAAGAACCTGAATTCAGATGTCAGATATTCTTTCTTACTTACTATAGGGGTGCACTTACAAATCTTTAACCTAGTTTTGGTGAGTATGGCTATGTATAAGATGAAGTGCGATGAAGAGGTGGTGAAGGGATTTGAAAGAAAAAATGTCACAAAACCTTACACCACTTTTCTGCAGAACAATTTATTCCGGTGCTTTTCATTTATTTTTAACAAGCAAAGGGTGAATTTTTCATTTTTCACCTGGTTTGAAAGAAAACGTTGACTGAATCAATGCTGCAGCCACTAAGTTAATATGAAATACCAAAATTGGAGCCATCCAATCAGTGAGTGATTTTGTGAATGTATTAAAACTGAAAAAAATGTATGTATTAAAACTGCCTGTACCTGCAGTCAGACTGTGATCTATCTCCTCCAGTTTAAAGATTATCGTTAAAAGACATAACTTGAAAATGTGCACATTTTGTAAATGCCCAATGACAGTATTGTTGTTGCTTTCATCATAATCAGTGACATTGTATGAGTGGAGAACCTTTTTTTCTTTAGCCCAGGTTAATTTCAGAATATCAGTGTATCAAAATATATAAATTAAAATACAATTACTGAAATTCTACCTTGTATATTACTTTAATACGATTCGTTTCAATGCAAACTGCTGCACACAGGAATGAGAGAGAGAGAAATGCTAATCTGCCATGTTGATTTCCCATTATAATCATTAAAATGTAATGTGACCGTCAGTTCAAATAAGGTTAACAGGATTTTTTTAAACCTCTTGAAACACATGCTAAAATAGATTTGAACCCACACACAGATGTTCACATCCACCATAACACACACATCCAGATACACTTACAGAAGGAGCTGTTTTCATCTTTTGTGCCGTCCAAGGTGCCATCTGGTAACATTTGCAGGTAGAAGCCATGTCGACAGAACAATCGCGTGACGATGCCTTTCAGCTGAGGCTCTGAGGAAAAACGAGAGAGGCTTTGAATAATTAAAAGAACATTCATATTTTTTATTTCAGTAGGGATTAAAGTAATCAGACTGATCAATTAATAAGGTGTGGATACAAGAGACTCTTAGGTGTTATCTATCTATTGCATCAATCTATAATAACATCTCTAGTAGAAACTAAAGCAAAGCAAAAATGTCCATTTCAGAGCAAAAACGCCTCAAAACATGAATGAGGATCACAAAATGAAAATTTTCGATGGACATGTTTTGGATTTCACAGCAGTCATTCGGAAGTGCAGTTAAAAGGATCTTGAAAAGATCACACACTGAATTTTAAATCACAAATACATATCACAGAGCACATTTAGAATAAAATACTGATAAAAACATATGTATTCTGCTCAAGAGTTTTAGGCAGGTATAAGAAAATATTGTAAATAAAGACAGAAATATAGGTACACTTTCACAAAATCTGGAATTGCATAGGGTTATAGTTTGCTGTATTATCAACCAATTACACCTAATGTGTGCAAATAACAATTTGAGTCCCAGATATTTTGAATATGAAGAACAACAAGTCTTCTACCAAGTAGAGGTTGAGAGACAGTATCTTGTTATGGTAAGATTGAGCACAGCAACAAGACACAAGGTATTTGTATTGCATCAACAAGCTCTCTCCTAGACAACGATTTCAAAGCAAACTCAATCTCGGATGAATAAGAACAAAAAAAACAGGCAAAGTTGAGGATCACAGACACAGTGGTCAACAGAAGAAACATGATTGTACAGCATACAACACTGCTATAGTTCTGAACCCTTTAGACGTGAATAGCACTTGTTTCCTGCGACTGCGTGAAGCTAACAACAAAAACAAAACCTAATAGTTTCATAAAGACTAAATTACACATAAGAACCCATGAGCACAAAGGTGTCACTGGCAATTAAAGGTTTACAATTTTAATACTCATAATTTTGCATTAAGTAAAGAGGGGTTGGGTTCCTCAGGAACTTTATAAAAAAACACACAAAAAAAATAAACAAAGACACTAGCAACCTTGAGTGTAAGAGCTCAATTTAAAGGAGACCTCAGAAAATCCTCCCTACAACGATAAAAATCCATTTAAATAAAAGGTTAAATGCTTTATACCCTCTGAGAACAAACCTGTGTGAAACTCAAGGTAAATTACGTCAAATACTGTGAGTCCTTTGCAATAATTATTATAAACTTCACCCCTCCGTGTCCGGTTATTAGCAACAGACCACCATTTTTCTCATAAGTAGTCCTGGCTTCGAAGGTCTACTATGTCGTGGGATGTAAAGAAATACACTGTGCTCATTTATCCCATCAAAAGGAACATGTAAGGACTGAGTGGCTAACTTTTATTTATGGAGGAAATGCACCGGCAGATCAACCAATAACAGGGCACTTTTGCCCAGAAGCAGTTGTATTGAGGTAATTTTTTTATTTATATACAAATAACATTATTTAATATAAACGTAGACTTTTACAGGCTTAACATATATGCTCTGAAAATGAAATTAACTTGGGTTAAATAGGCATCTGTTTTGCCCACACAAAGGGAACCGACGAGGGAGATGCAGTTAAGTGAAGTTTATTTACAGGTGGTTAGAATACACAGTTCAATGGTATTCCGAAGACAGGCAGACAGACTACTCAGTAAGCGCGGGTCAGTTCAGACATAAGAGTTCAGTAAACCGTTCGATCACTTCCCTTATGATGCTCTCTCTCTTTCTTCCAAGAATGGACAGGCAGGTTCAGATAGCCGATACAAGTGCAGGTTCAGGAGTGGTGAGTCTCTAGTAACCTTGATCCGGGACAAGGACAGAGTGAACTGGGTGAGTATATATAGTGGTGGTGTGATTGAAGGACACAGGTGCGGGTGATTAGTACTCAGGTGATGGTTCTCGGGATTGGATAGGTGCAGATGGATCATGAGGGGTGTCGGTGCAGGTGCTGGGTGTGACAGCATCTGAGGTCTCCTTTAAAAGATTTCCCAGACAATACTATTTTAGTTTCAAACAGCATATTTAACAAAACAATTGTAAAGGATAAAATATTTTTCTTATTGAACTAAAACATGATCTACAGTGTTGTGAAAATAGAGAAAACTGATGGTTTAATTAAAGTTAAGTTAAGTTAAATTATATATATATATATATTTTTTTTTTCAAACCAGTACAATTATATTTTAATTTAGTTTAACGTTGGTACCAGGGTGCTGACATAGCAATGGCTTTAGAGGGACAGTGGCTTTTGAAGTCTCAGATGTTCTTACAAAAGAAAGAGCAAATGAAATATATTACCGTTTTATGAATTATGAAAAAGAAGGGAAGTGATAGATGTTCAAATGAGCTACAACAGCTGCCAAGGGATTCATCTAGCAGTGTAGAAGAGCTGTGTTCTACCGCACAAGAGGAACTCTGATAATGAAACAGAGCATTTAAAGCAATATTGTAACACTTTGCCTTTTTTGCCTTTTAGGCTCCAAAAATATGTAAAAACGTAGAACCGAATGGATTAAAAACTGGCTCTAAACCTGAGCTGATCAGCAACATAAATTCAACACTAAAGTGTGTAGTTATTAATAAATATTAAATGCATACAATCATGCAAAATAAACCTTTTGAAAGTGTTTGAACTTGATTTGTTCATGAACGGTATGAACAGACATTTTAATACACTGCAAAAATGAATGACAGTCTAATATTAATGATTATAAATATAAATTTCACTTTTGTGGTAGTATGTATTATGTTGTGCATAAGTTGTTCCATTAAGATCTGCGGGGATGATTATTTATTTTGGTTGTAGATTTTTTTCTTGTTTTAAGAGTTTTTCTTTTTCACATGCATTTGAGTCTTATTTCAGGAATTCAGATTTTCTTTCCCCAGTGTCAGATATTTTTCTTGATCTAAGAAGATTTAAACTAGCTTTAAGATTATATTTCTTGTTTCATTATGAGTGTTCAGTATTTGACATTTATTTCTTAAAATAAAATGTTATTAACTTTCTTGAAATAGATATGTCATTAGTCAAAATTTCTAGTTTTAAGATTGTTGTTTTAAGATCAGTGGCAAAATGAACAGCTTGTTTTACAAAGTTTCTTAATTCAAGAAAATAAATGAAAATTCCTCAAGAGAATGTAAGTGATATTTTCTAAAAATAAGCTAAATAATCTATAACCTAAAAGTTTGAAAATTTTTCCTAAAATAAGAAAATCAAGATTTTCAATCTAAATGTAAGCATTTTCAGCTTTGCTTAGACTCTATTTTTAATTAGAAACAAATATTTTGTCTTCTTCTTGATATGATTTGGGTAAATATTCCCAAATCTATCACTTATATATATTTTGGAACTTGATCAATGTCTTTCCTTGCTTTAGCAACAAAGAACAAAAAAAAATTCCCGATTTTTTTGTCAGATATTTGAATGTGACAATTGTATATCCATTTGAATTGACAAGGGTGCTTCTATTTTCTAATTTACCTGACTTAATACTTAATAATGCCATTTTATAGCACTTGTCTAGACACTTAAAGTACACTTTACATCTTGAAGGACTGTCCACCACCAGGGTGCAGCATCCACGTAGATGAAGTGATGGCTGTCATTCTGCCCCAGAACACTCAACACACATCACCTAATGGTGAACAGGAATCATGGGTTGCCAAGTTTATGCTTTTAACACAGCAGTATTATTTACAGTCGCCAATAAGTGCTCACCCATAATTCCTAACTCTTAACACTAATTTAAGAGTTTATATTAACACCTAAAAGCACAATTGGCCATAATGATAGTTTTCTTCTCAAAAGTACATTTTGTTAACTATACAAACTCTTCGTTTCAAAATAGAACACATCTTTCTCCAAACAGTGACTTTACCAAAACGATGGAAATAGGCCTCAAAATAAAATTATTCTGTCAAAGAATAACACTTGTTTTCACTTCACAAGGCACATGCAGTCAATGAAAGTACATCAGGTTTCAAAATACTGGATGTTGTTGACAAAACTGCTTAGACTTTTATGTTCCAGTTTAACAGACTTTTGCATGTAAACATACAATCCTCATTTTGACATAAAATATGTCCATATGTACAGTATTTCAAAAGAATTTTAGTAAAAAGTAAATAAGTAAATCACCTCTTCCTTCTCCTCTCCCTGATTCGTCTCATCTTACTGCTCCTGCTTCTCTTCCTGCTCCTCTCACAGCTCCTGCTCCTCTTCCTTCTTCTCTCACTAGTCCTGCTCCTCTTCTTTCTCCTCTCACTGCTCTTCTTCCTTCTCCTCTCTCTTATTCATCTCATCTTACTGCTCCTCTTCCTTCTCCTCTCCCTGATTCGTCTCATCTTACTTCTGCTGCTCCTCTTCCTTCTTCTTTCACTGCTCCTGCTCCTCTTACTGCTACTGCTCCTCTTCCTTCTTCTCTCACTAGTCCTGCTCCTCTTCTTTCTCCTCTCACTGCTCTTCTTCCTTCTCCTCTCTCTTATTCATCTCATCTTACTGCTCCTCTTCCTTCTCCTCTCACTGCTCTTGCTCCTCTTACTTCTGCTGCTCCTCTTCCTTCTCCTCTCCCTGATTCGTCTCATCTTACTTCTGCTGCTCCTCTTCCTTCTCCTCTCACTGCTCTTGCTCCTCTTACTTCTGCTGCTCCTCTTCCTTCTTCTTTCACTGCTCCTGCTCCTCTTACTGCTACTGCTCCTCTTCCTTCTCCTGCTTCTCTTCCTGCTCCTCTCATTGCTCCTGCTTTTCTTCTCTTCCTGCTCCACTCATTGTTCCTGCTTTTCTTCTCTTCCTGCTCCTCTCACTGCTCCTACTTCTCTTCTCTTCCTGCTCCTCTCACTGCTCCTACTTCTCTTCTCTTCCTGCTCCTCTCACTGCTCCGGTTCCTCTTTCCTCTCCTCTCACTGCTCCTACTTCGCTTCCTGCTCTTCTAACTGCTCCTGCTCCTCTCCCTACTCCTTATTCTCTCCCTGCTCCTGCCCCCTTTCTTGCCCCTGCTCTTCTCATTGCTCCGGTTCCTCTTTCCTCTCCCCTCACTGCTCCTGCTTCTCTTCCTGGTCTTCTAACTGCTCCTGCTCCTCTCCCTACTCCTGATTCTCTCTCTGCTCCTGCTTTTAATTATTTTCCTGCTCCTCTCACGGCTCCTACTTCTCTTCTCTTCCTGCTCTTCTATCTGCTCCTGCTCCTCTCCCTGCTGCTGATTCTCTCTCTGCTCCTGTCCCTCTTCCCTCCTCTCATTGCTCCGGTTCCTCTTCCTTCTCCCCTCACTTCTCCTGTTCCTTTAGCAGGATATATCACAAAGTGAACAGTGTTGTTCCAGCTGCGCTCCCTTAGGTAGGTGTCACTTTTTTAGATAAATATGGACTTGGACTTGAACTTGTGATGCAAAAATCTCACTCATTAAGGTAATGCACTTCATTGAGACATTAACAAGACAGATCATTGCAGCCTGGTTGTTGTCCTCCTCCAGGCAACGCTGCCACATACTTTGCACAAGCTGCTCTGGCTTCCAGTTGAGAACAGAATCATTTATAAGATCTTGCTTTTAACTACTGTATATCTCAAACTGAAGGATGTGTACATTACCCCAAGGTCTTTTGGTGAGAGGGTCAGTCTCAGGCTTCCAAATGTTTATTAAGTGACAGCACTGAGGTGACCGTTGCTAGCCACCCAGCTGCTAGTTTTTGGAACATTCCGTACCAAGTTCTGTATATTTCTATCAACACTAAAGTATGATTATGAAAATGGTGCCTCACATCAGTCATCAAGGAAAGGGAGGACAAAGGCTGAAATGTTCTTTAACTCTTTGATTCTAATGCTCAATCTTTATTTTTCCTTTTTATGTTCTTAAACTAATTTCCTTCTAAAACTTACTTGAAATTTATGTTTTATATTTAATTTCACATTTCTCTACAACGTTCTGAGCACTGTGCCATGCAAAGCAACTCCCCTTGGTTTGTCTTTATTGCCTCTGGTATGTTCATGCTCGTTTAAAATTTTAATAGCATCATGTATAATACTTCGTAAATATTTTTGTTACAATGGTGTTTGTATTGGTAGACACAAAAATTAATTGGTGCCTACCAATGTGGTCATTGGATTTGCCATTACTGCCCCAGCCATTTTAGTTGTTTATTTGTTCAGTTAGTTAGTTAGTCTGCTAGTTTGTTAGTTAGTTAGAAACTCTGCTGGACACTTTTATAGTTTTATACAGTCTATGAAAGGCACTCTTTATGTAAAACACTGCGGAAATAGTCTGATCTCATTTTGCACTTCTCTGTTTGCTAGTGTCCATTGATCAGTTCTGAAGGTAAGGCCCTGAGGTGCCAAACTACAGTTTTAACATTCAGGCACATGGCACCGTGTCTGGCTGCCACCGACAAAGTCCACCAACAAATCACTGCACAGAGAAGCTGAGAAAGAAAAATGTCTGCTTTTTGCATTTAAAGTTCAACACAATGCAAAGCATCGACAGGGAACAAAGAAGTTTGCAGATTCTAACAGGACAGATTTTTCTAGGATTATTCTTTAAATTAATCATCAGAGTCTGTCATTCATTCAAGCCTCCCCAATGCTGCTGTGACTACCTCCGGGTGAGTGAAATCAGATTTATTCTAAATCAGATTATTTCTAAATCAGATTTATTTTGTAAAACTGGGATTTAGTGTTCAGATTGTACTATGACTTGTTTGTAAGCATTTCCATCTAAACTACCTAAAAATGGAGAAAGCATTTATTACATGGACTTTATTCTCTATTTTAGAGGCATTTGCATAAATGTAAAACATTTCTGTAAATTGCTGGAACATTTATTAAATTGTTGGATTTTTTTGTATAACATTACAATAAAAATTAGAACCAAGAAACAGTGTCTTGGGTGAGATTCGATCTCTGAATCGAGTTGTGGAAACTTTCCGCTATAGTTTGAGGTGGTGGCTCATACACCTGTTCATTATAGATATCTCAGATTGATATTGTTTACTCTTGTATCATGAAATTAAAAGAGGATTTTCTGGTATGTTGATAAATACGTGGCATAGATTTGCTAATAATTTTTTTTACACCATCCTTTGAGAGCTCTCTTCTGTTCCTCAGGCGTTTATTTGAGGAAAACCCTCTGCCAACTCTTCTCAGTCTTTTATATTGCAGTTTATGGGGGGTTGCTCCTATGACTCATAGCCCTTCCTCGGATGGCCTGGCTGGTACATTTTAACTATATATAACTATAATTTTTCTTCCATTAATTCACTAGCAAATTTTAGTGAGGTTTTAAAACAATAAACACACTTTGATCTGTTTATCCCTGCCTCTCTTGTAAAACCTCTCTTGAAACAGGATTAACACTGCTACCCTCTAGGAATTGAGTTTGAGACCCCTGGTATTGGTCCAAGAATGCTCTGATCCCTAACCAACTCCACTGGCTTCTTGTAAAATTCTACTCTTTAGGTCTCCACACATCTGGAGATTTGCACAATGTCCTTTCCGCATTGATCTTTTCCACAAGCTGCTCCTCTCTGCTGTTTAATGTTGATGCATTGACACTCTTTGCCATTGGATGATACTCGGGGTACTGATGTGTAATTCGTGAAAAGAGTGAATCTTTAAAATGACTCACTGTACAACACTGTAAAAAATTGCAGCCTCATTTAGTTATGTCAACTTGCAATGTCTCGTTACCACAAAGAGCTATGAGAAGTTTTGGATTTTTAAATTAGAATTTGATCAGGTTTTAATGCGTTTATTGAACTTGGGTTTGAAAATCATCAGTTTTTCTAGGAAGAACTGAGGAAAACAGAAGGAAGAAAATGGGGAGTTGGGGGATGGAAAAAATTGATTTACAGTAACTTATCAGTTAACTTTTCTTTCTTAACCAAGGCAAGGTAGAAGCATTGGAATGATAATCTAAATGTTGGCCAAAATGTTACACATTATACCAAAGGACTACTTCAGCCTGTATAAGGAGACCATTCCCATCACTAAACAGGGGATAACATTGATACTGTGGGCTTTGTCAAACAACTTTTGATCCTCGGACACATACAAGAAGAATTTCTGAGTGTTCATATTTGCCTCTTCTGAGATTTCTTCTTTGGTTCTTCATCAGTATGTTTTTTGTCATGGTTATCTGTCATGTCGTCTGTGTCAGGTGTCTATCAAGTGCCAGCTGCTTTATTATGTCCCACATTATGTCATCAAAAGAGCAAGCTTTTATTGGTTGTTCTTCTTGTGAAAAACCAAGCCGATATGGCAGAGCCAAACTTTTTTTGTTCACACCCACCATTCGGCATTTACAAACGAAACTTCAGACCAAATATTAGGATAGGTGTGTGATGACCTTTACTAGAATAAAGTAGTTATTTCCAACAAAGTACTAAAGGGCTCCCACTTTGTGCTGTCATATTAATTAATGCTTACATCTTACAAATTTGTGCTAGCAACACACAAACTCATATTAGCATCATGTTAAAATTGTGCTGATTTCTGTCAACTTGGACTGGTCTTCAGCCTTGACTCCTGTACTAAAAATGTGTCCCACTCCAGCCATGCTCAGGTCTTCTTTGGAAGATTTTAGGTCCCTGAAACTTGAACACTATTGAGTAACTCAGCCATTTCATTTATGATGTAAACATCAGCTTCTATAAAAGTAACTATGTGTAAACTTAAAACTATCCTAACTAAGTAAACCCTGTTATGATCATAAATTCATCAACTTCAATTAGGTTGAATACAGCACCTTCAGCATAATTTTTCAATCTCATAAATTATTTTTTTTACACATAATTAGCCCATTATGCTCCTAATTTCAAAAATCAAATTGGCCGTCTAGCTTAAAACAAGCCTTCAATTGGCATGAACCTTGAAAAGCTCTCTAAAAAAATACAGACATGAATGGGTATCGAGGACATTGAATTAAAAACTGTCTCTGGAGACAAAGTGAGTGAAGGGCACTCCTGATGGGTGATATTGATGTGTGTTTGAATGCGTGCGCTCAGGGATCCCAGTCTGCCAAGAACCAGTCATCAACATAGACATAGAGTTACATAGACAGGCTGGCCCACCGGGGACGCCACCTGGTTCCACGTCTCCTTTCCTCCTCTACGCCTCACTATTTCTTCTATAAGCCCCGTCAGGGTGAGTTATGGGGTTTTGCATCTCTCTGAATAACACCATACATCAAGCAATCAGCTGGAGATAGAGTTCTAGCCTTCCCAAGGGGGAGAGAAAGTGAATGAAGGGTGCAAAGGAAGAACAAGAGTGAGGGTAGAAGTTATAACACAGTTGTTTTATTGAAAGACATTCACACCTTAAATAAAAGAGGAAGATTCCCATACTTTAGGAAAGCGTCGATAAAGCGTTCATTAGGAACAAATAGTGACAAAGTCTTGCTGCTCCACTGTTACATTTCACTCTGAGAGAAAAAGAAAGAGGAAGAGAAAAACTAGTGGAGCAACCGATACATATGTAATCTAGAGTTTGGACACATTAACGGTCGAATGAAATAATTTTAGAAATACCATTTTTGTGATATTCAAATGAAGACAAGATTTTTTATTTTATTTTAGTGCCTGAGATTTTGTCAAAAATTCTTTGGCTTTTAAATGAAGCCATTTTATTACAAGCACAACTAAGAATCACAAGTCACAAGGATGTTCATTACCGCACCCTACAAGCAAGAAACAGGCCTGCTCCTTCTTTGTGGGTAGACATAGGCCTTACGTACACAAAGAGTTCAGAGTGACGGACTGCAGTTAGTGTTTATTTGACTATTTTGATTATTAGACTGTAAAATATGAGGCAATAATGAAAATAATAATAATACCTTCCATTTAAATTGTGCTTTTCCAGACATCCACAGAGGGTTTACAATTAACAGATTATTATTATTAATTCACTCATTCACACACTCTGGTGGTGATAAGCTACCTTGGTAGCCATCAGCTCCCCTGGGGCAGTCTGACAGAACGTGTCTGCCCTTCTACCCATATGGTCTCCTGACCACCACCAAACACCCCCCACCAGTCAAACACATCCATACTGGGCAATGCGGGTGAAGTGGCCTGCCCAAGGCCACAATGATAGAATGGGCCTGACAGGGATTGACCCGCCAACCTTTCAGTTATAGAACCACACTCTTTTTAAATTGGTTTAATTGGTTACTGATGCTGAAAGGGCAGGGGAGATGCCTATGTAAGCTGCAAAAGAAGTGAGGATTTTTTTTTACCAATCCCACCAATTTACCAATTACTCAAGCATCCAGGGAAGATGCAACCAAGACCAGTTTTCTAAAATCCCACAAAATTCGTTAACACAGTATATCATTCTCGGGATATCATTGTTTAAAAATGTTCACTAATATAAGCCATGAATGACAAAAAAAAAAGTTCATATTTTGTTTGCCATTGGTTTGTAAATTTGAATAAAGGATCTTTTTAAAGTTGTCAAAGCAATTCTATTTACTGCTTTTTATAAAGAAATATAATTAATAAAATGGGGAATTGAGTTCCGCATTTCGGATCGACAAAAATGTTCTGTTTCTCATGTGGCTCAATGGAAAGAATAATTGCCCACTTCTGTTTTAGTAACTATATCTTTTCTGTTGTACACTTTCAAGAATTCAAGGAAGAACAACAAATACACATTAATAGCATAAAACGTCACATTTACAAGCAAACAGCTCTTATCTTCCCCCGAGTGAAAACAGGTGACTGTCAATTTCAACACTGCCTGTGTTATACAGCACTGGATGAGTACCAATACATTATTATTATTCAGGGGCCATATTGAGCTCAAATGCTTTAGATTACAGTGGACGGTCCCTGTAGCCTAATGTGACTTGTGACTAATGAAGGGGGTGGGGCAGCGCTAGCCAAGAAATGACAATATTTAGCTGGACTATCAATCACCTGCTCTGGGAGAACTCTCATTTCCTTCTCTCTCATCTCTCTCTCTCTCAAAGTAACTATTTCTATACTTTCAGATTTATACATCCATATAGAATCCAACCTGTCTTTCCAAGATAACTTCAAAAACACATCCAACCATTGTATAAACTACTATCTCTATTAATCATTTCAAATAATCTAACCAACCATCCAAAGTACTTTATCTGATGGAAGGATTCTTTTAGTATGTAATCACTCCAATGCTTTTTTAACAAAATATTTCTTTTAAAACATACAGTCAAGGTATGCCATGACTGGGACGGTAAAAAACACGAAAATGGAGAGATTGACTAAAAACAGGTATTCTCCATCAGCATCTTGACATGTGAAAATTCCTCTCTTTTGATTTGATTAACAGTAATTTTTGCACACTAAGTCTCTATGTGTAGTCATGTCAGCAAGTATCAGTAACCTTTTGTGGCAAAATTCAGCAAATTATATTTGCATTTATCAAAAATGTTCAAGTGAATGATACCATAAGGTTCTCTAACGCAGACACATGTCAAGAAAAATTTTAGTCTTGGGGTGTGGTTCTTTTAAAAATGGCCCAAACTTATTATTTTATACTAATACTATTATTGCTACTTACCTTAATAAATAATATTTCAACAATATATAACACTTTTCCTGATGCACAAATATGCTTTTTAGTTTTCAGAGCATTATGGTAGCTAGGCAGCATGTTTAAAAAAAATCCACAAACTTATTTATATCATCCAAAAGGTTACAGTGTTCGCTCTTATACACTTCACAACAGTGCTAAATTCTAAAAACTTTAACCTCTCCACCTATCTGGTGGCTCCAGCCGTGTCATGTGGTGTGGTTCCGAGGGTCAAAGTTCCATCCAGCTGAACCTTTCATCAGGCTGTTCAGGCTTGTGTTTACAGGACCATATTCTGGATTTAATTAACTATTTGTGTCATGCAAACATATACATAATTAAATAAAGTAAGAAAATGAGGTTTAGTACATGCAGTTCTTGCAGCCTTCTGTCGAGAAGAATTGTTCTGCTAACCTCAGTAACAGAAACACAGACAGAGATTACCTACAGAAGAACAGTTGCTTCAGACACTACCACTGCTGTATTAACCTCAGCACTAGAGTCAGCAAATAAAGAGAGATGAACAGAGAGACAAGCAATTAGCTTGTGAAAAGAGTTTGTTTATATGTGTGTGTCAGTGTCTGCTTTCTTTTCCGTCCACACGTCCAGCAGGTTCTTCTTCTCTATGTCCTGGCCCTTGGAAAGTGCTGAGGCAGCTCTTTCTCCTGCGCTGTCCTCACTATTCGGCCATGTTCCCTTGCTCTCTCGCAACCAGTCAGAGTCACGGCAGTGAGACATGAACGCAATGCTAATCAGTTGTTCTTCTTCTTCTCAGCCACTCCTGCTCTGTCTGGCTGCCGGGCTGCGATGTCAGGAGTCATATAAACAAGAAAACAGCCAGTCTGCGTATTTGTTCATTGCTTCACTTTCGGTTATTCTTGCCTTCGTTCACATAAAGGAATACTGTTTCAGCTTGACAACTATGTGCTGAGATAAGAACAACTTTCATATGTTTGCAGATTTCATATGTTTTCAAAGTGCGTGTAACTTGTGTCTAGACAATGTGACACATTGAATTATTTACTTTATTTTGTCTTCTATAACCCAGAAGATTGTGGGAAATCATATTTTAGATGGTTAGCATTTTCTTTGCAAGATTCAGTTTCAATATTAGATTATATTTTGGCACCTTGATTGGCACCTTGAACTAAAGGTATAAAATGCACACATGAATAAACCCCCCAAAGGACGACACGCAGCGTTGAGAGCCTAAAAATTTGTGAAAATGGGTTTAAGTCGAGACTTAAAACATTGCTCCCTGATCCAGTCAGGAAAGCAGCAACACTAACAGCTTTCAAAAAGCAACTGAAAACTCTTCTCTTCAGGGAACACCTACTATATTAAAAAAAAACTACTTTCTTCTTTCCTCCTCTGTCATTATCTTCTTCCTCTACTCCCTCACTGCTTTGGTTTATTGATCAGTTGATGCAATTTCTATTATGATGTTCTGAGATAGACTTTGACGGTGTAAAAGATTGCATATTGTATCTCCCCTAATGTAAGTCGCTTTGGACAAAAGCTTCTGCCAAATGCATAAATGTAAATTACACAGTGGAGCTGTTCTAACGAGGGAAGCCCGTACAATTTACAGTTTCAAGGCTGCAACAGAAAATGTCCTGTTAACCTAACCACAGCTGGAACTCTGACATTGTATTTATGGCCAGTCCATTAAAAACTTTAAAACAAACATTAAAATCCTAAAATCAACCATATAACGTACTATCAACTAGTGCAAGGATACTAGTGAAAACTGTTGTGATACGGTCTCTTATTTTGTTACTATTATTATTAGAGAAACATGCATCACTCGTTCAAAGTCTTTACAAGATACAAATGGCTTAATTTCTGATGAGATGATAAAAAGCAAAACTTACAGCTTTATTTATCTGTTCATTCATTTTAAAATCTGAATCAAAATGATGCCAAGGTTCAATATAGGAACATGGGTTTAAATAATATAACTTTTATTAATACTTTTTTTTAATTAATATTTTTTTAAACTTTATACAAACTCAACTTTTTATCCCATCTCAGTGCAAAAGCCAAGGGTTTAGATGTTTCGCTCTAACGAATTTATGTATAAACATATTCTGACATTTTCAATTAGGACTTGAGCATGACGTGCTGAGCAGACAGCTGGAGATGTCAGATTCAGATTATATCAGATACAGACAGAGTTTACTTTTGTTACACATTTCAATGAAATTTTGTTGAATGCATTCATCAAGGAACATACTACACATTTTCTTGGTGTAAACATGGCTTTAGACTGCAGCAGAAATCTGAAGAACATCAATGAAGGTTATTTAAGTTTGTAGGATAAAGTTTTTAGTTTTTTTTTACAGTGTAGGGCAGTTTGAGCGGAGGGGACCATCTCAAAACAAAACTAGAGACCTCCTGTAATTACACCCCCTCTCCACCCCCTCTCGAGCTGGTATCAACGTGCTTACTTGGTGTGAACTCAAGTGCGATCAATGCAATCTCACTCGCCCAAATGAACTGTAGTAAAAGGGGAAAATAAACTCTTGAGTGATTCAGCAAAACGTATCAAGGTAGGGGTGGAAGCTCCCTAAAATCTCTCTCTCATTGTTTCCCCCCGTTTCCGTGGTCCCTCATCTTTCATCTTGACCTCTCCTCCTCCCTGTAGGTCAATCTGACTTCATCTCTCGCACATCAAACACCCTAATCTCACAAGTCAATACTCCTCAATTATTTTGACTTGTTCCTCGATCTTCTCTGTTTCAATTAAAGATCTGCAAACATCACATATTATCCGCTTTCCAATCATTTGTTCAGCCCCAATCAGGTCATTTAAAACAAACAGAAGCATCAAAGAGACCACTGGGATCTGATGTAGTATGGTGACCCAACTCATCAAATAATTAATTTAACAATCAAATGCAAACAGTGAAATAATTAGCAATAACAGTTTAAAAAACAATAAGATTACTGGCATACAGATGTAAAGGAGGGGGCTCTCTGCTTTACCGCACAACGCTTTATAGTTAAGGCATTGAACAAGTGATGATGTGTTGGTTATCACATGAAGGTATACTTCATGTTTAACATTATGCAGTGTCTGCATTGGTTTTAAGCATTTGACTTATCACATCCTGCAGAGACACACACACACACACACACACACGCATACCCGTGTGCACACACAAATATAGAGAGGCTTCCCCCTGTGACCATCCCCTATCTCTCTTGCTCTCATTCACACACTCCTTAGAGGTGATTCATTCATCGCTGCCACGTTTGCATTGATTCACTGCGGTAATGCGGAATCCGGGTTGCCAGGTATTCCACTAACAAATCTCTGTTGGCTATGTAAGAGAAGGTCTTTCCTTCAGAATATCTGGAAACCCAATCCTTGCACATGCCAGACAGTATCTGAAGGGTTTGCCCCTGACTGTATGCAATGATAATGAGGGTTGTCAGTGAAATAATTACAGTCTTAGAATCCTGGACAAAACACAACTAATTGCCAGAGTTTACCCTAGAGGATCTAGTGAGCGAGTGATAAAAAGTGCTTTTTCAGAGGAAGGAAAAACTAAGAAGTCTGAAAAGCAAGCCCTTGGTCTCAAAGCTCATTTACGCTGAGCTTTAGATTGTAAAGCATTTTTCAACTAGTATCATAGGAAAAGACTCCTCATCTCAGACCTTTTAAAATTCCATTAACCTCTTTCATTGATTAAAATGATCTGATACTATTTTATTGGATGATAGAAAAACTATATTTAGAGCTATAATTCCCCTTCACAATCACACAAATATCTAACATTTTTAATAACTATTTTGATGTCATTTTATACAGTAAATTACTTTTTTCTTTCCTCTATGCTTCCTTGCCTCCATGTGATCTTGTACAAATGTGGAATTTATCTTAAATGAGTCATTTAGACAGATTTGAAACTTTTCTACTAATTGCATTTATTGTTTTGTCTTTTTAACGATGTAAGACGTAGCTCAAATGAAAAAATAATTAAATACACAGGCTACTCCCTTGCATGGACAGTGTAGATGGGAGGTAACATGTTCCTGCGAGGAACCGGAATTCAGTCTTTCTAATTTGTGAAAGACCAGAGAAGATGGCATTGCAAATGGCTAGGTGAAATGTAACAAAAACCTGAATGACTCTCTCATAATCACTTTGGGCTAGTCGTGCTAATCACCTAGAAATCACACCTAGAATCACACATAATTATTAGAATCCGTTTCTGAGGACTGCATCTACTTAGTAAAGCAGAGGTCTAAGTGAAATACTACTCACAAGTTCCTTACATATGCTGAGATGAAAAATAGCACACTATGTCAAAACTAACACATACCCGTAATTTAGGTAACCCAAAAACAATAATTTTCTATCTTTTTATCATTTGGTAAAAGAAAGCTGCTAGAAACAGTTCTTACTATCAACAAGGTGGACAACCAATTAACGAGAAGACTTATCAGTCTCTAAGGGAACGTAGATTTGAAAATCATCAGCATAAATGAGAGATGTTTTGGCTCCATACAGCATCCGTTATGACCAACTCTCTTGGCTTGATGAACAAATTAAAAAGGAACTGGACCCCAAATTGAACCTTGTGGAGCTTTTTGGGTTAATTTAATGAATACATCATCATTTTATTTATTAATTTAGTCATAGTTATCTTCTATAATAAGTTGATCATTTTATATAATTAATTAAATGAGAACTGTGATTAGTGTGCTAACTGTTGATCTGTTTCCCCAACATGGAACAACAAGATGTCTCAATATAAGCATTTTGTTATCAGTGCTTCTTTTGTTCAGTGATCAAAAGAAAACCCTTTATTTGAGGCACAGGAATACGCCAATCAGAAAAATCATCTTTTAAGCCAGGCTGAGGGGAGAATGGAAGCGTTATGGCTGCTACTTAAAAATCAACAGAATTCTGTCAAATGTATTATTCAAAAATACTTATTTAATAAAATAATTATACAAATAATGGAATTGGAAGTCATTGCCTGTCATTTCTATTTAGTAGTGGCATTTAATACTCTACAGATTCTGCAATTAAGACTAGAAAAAGCGAAAGATTACATGTCCATTTTAATAGTGAAAGAATGCCCCCTTTGTAATAAACCGAACTCTGATTTGAAAGAGGTGACAAGAAGATCCAGCACTCGTTGGATAAATTGGGTAAATAAAAAAAAAAGAATAAATAATAAAATATAAAGATCTCTCAAAATCGCAGTAAATTCTTCTCCTTGGCATTATTTATTTGATTGAAAGAATCACACTGTCAATGTTCCACTTTGTTGCTAATGGCAAACCGGTTACCCTTCACAGAGCCGTAACACACTATGCTACCCCCTGCATGAACACTTACAAACATATTCTCCATTTCCTCCCTTGACTACCATTGAGCATTTATATGGTAAATCACAGCTTAAGAACGTATTAGTAAGGATGACAAGGTGACCTGCAGTAAAAAAAAAAAAAAAAAAAGTCATTTATATTTGAGATGGCATGTTTACCATGTAGCCGGCGCCCTTGAGAGCTGATGGTGAGTGAAAGGGCATACAAACCAATTCACAACTCACAAACTGTACATAAGATATTATTCTGTCTTAAAACATGACCTGAATGGGAAGATGAATATCTACAGAAAATGGTTAGTAATAGTTAGATCATGGATTATTGAAGTGGTTTCTGTTGACGTTAAACTCTAATGTTGAAGATGAGTCAAAGGGTAAATGGATTTTCCTTTTCTCACTTTTATCAGAAGCTGTGGTTCTTGACTGAAAAGATAAGATCTTAAGTCCAAGTAGCCAAAGTAAGTTTCCTCTACAACATTTGGGGCTGGCAGTTGCAGTTCAGATTACAATTCATTTTTCACACATAGAGCGGAATCAGAAAGAACAAAAAGAGTGTCTAGTCATTTTTGCACTTTAGTAAATATTTTTATGTATAATCAAACACTTCAAAGCAGAGAGGGAAGAGGAGAAGTTTATACAATACCATGTAAGTTTGTTCTGACTTTTAATAAAAAAAAATTACTATTGAACTTAAACATTCTACTTGTTCTGTTCACATATTTTTAACAATCATCCTTGCAACACAAATTTTCACCCACACTGGAATATTTTATTTGCTTCAGCAATAGTTATTTGAACGATATATTATTAAAGGTGCTATTTTATTTTTTGCATGTTTTAGTACTGTTTCCTCATCAAAAAGATGCCTCCAGTCATGTTCAAACTATATTTTGTAAAGCACAATCATTTGAGGAGATTCAACAACATTGTTTATGATAAATACTGCCTTTTCAATGTTATTAAGGGTGCAGTGGTAGTCTAGAGGGGTCAAATACTTATAATAAATTATTTAAAAGTGGCATAATATCATAACATCATAATATCTAAAGTGGCAAATCTTCTGGACGTTTGCTTCCAAAATAGTTCTAAATTATTATCAAAAAACGATTCAATGGCTGTCAACAATGTGCTTAAATTTCACTTCAAATTTGATACATATTGAAAATTGACCAAAGACCCTCCCTCTCTAATAAAAGCATGAAATAGTTGTCTCTTCCAAACAAAGTCATTACTCTCATTGCTTTTCACAAGTGCAACCAGCAAAATAAATAGTAATAACCACTTAAAAATTTGTATTAACAAAAAAATCCAAGGTTTGGGTGGAATGCCAGCAAGGCCCCAAGACGACCCTAACTATGATTCATAAATTAAATTATCATGCCCAAAGACGGAAAGTTGGAAAGTATTGATGACTGCATGCAGATAATTGCTTTTAATGACATGTTGCACTCAACAAATAACTTAGCGCTAAACTCTTTGAACAGCTCTTCAAAACTTTCAAACAATAACAAGATGCAGAACGCATGACTCCATAACTCAGCTTCAAAAATCATGTTCCAGTGTGGTGAGACTGCAACAGGCTAATTAGATTTATGCTGCTAATGAAAGACAAAGCTGAAGTAAGCTGTTATATTGTGAGAGACTGTACTCCGGAATGATCATCCACGCAGAAACAGTACGAAACTCAAGTGGTGTTAGCAGATGCTGAGAGCACACACCCACAAGACACACTACAGAAGCCTCCTGGATGGTGCATTCATTAATAGATCCATTATGAGTCTTTTAATTACACTTTGTTCTCCAGCGGAGACACTTTTTGTCCTGGCTGCACATCTCCTCCTCACTCTGCACTGTTGTATATTCCGCCCATCACTTTTTCTGCTGATGAGGGAGTCCCGACACACACAGAACACCCATCCCGTCTATAGAGGAGTCACAGGGGGCCCCGTACTATGCAATTAGAGGAAATCCACACCTCTGCAAATCAGGATATGACAAGAGCCTGAATTATAAACGAATGTCTGTCAAGTCAGCACAAACACAACTCAGGGGGTATCCTCTCACTGTCAAAGGCAAAACGAAGATGGAAAAGCAGATTAATGACGAGTGAGCATGCATGGATTCATTCTGCAGAAGGTGATGGAGAGAAATCCAGAGCTACAGCCATTTAATGAATGCGTGAACTTTTGGTATAATGTGTATTACAATATAAATTATTTAAGACAGTGTAGTCGATGCCTTCTAAAAAGACAAATATCCACTTCGCTGTCTTTCTCACTTAATATAAAACCCCTCAAATTTAAAGTGACAGCACCGAGACTGAGAGGCTTTATCTCACCATGAAGACATCATGCTGGATGTAGCCTTTTCCACCTTCCTCAAATATCTGCACATTTGTGTTTTTTGCCTCTAGAAACCTCTCTAAATTACTTGCCTGATTGTACTTCAAAGCTACTTACCTGATACTTTAGTTAAAAGCTTGGTTTAAGTTCATTATATTTATATTAGATTTATATTTATATTTGAAAAAATTGGAACTGAGCTGGGTCAGTTTGGGGTACAGTTTGAACGTAATGTTTGTGGGTCTGGGGCACCTCTTGCCTTTTGGGGTTTTCAAATCACCCAATCTAGATATTTACTTTACCCAAGAAAAAAGTGGTACAAACAGAGAACATATATATCAGCTGTGTATCCACCTGACTTCTGCACACCTGACCCCATTTATAAGGCAAGAAATCCTACTTATTAAACATGACAGGGCTCACCGGTGAAATGAAGAGCATTTCAGGAGACTACCTCTTGAAGATCATCAAGAGAACGCCAAAAGTGTGCAAAGCGTAATCAAAACAAAAGGTGGCTACTTTGAAGAAGCTAGAACAATGTATTTTCAGCTTTTTTCACACTTTTTCTGTTATGTACACAATTCCATTCGTATAAATTCATAGTTTTGATGCCTTCATTGTGAATCTACCATTTTCAATTTTCATAGTCATGCAAATAAAGAAAACTTTTTGAATGAGAAGGTGTCCAAACTTTTGGTCTGTACGGTATATAGTTTATTTATTGTTCTTTAACCTTATTTCTTGCCATTTGAGTTTTGCCCATGTGTGCCTATATGTGTTTTTTTATGGAAAATTAAGGCCATCTCAGTTTCAAATATTAATTTCTTGTATCATTTTTATTTTGGTGAAAACTGTAAACGAGTCAGACAGACCTAAACACCATTACAAAGGTTAAACATAGAACATCTGTTAAAAGCAGCAGTGGTTAATAGATCATTTGCTCTATAGATAAAGTGATAGAAGTGTTAATACATGGATAAATAGACTAACACACAAACATGTAATAACTAGTCTCTCTCTCTCTCTCTCTCTCTCACACACACACACACACGCGCGCACCCGCACGCACACACACACAAAGAAAACAAAAAACACTGAAAAATCCTGGTCACTAAATCCAAACAGTGATAAAACTTAACATTTACATCGCTAAAGCCTTTCGCCGAGCCTTTGTGTTTGACTCAGAGAAATAGACTTTTTGCCCTCTTGAACTTCTATAGATTTACCCAAAGGCTATAGTAGATCTTAAATCAACCTTGAATTGAATTCTTAAACAGTCTAGAGACCAAGACTTACGATAGACTGTAACCATCTTGTCTTTAAGGTTACACTAAGGACACTTTTCTTTCAATGAAGTAAGTCAAGCTAAGATCACCCCTCAAATGTACTCTATATTAAGGCCACACAAGAAATTGTGCTGCTTCCATAAGGGTGCACTTTTTGAATTAAGGACACTTTACAACCTTTGGGTTATATATAGTGCTGTCAAAGTGAATGTGTTAACACATTTGATTAATTTAAAAACATTGTTACATTATTAAATTCCACTGTTAAATCAACATAATTCTATAAAAAATCTATTTAAAAAAAACTACTATAAAAAAACTGATTTCTAAATATTTAGGGTATTTTTTATAGTTCTTTTTTACTTCTTCACCAAATCAACCTTACTCTTTTAAAGTGGCTGGATTGAGATGGTTTATCCTGCCTATCTGTTTTATGCTTCTCCATCTTGACCATTGGAGAACCCTCATTGATTACATATACAATATGGACATAATAACATCTGTCAAAGCATCACTACCGGAGAGTCAATTGTGCAAAAAGATGTGTATTGGTGGATCAGAAATTGTGAGAAAAATGCTTTTTTAACATTGGGGAACTTCTCACTTGTAGAGTCTGCCTCAAGTGGTCAGAAGTTGAACTTAAATTAATGGAAACCCTCCGAATTGCTCCTGCGCTTGTTTTAGCGCTGTGGCTTTATAGAGATTTCTAGCTCTAAAATACAACAGACAAAAGCAGTTAGCTTTAGCCATTAGCCCCCTCTGACAACCAGCTACTACATCTACCATCAGCCTCTCTGCTTGTTCCTCAGTAATCTAGTGTGACTAGACAAGACAGCTGCTCTATGGGCCTCTTCCTTTCCAGGCTGAAGTTAAAGCAGACATCAGAGAAGCAAAGTTGGCTCTATTTTTGTTTAATTTATTTAGCTGTTTTATTCTCCTGGACTCTGTATTTAACATTCGAGAGCCCTGGTTATTATAAGTACTGTGTTAACTAACCAGTGTTTGAAACAAAAAAGTGTATTATTGTGTGAATCTCAAGATGTGGTCGTAGTCAATAAGCAGGATGAAATGAGTGTGGAGGTCCCTTATGGTGTGTGACCTCATAGTCAAGGCATTTAAAAAAACATTGTACTGATTTTGACACACACACAAATTATCTACATTCATGTAAATAAAAATAAAACATTTTCATCTCAATTTCATTTCAAAAAGTTCTATTAAATTAGCTGGATTTTTTTCTGACATAATTGTATCAGTGTATTCAGTTGTGTGCTTATTTTACGGTAATTATCATTATGTTGAAGAATGTCACAGTATTTGTCTTCGTAGCTGACATCTCAGTCAGTTACCATAAAATGTCAAAGTTGTTTACCAAACCCCCGTCAACTGTTTTGCCATAGGCTGCTCATTTCCTTGCGATCAATACACACATCTTTATTTCGTTCTCTGCACGGATGGCCAGCTATAATTTTTCCCATTCCTTGCTCATCCCTCATTTTCCAGGAAAGATATCAATAAATGGTTTCCAGCAAAAAAAGGAAACCCTGCAGGCCATCGGTCAACATGAATATGTTCAACCCTACTCCATTCATGTGAATAAAGAGACTCTGTTTGTGAGGGAGAAGTTTAAATATGTCGTGTTCATTATCTACTGCATCCCTGCCATATAAAAAGTACACTTTCAAGTTAAATGAGGATTTTATATGCACAAGTTCCATACAGTATGCTCAATACACCATCCTATATGCATGCATCTCCACCCGCTGCTTTGCACGCACATACTTCACCCAGGAGACACATACCCACATTCACACACAACTGCACACATGTTTAAGTCAATCTCAACTTCCAGCATAAGTACCAGACATCAGAAAAGGGCACTCTAAAAATAAAGGCATTCATCTCCATGCTATCAGAACAGTCAAAATCAGAATGCACCCTTTATTAATACAAAAGTTAATCAGGCCTTATGCAATAAATGCAACACTAGAATCAAATGTATATACTGAACTATAACATTTTATTATACACTCATTTAATGCATCGAAGTCTGTTACCTCAAACTAATCCCATTACGCTGAACCTGATTCTGTGGAACTGGATTAAAACAATCCATATTGGTGGTATTTGTGTCATTATATAATTAAAAATGTAATCTTATAATTATTTTGAGTGTAGCCCGGAGATAAAAAGACATATTCTGCATGCATGTTGATTTAAATTCACTGAAGTATAAATACTTTAGGTGTGTAACAAAGAGTTAGGTCATGAGCAACATTTTTTAAAGTACCCTTATTATGATTTTAAAAGGTTCATAATTTGGTTTAAGGTGTACACAGATGTAAAAAACATTTCTTTATAATAAACATACATTTTTATCTGTGTTATATGCTTATTATTTCATGCAAATATATAAATAATATATAGATTGCTTCGGCAAATCTGTGACAGTCATGGCAGTTTTGCATTCCATGCCATCGTCACTGGAAGGCATTTACTAACAAACTAAAATGTGTTAATGAAAAACTAAATTTAAAGCCGGTTAGATGTATAGTTCTGCGAAAGAAAGTGTAGGTCTTTAAACATCTTGCAACGCTAGTCTTTAAGAGAAATAGTTGATTCAGAATGACTGACTACCTTGTGTCTTGTTGCTGTGCTCAATTCTGTCATTACAAGAAACGCTTTCTCAATGTCACCTTGGTAGTGGATTTTGTCTGTTCCTTGCCCGCCTTTATAGCTGTTTCTGTTTGAGTTCCTGATTGGTTTTCAATCTACGTCTGACATTGATGATCATTAGCATTTGTTTGGACTAGCTGGCTGATTATACACCTCAATATAATCCTACAAAGTCCTTGACAAGGTGCAAGTGTACCTATAAGAGCTGCTGCTGGTTTGAAGGCAAAGGAAGTAACACCAATATTTGATTAAGATTTGTCTTTTGTTCACTGGCTTTGCTTTTTGTAAATTGACAACAATAAGTAGTCATTATTTACATATCTAAAAACAACTTTTTTGGTTACAATTATTTTTCAGATCTCTGTTTTAGTACTGTATGGTTATCAGTTAATGTAGCCCTCTACAGCAGCCATCTGATTAGTGATTCTAAGATCAAAACTCATTCTTCTTTTTATGATGAAAATCTGCAGTTTAACACATTCTACTGTGATTGGGTAGATACTGTGCATAGTGTGTAGAAGAGGTGCATTAACTATGGACCATAAGAAGCAGCTTCCTTCTTCTGTCTCGTTTTACAGCATTTCTAGTGTGATTAAAATCATAAGAGTGCGTGACTTACTTGAGCAGAAATGAGCAGCATAATGGAACCAGAGGTTGATGTTTTTTCTGGCAGTGGAGGCAAACTAGTAGTGAGAGGGACATTTGTTCGTAACCAGGAAAAACATTAGTTTGGAGAGTGATTTGAAATATTATGTTTCTTCATAATTTTTATATTATGTTTTTTTCCTTTTTTTATCACAATTTTAAATGTAAAGAAAGATTTACCCTAATACTACTATTTAGCTAATAGAGTACAATTTTAATTTTAAAATTAAAATGTAAAATAATGGTATTAGATTTTTGTTTATTTAACAAAGGACCTGTACAAATAAACCATTTGGCCAAAACACTAAATACACATTCATATATTCATTCATCTTCATGTCGGCTTTCTTCCCTTTCGGGGTCGCCACAGCGGAATGAACCGCCAACTCTCTGGCACATGTTTTACGCGCCGGATGCCCTTCCAGCTGCAACCCATCGCTGGGAAACCCATCACACATACTCATTCACACTTTAACACTATGGACAATCGTTCTTACTCAGTTCACTTATACCGCATGTCTTTGGACTTGTGGGGAAACCGGAGCACCCGGAGAAAACCCACGCGATCACGGGGAGAACATGCAAACTCCACACAGAAATGCCAACCGACCCAGCCGAGACTCGAACCAGCGACCTTCTTGCTGTGAGACGACCGTGCTACCCACTGCACCACCGTGACGCTCCTAAATACACATAATTGTAAATATTTGTTGTTTTTACTGAAAACTAATATTTGTGTAAATGTTGCACTTCTAATGAACAAACAACAATAGTAGAAAGCACAACAAAATTTGATTTTTGCACTAATTTCTCCAATCATTAAAAAAGGAGGGGGTGGGGGATATGCACTAAATTCAGTAATTGGCTATTATTGGTGCAACCAAAAATGATGTACATGTTTAGTAGTTTTATGGAAAGGCATGTATATAAACATACCACATTGCTAGTGTTTTACGTGGAAGAGGTTGATAAAATATTTATAACAATGAAATTGAATAATGAACACAATTTTAAAACAGGTTTTCGAGGACAATCAAACTAAGCCATAGAGCTTACACATAAAACAGCATCCATACATTATTCAGGATTATTCATTACATTTGAACTGAAGGACAGTACAAAGCAATGACGACCTTGTCAAAGTCACAATAGATGCCTAGTTCAATACATGTACCTGTGCGCCTATGTAACGCGCAATGTGTCTCCTTATGATCTGGAAAATTCTTCCCTCAACAAAACACATTAGTAAAACTGCCCTGTTGATTTGAGATCAGTGCCGTTCATGCACACTCTGGCCAAACACAGGCAGATGCAGGGATTAATCATTCCCAAAGCAGGTGTGAACGTCTAAGGGAAAATACAACACCTATGAGGTGATGCATGTGCTTGAACCACAGAGGAATTAAACGCTCAAATCCCAACAGCTCTCTTGAACACAATGACATTTCTGTTTAAGGACAACATGTTTTAAATGCATGAAGTGTGTGCTAAAGGGTAGCAAGGGATCATGGGAAGGGAATAAATCGGTTTGCTGTGAATTTAAATCGGGCTATTTGTGTAAGCCAACACATGTTGCGGCAGACAGCGAACATATAATGCAAGTAGCTTTCTCTTGACAAACAGCAAAGTACAAACTTTTCCATATTTTTTAACAATTCCCTATGACAGTGAGCATTAGGAAATGGTAAAAGAAGAAGAAAAACAAGCAATACAAATGCACAAAGTTTTGAAACACTGTCAGAGTATTTTAGTCTTTTCATGTAATGACGATCTTCTTTTTTTCAAGTGGAAAATAAAAAAATAACTGTTCTACTTCCCATAAACTGTCCTACTATATGTACACTTCCTCAGCCAATCTGGACACTTAGGAGAGCTATATGTGATCTTTTGGATCTGTTGCATCTAGTGTTTCTTTGTATTAACAATGTATACACATACATGGCATGAACATGTTTGTGTTTCGATTTTTTTCATGTTGTGCCATTTATAAAGCTCAGCCAAGAAAAAAACTACTTTGAACTTAATCATGTTTATTCTGTTATGAAGGTATTGGGTTGCACATCACAAGCGGCAGAGTAGAGAAAGGATTAATCATGAATAAAATCATCATGATGGTATTCCAGGTTGTGACACGGGTAGATCACTGCAAAAATTCATTAAATGTCCGTTTCTTACAGTTATTTATGAGACTGTTTGTCCTTATCCTGTGAAGACACTTCGTTTAATTATTGCTACAGTAAACGTTGATTTCCCATGATGCACTTCAAACTCAATTTGCAAACAGGGTCTGAAAGGAATGTTTATGTACATCAAGAGTTATATAGAAAAGTACAATCTCGGGGCTGGCAAGTTACATAAAATTAAAGTTTGCTTAAACAAAACTCACATTTCTAGTAAAATGTTAACTGTGTTTATGTGAAAACACTAAAGAAATGAAAATATGCTAAAATGTGAACCTGACAAATGCAGATCACTTTTTCTGGGTTAAGAAAAAGAAGCTTAAATTTTTAGATGATCAGGTGCTGTGTGGTTTAGTTTACCAAAAACACATTCATTTATAAAACAAATAAAACTTTGTATCGACCCTAACCTCCTCACGCTCGTATGTCTCCGGAGAAAATATATTTTTTTTATACATAGACAAATATGCTCAGAATATACTTACAAAAGGGAGTGATAAAAGAGAGAACGAGAGAGAGAGAGAGAGCTCTTCCACAAATGTAAAAAAAAAAAAAAAGATAAGAAGAAAAAAGAGGATTACACATGTTACCCATTAAATAAACTATATATTATGAATTAAACCATTAAAGTATTTAAAAAACAGCATTTTTTCCAAGGGGATATATAGGATGTGTCTTTCTGTTACATTGTAATACACTTTATAGCGGCAACACAGGCTAACCTGACAAATCACTTAGCGTTGTGTGAGTAATGAAGTATCGCTCGGTATGGTGAGTCTGGGGGTTCTAGGGATTTCAGAGTCCACAACAGAGTCCACAATTTCCAGAATCTCTTCTTAGTATTTCCCTAAGGCTGAGCAGAGCTATAACATATGTAACATGGTACCTTTGTCTGATCTGCATCTCGGACAGAATTCAGAGTATGAGGACTTAAAAGAGAAACATTCATTTGGATAGATTTTAAATAATCTGTTTTACACATTGAGAATGTGAGAAGTACAACAAATAAAATAAAATAAAAACAGCAGCACATCTTTGAAATGAATGTATTGTGCTTCAGTGAAGGTTTAGAATGTATTCTGGTTCAGAAGAAAGTATTGAGGTCACATTGATTAAAAGTAAAGGAAATGCATTCCTTGCAGTAGAAACTTTCAGATTATCTTTACAACCATGTATGAAACTGACTCATAGTCCCATCGCAGCCATTCCCATCACTCCTCTATGCTGTTAATCTCTGCATATCAACGACTTCCAAAAGCATGGAAAACTGACTCAAGTGCCAATATAATCCTGCCAGAGGGGCTGTTTCAGCATTAAAAGAACGTTTCAATTGCACCCACTGGAATATGTATCAAGCTTCTAGTTCATAAGCCTGTCACAAAGAGGAGTAACAATCTCTCTCTGGCAACACAGTGAAAAATGCAGCTCTCAACCAGTTCAGCATAGTCTCTAATTACTCTGTAGCATAAGGAGTACAGCTGACTATTTCAGCAAAAAAAAAAAAATGGTCATTTAAATTTTATCCGATTTTTGGAAAATAACTGCCTTTCATTAATTACAGTAAGAGGAATCAAATAAAGCATATACCAAATTTTTATAATAAAAAAATTAAATATTATTTTAAACTAATTGGCATGTTTTACTCGGGAAAGAGAAAAGGAAGAGTAAAGATATTGGTAGCACTTTAGTTTGCTATATGACTTATAAAATAACCACAAAGATGTAATTGCCACAATTGACACATTCTGTCCTCTCTAATGAGAACAGGGCTTAAGGTATCTCAATATATTTTACATATCGCTGATTCAAACATCTATTACTCAATCAATATGAAATAAGCCACAGGGCGAAAACTACTGACACTTGGGTAATGCTATACATCAAGCAACAACGCTCATCACGGCTGATGTAGAGATTGAGGGAAACATTAACATTTACCCATGTTCCAATAACAGATTTACCAAGAACATTCTAAAAAGCAACACTAATGGCTATGTACTTATATGAGCAATACACAGTGGCATTTATTATCATTATCATTTACAAAGGAAAGCCATCAAATATTTTTTAATCACTTCCCTCAAGGCAGTTTAGAATAAAGAAGGTATACTCTGTACAGTTTCAGCCTTTTAGACGCCGAGCTTAAGTTATAGTATATGTTTAAAATATATAAATATTATATGTTGGAGAAGCAGTGCTTGTGTTTAAAAAATGCACTACAGGGAAAAAAAAAGAGTAATAGGAAGGTGGAAACAGCAAAGATATCCTCATTCAGGGATATTTGGATTTTTTCTCAAATAACCTAAAAATAAACCCATGAGAATAAAAGGAACGGCATTATGAAAAAAAAAACCTTAACAAAACAAACTAGATAAGGTTTGACAGAACATTTCGGATAAGGTGGACACATCAAACTGCATTATGGACTGACGAGTTGAGAAGGTTTGGGTAAGTTGAATTACGAGTGGAGTAGGGTCAAATACTAAAGTGGTGCACTTGGAGAAAATGATGCATGACAATCCAAGTGCACAACTAACAATAATACCAGACCTGGGGCCTGTACCATCAACCCGGATTAACTGGTTAGCCAGCTAAGTTTAGAATTAGTTAACACCAATCCTGGGTTTTGGTATTATGATAGGACTTAATACATTTTTGTCATCCTGGTTACTTGCGCCACATGGCTAACCCTGCATTATGCAGGTTATGGTCTGGATTAGAGATCGCAAACTTACATTCGTCCAATCAGCGGTTATTAAAAGAACTTTTAAGTGACGTAACACCAGCGTCTGTAACTTGGGCTTCAACTTTTCTTCTCAAGCCTGTGCAAATTTCTGCGAAAATTGTTAGATGACCATTTCGTAGTGAAGAGTTTTTATGAACAGACAAAATTAATCCCTTAGCTTTTCCCAACAAGCATTTTAATGAAAGATACAGGTTTGCAGAAGGAACAGCTTGCATTTGTAAGCTTCTTTGACCACGCATACAAAATGTGACAAGTAGAAGTCATGCCAGTACTGTAACGTAGATGGTGTGTTATATGGCCAGCCTGCTCCTTAACTAACCTGCTCCAGAGCTATCCAGTGTTCTCTTTACTTTTCATTTTAAAATGATACCAAACCTTGGAAATGTTTGTCGCTTTTTTGTGCTCATTTGATTTCGTGCTGCTATATGATTGTTAATGCTCCCTTCCACTAATCAGCCTGCACTAGTCGTCGCTTGTGCTTTCAAATCAAAACACTGTTTCCTTCTTCTGCTTTGTGAGTGACATAATGGCAAAAAAAAAATGCAAACAAAAAAAAAATATTTATTTGCACAAGGAGTAGAGGCTTCAAGGCAAATAATTTTGCCTTAATAATTTTCAACCCTAGTTAAAAGTTTCCTGGATTAAATTAAAAGTTTCTAAAAATGTGTTTTGATGAGGAAAGAAGCAATAGCAGAACTGGAACAACCTGAAGGTAAGTGAATATCCCTTTAAGTGTTTTACAGTAAACACAAAAGCTCTCTAAAGCTGTTTATATGGAAGCACACAATGGAGAATGCACTATAGGTGAAAACATGTCAGTTGGGGGACTAACACCAAAACACAAAGAATTACATCGACACATACATACAAAGCGAAATTAGCTTGAAGGCAGTGCTCTAAAGTTGCCCCCTAACAGCAGGACAATGGCTCAGAAACAGCAGAGGCCTCTCTCCTATTATTCACTCACAATGACCGTCTATGACCGTGTCAGCAAGAGACAAACGCCTCGAAACAGCGAACATCATTACAACTTCAGACTTCAAGAAAAAATACACACGAGGGAGTAAGAGCTCAAGGACAGCCTCACACACTGAGAAGACATCCTGCACGCTACGATAATGAGACAACTATCCTGGTTGAGATTAGGAATTGTAAAGGAGGGAGCTGCAAAAAAGACAAATGAAAAGCAGAGAGCAGAGTGTTATTGATGAATCAGAGGTTGTTAATAAGAGGCAGAGAGTGTAGACAAATGAATCAGCCGGTAACAATGAAGTGCTCCAACGATCTGCAGGCAATGCATCGCATACAAATATACCTTATCAATCCCCAGTAGCTCTTTCTTCAGGATCTGAAAAGGCCAAATTCAATTGTGTTTTGTAAAAGTGTTGAGCAGGGTGAAAGAAAGACACAAATAGGACAAGAGAAGTCTTTTTCGCTATAAAAACAGAGGAAAATAATTGCATGGGAGGGCATGTTTTTAAGCTCACTGGACTTTTTCAATTTTACACAAACACTTTTTATATTGTATGAATTTTTGTGATTAAAAAAAAATTAAGTGGTAAATTAGGGCTATAGCATATACATTTAAAGTATATATTAAAAAAAAAAAATCCATAATAAACGCATAGATTTACAGGACTGTTATTATTAATCCTAAGGTAGAATAACAATTGGTATTTTGTTGTAAATTACCTTTTGCAAAGAATCTGATAGCCAATAAAACACCTTTAGGATCTTAAAGACCGCGGAAACACGAAAGCCGATAACGAAAAGATAAATGATAGCAGAATCAAGAGTTTTAAAATAAAAAATGCTGGCTAAACTATATTAGAGAGCCAAAAAATTGGTAGCTGGCAAGAGAGGTTAGGATTGGAGTTATGTGCTCATATTTTCTTGACCAGGTCAACATCCTAGCTGCATCACTTTACACTGTTTGCAGGCTTGAAATAGCTGAACTAGGTCGGATACACCATAAACTGATCGGTCTGACATCTCAGAGTTTTGATGCCATGTCACTTTTACTAACGTTCTAAAACAAAGTGATGCATTTAAACCTCCTTGACATTTATTATAATAAGTCTCTTCAAAACTCAAGTTGTGCAAACATTAGCTTGCGTGTTGGTTTTACTGCAGCGTTGGCCTTCTGGGGTGCGAATGACCTTGTTAAAAGCTGAGCTGGCATATGGAATTGGTGATCGCTGGCCATTAACATCGGCTAATCTCACCTGCCACATCAAAGAGCAGGTTTAACAGCTTGTGCAACTCTCATTCCAAGACTCAGAAGAAGAATGTCAAAGAATTGCTTCATATGAGTCCAGTTGTTTCACTCCCTTGAAGACAGAATAGGGCGAAAACCGTTATAGACAGCACTTCAAAGAGTCAGTTTTAGGCTTCTTTCTTTCTAGTTTTCTGCTGACAACCACGAAAGTGTCTCCCCCTCATCTTCTTTGAAGAAACAGAGTCACCTTTAACACAATAAAAGCAAAGGATGTGCGCTGGACTGTAGCAGCACAAGCTAGCTGTTTCTACAATCTTTCACAACTGACAAAAAAGCCTTCATTATTGTAATGCTCTGTTAGCCGGCTGTTCAGCCGCAACGCTACAAAAATTACAGTTAGTCCAGAACGCAGCAGCTAGAGTTCTCACAAGAACAAAGAAATATGATCACATTACACCGGTTTTGTGCTCTCTTCATTGGCTTCCTGTACAATATCGCATTGACTACAAGATTCTGCTCCTTGCCTTTAAGGCACTGAATGGCTTGGCTCCGGCCTACCTGAGCAGTCTCCTATCACGATATATTCCAGCTCGCTCTCTCCGATCAAAAGAAGCAGGACTATTGATTGTACCAAAGGTTAGTAAATCCACAAGAGGTGGAAGAGCGTTCTCATATAGAGCCCCGAAGCTCTGGAATAAACTACCGGATGTTGTCCGCAGCTCAACTACGCTCACAGATTTCAAAACTAAATTAAAAACATATCTGTTTAAACTGGCATTCCAATAATTATCTCTTGGTATTTGTCTAAACAGATATGGTGCCTGAGCACCATATAAATACAAACTGTTTGAAAAAAACAATGTGGTTCAATGTTCCTCTCTAACCTATCCTCATTATTTATCTCTCCTCCTGCAGCTGATGCTGATCACTTGTTTGTTGTCTATGTTACAGTTTACTAACCGTTTTCTCCATTTCTTAGTTCCTGTTTTGTCTTTGTTTGTTTTGTTTGTTTTTTGTTTTTCAGGTCCTGTCCGGCAAACCGTTCATCGATGGATTTTTAGTTTGTATGTTCTTTATGCTGGGGAGGTGATTAGCACCTGCCTCAGTCAGCAGGAGTCCCCTTCTCAGAGGGAACTCCTGTCTGCTCTGCCTGATCCTCATGGGGACTTTGTGAAGCTGCTTTGAAAGCAATTGCTAAAGAAGCGCTATATAAAAACTGATTGATTGATTGATTGATTGATTGATTCATCTCTTCATCCCTACGCCTAAAACCACCAACCGTCTCAATTTCTCATAGACGTAATTACCGCTTGGTGTGAAGAGCTTGCAGTAGCAGATGCCATGTTATGGGTGTGTGGTTTCCATGGCAATTACAGTGATTTACATGGGATCCACTTGTCATAAATATCCCACCCTGGTGCCACCCAGCAGGGCCCTAAGAAAAGATAGGTCCCACATCAGAGTGAGTTTGTGAATGAGCGATAGCACTCGATGTGGCTCCAGTTTGACAAAGTTTCCCATCTGTTCTTGTTTTAAATCTTTACCAAGTAACCAAAGTAGTGTCACTTTCATCTTAATCAACAACTTCAGAGACTATACAATAGCTTGTTATTGTATGATTAAATCACTGGTATGGTCTTCAGTTTTAGTTAATTATGATTTCAGTTAAAGCAACACTTGACCTATAAGAAAGGTCGAACATAGGGTATCCAGGGTAGCTGTAGGCAGGTTAAAACCAGCCCCTCCCACTGTATTTGATTTGCTTATGAGGTGGGAATTCAGCCAAAGTGTACAATGAATGCTTTTATCCAATTGCTAATGTCTGGTTGTGACTGGAAAACAGAAGCTTTCCGGAAGTTGTGTAACTAGTAAATGAGACTGCAAACAGAGTAGAACCAAGCTGTTCGAGATGCTGGTTAATGAAAACTGTAGACTTCGTGAGACAAAGAAGAGGGCAACAAACACAACGATAATCAGTAAGATCTTTTATACAGCACACCACAGGTAGCAAATTAAGAGATGTCAGAATTGGAGTTGCGTGCTTGTATTTTTTTTTGCCGGGTCAACATCCTAGATGCATTAAATAGCTGAACTAGGTGAACCACGTCATAAACCGATCGGTCTGATAACATCTGCAAACAGAGTAGAGCCGAGCTGTTTGAGATGTCGGTTAATGACAGGAGGAAAACAAACACAAAGATTTGATAAGCATTGAGGTCTTGTTACCTAGCCACTTCCTTTGCAAGTAATGGAACAAGTTGGTAAACTAAACTTTTTACAAACCCTAGGGGAAAAATCTAAATGTAAAAAACATTGTTCTTACTCAGATTTGTTTATGTGTTGAAGAGTTGCTACAACTGAACAGCCATGTTCACCATCTCCTCCATTTCAAATTCTGGCCCATCTAACCCAGTGCACAAAGATGATGTCTTCACTCACAACCACTAAAGCTGTTCCCTGATTAGCCAGGAACAAGTCAAAGCTGAGAAAACAAAACTCAATAGAGCAGTTCCAGACCCTGTTAATTGAATGGAATGTAGTTTGAGGGGCTGGTTTTAACCACTCTATGGGGCTGTGTGGTGGAGTCGGTCATCCAGGAACAGGAAGGTGGCAGTTCGATCCCCACTAGGTCCATGACTGGCTGTTTGGTGGTGGGCTGGAGGCCATAGGCGTGGATTAGCAGCCACTTCCTGTCAGACTGGACAAGGGCAGTTGAGGGCTACCAAGGTAGCTTATCACCACCAGAGTGTGAATGTGGAGTGAATGAAAATATCTGAAAATTCTAAAGTGTCTTTGAGTTTCTGAATAGCGTAATATAAATTGAATGCATTAATTGCACTTTAACCCATGTACCATGTAACCTATGGAATAAAGTTATGGTTTAACCCATTTACAATTTTTACAGTAGATTCTATACTTTTTATGTTTGGGGCTCCCAAACATTGGTTTCCAGATTAAAACAGTGGTCCCTTAAGTTGGAAAGGGAATTGGAAAACACCCTAGGCATGTCCCAACTCAAGACTAAACATGATATAAAATTAATTATCCTTTTTCCTGCACAAGAATAACATTGAGAGGAGAACAGTGAAGCCATTTTGTTCTTAAAAGGGGATGACTCTTAAAGATATTTTACAGTAGTTACTGTTTAAATTAGCCACATAATTAAAATTTTAGTCCAAAATAATCAGGAGCAACAAACAGATCCTCACTACTTTTCTCATACTGCAACATAGCACAAGGACAAAAGCTTATGAGCAGTTGTTTAACGCATTATGCTGTACCTGGGGAGCTCAGTGGTCTATTTTAAAAATGCATTTAATTGACCTCTAAGAGTCAGATTAATTTATACATGTAGTGTGGTATGACTGTGATAGCATCTTTTTCTATCATTTTATTTTTGAGACAAGAATCAAATAGAGTGAGGATGTCTTACTTTTAACACACGCATCAAATTCCTTTTACAATCAAACAGGGTCATAATATTCACATTTTCCATCAAAAATAACAACTGTGAGAGTCATTTGAATGGACTACAATTAGTGGAAAAAGTAAAAAAATTCTATTAATTCATTTTTGTATTATGAGTTTATGTCTGAATTGAATCAAACAAAATCAAACAGATTTTATCCTCCTAGATAACTAGACAAATGTTTTTGAAAAGTGACAAAGAAATATATAACTGCTTCTGAAAGGAAATTAGGGCAGATGAAAACTATTTTTTAATCTAAAAATCAATATTCACCTTCTTGACTGAGATCTTGGAGTAAAAACCACGGTTCCGCTGATGGCTTCATCATCTGAATGGTTTATTAAACATCTCACCAGGGTTAATATCGCAAACATATGACCCTTCCCAGCACACGCATACATACATCATGCTATTCGGAGACACATGGTTTGTAGCGTTGGGTCAGAATGGAGAAGACTGGAACCGCTCATCGTAAATGAGGCAGTGACGTTTTTATGTGCATGTGAATGATTGTGTATCAGGTCCATCGTTGATCGTAAATTAACAGGTATTCTCAAAAGCAGAACAGAGCGATCACAAAGGGACATGCAGCTTTAGGTCCCAGATGACAAAAACCTGGTATTTCAACGAGAACTCTTCAACACAATCAAATCCAAGGGCTTCAATCTTCAGAAACTCGAGGATCACATGTATTACGGTTAAAAAGGCAGAAATTCTTATTATTAATGGAAAATGGTGCTTAGAATTGTTCTCTAAGAAAACAAGTAAACATATTTCTTTTTCTTTTTGTTTAGTTGTCTTCTTTATATTAGAGTCTAAAAACAATTAGTGTTATTGCTTCAAAATGGGGCATCAACCTGATTCAGGAGGAAATGGACACGATGATTTCAGGTAACGATGACACTTTACCCTATAAGGTGCCATGAAATATCATCAGTAAATATGTAAAGTAAGTTAATGAAGCATTAATAATCAGTTGCCATGTGTATTAATTAAGAACATGTTAAGCTCATAATAAGTAACTAATTATGATCTAATAATGAATTAATAAAGAGTTAATAATGATATGAACCGCTTTCAAGTAAATCATCAATTGAAAAGATATAATACTACTTTTAGAACTTCAAAGCTCGTAATTGGTTGATTACTATTACTTGTTGGCTTTACTTCAAGGGGCAAGTCATCATTAGCTCATCATTATTTAATTGCTAATTAAATCTCTACAATAGCGTATTTTGATTTAGTTTACCTCAAAGTGTCAAGGAAAGCTCTTTTTTAACCATCATAGACGAATGATCATTGAGGTTAGTTTTGTTGCATTAATGAGACATATGACGGACATATGGAATAGAGAGAGGTTTCTCTGAAGGTTTATATTGTGTACGTCATGGTTTCAATAAGAGATCTGCACACTAAAGCTCTGATTCTGCATTTAATACCGAAACATGACTAATCTTTTATTAAGAGCACAGCTATTCTTGCTTTACCAATAAGCCCCAACAGGAAATAACTCTTCAAAATAAATTCGAGCTTGATCTAATATGTACGAGTAAATGAGTTTATGATTAATTCGTATAATCTCATTGGAACTACATGGTTAAATTAGATATTAAAATAGTCAGATTCTTAGACATCTTATTTCTATTAATGCATCTTATTTCTTAGACATCTTATTTATACATAATGTTTGATGAACATTATGTACATACATTTATGAACATAAATTAACTTATGCATTTACTAATGACGATTTATTCTAATAAATATATAATAAAAAATAAAGTGTTACGGAGGCAGTAAAACACCAATGTTGTTGTTGAGATCCTTTTCCTTGATACTTTTTTTCCTCTTCTTACTTCCTCAATAAAAAAAGCGCATTTTAAATTTTGACAAAATCTGTGTTAGGAGATGTATATTGCTGTAACGTATTACTTTCTGAAGCAAATAACACAGTTTTTAGAGAGTAGTGTAAGGGAATACTTTTAAATGACTTTTAAATAACTTGCACATCACAGGCCAAAATATACAGATTCTTCTATTTTAAAAATCCACAGTGGAGTGGTTAGGGGAATGTTTCAGGTTATTTGATTTGTTTCTTTTATAAAATATCAAGCCATCAGAACCTTACCATACATCCTACACTGTCAAAAGTGACCCTTAGCTGACACTTTCTTATACACAACATGTCAACCAAACAGCCTCACTCCTGAACAGTGATTTCAGAGGCCCTTCACTTCCAATCACTCATCTATCAGCTTGTCATAAATCTAAGAGATTAGCTTGTGTTGCTTTGTCAATTCAATAGATATGCATCATACTGTCCACCCCTGTATTTGAGCTCAAGAGGATAGGATTACAGTTGTTTTTAAGTAAAGAAAAGACATTATTTAAGAATAATTAAAAAGCAACTCACCAGGTCTTTTCTCCACCTTTTTTCCTCGACTGCCACAAAGCCGGACTTTGGAGATTAGGATGAGGATCTGTTTCTGGCAGAGTGACTTGTTGCTCTTAGGGCAAGGTTTGCGTTTGTTTGAGATCTGTCTGTTGGCCTTGGGGTCCTTGACTTCCCTGCGCTGACGGATTAGGGAGCTGGCGAGAGCAGCCATTTTGCTGCGCCCCACTCACCTGGGGGGCACAAAGGTCTTCAGTCGGCTGCCAAACTTCCTGATGACCCAGAGTGACTATGGTAGGAGAACAGGAGATGCTCAGAGAAATGCAAATCGCCAGGTGCACATGTAGTAATGGATCGCTCTTTGTTATGGAGCCAAAAGCGGACTGAGATGAACGAGCGAAACAGAATGTTAAAAATTACTTCTACAGTTCTTCAACTTCCAAAACAATATCTGTCGATTCTGACAACACACAAGATGTAGGTGGGCTTGTTTGGGGTATTTTAGGTGGCGTTGAATAGTATACGGAGTGGAAAAGTGGCAGCCGAAGATCCATGGAGTCGTTCTGGAAGTCTGAAAAATAAATTTGCCATTACAACCGTGTGACTCTCTCTGTCTGGGTCCATACCTTGCTCCTAGAAGCTCCCGAAAGCCCTCCCACAGTTTGGTTTACGACCAACGTTGAGATATCAGTTGGGATTAGAAGTCATTTTCTGAATGATTTGTTTTATAAAATGATGTGTCCAGTCGTTTTGTCCATAAGGTTCCTATGGTAAAACTGAAGAACACTGAAGGATGCATGAAAGAAAGCCCTCAAAAATCCGATCTCAAATATCAAAAAGAATTGTCATCATGAGAAAATCTTAACGAAACTCAATCAGCTGACTAAAAAGTCTCACATCCATCAAACTACGAGATACACACTTAAAAAGGGAGAAGACACAAGCCAGTCAAAAGTCCACAAACCCCAAACCTCATGTCTACGGATGATCAGTTGGAGGAGGATTGAAGGAATCGGAAGTTCTTTCCCTCTCAGCCCCTCAGACATTCCCCTTTGCTCCTTCTCCCAAGCTCCCGAGAGAGTGTTTGTAAATTCCAGAGGCTTGCGCTGATAGAGGTGACATTCATGAACGAGTGAGAGTGCAGGAGAGCGGAGGGGAGCACCAAGCCTCCCCAGACTCCCGTAAGGCAACCAGTCGATGAGCGCTGAGGAACCTGGAGCTCCGTGCCCTTCACACCTCTTGAGAATAGAGCTGGGAGGGAGGCACAGATGGAGGGATGAAACTATGGAATGTTAAGGTCGGAGGGTGGACGTATCTGGTCTGCTGCACCTGCTATATAGATCCTCTTTGACGAAGGTCCCTGGGCACTTTTGGGTCTATCCCGCTCTTCTGTTCCAGCCCAAATTTCAGTAGTGAAAGTGCTCTCACCTCTGCAGATGCGCATAACAGAGCCTATTCAGTAAGGCACCTCTGAATCTGTGCGAGAGTTTGTGTGTGTATGAGAGTGATTGAGAGAGTGTGGGAACGTGTGACTCTCCGTCTCTCTATTTTGCTCTCCCTCCCATCCCCGCTCACTGCTCTGAGTTACAGAGCCAACACAGGCAACACGCTTTGCTTTATTCCCTCGTTTTCTCCATTTATCTTTTTAGTAAACCCTCCCCTTACCTTTATCTGCCCTCCCTCTCCGTCTCTCAGAGCCCTCCTTTCATCCCGATCAGTCAAAATCCTTCCATCTCTTCATGTCCTTACACCCACCCCTCTTAATCCTCGTTCCCTCCCTTTCTCTCTCTTTCTCTCTCTCTCTCCATCCCAACTGTCAGCTGTTGAGGTCTGGAGCTCTAAAAACTCAACCTGTCTCATCCATAAAGCAACAGTAAAGAGTAAGAGATAGAGCAAACAAGTCTTTTTGTAGACTATGCATCACAAGAACAATTTTCAATTAAATATTGAAATAACACACAGTAATGTGAAACAATATAGCTAAAATACACAAATGTAACAAAAAACCCTGATTTCTGGATTTTAAACATGACTGTGAACTTGAGTAAATATTTTTTGATTAATGGCCATCAGAGCCCATCTCCAGCTAAAAGCACATGTGCGTTCATAAATATCGTTTACCTCTCCTTCTAAAATATGTAAATGGAGCGTTTCTGTTTTCATATTGTAGAACAAAACCAGGTGTTTTCAGAGGAAGCCTGTAATTAGATACTTGAGAAATATATTATTATTTTATAGAACATATTTGTTTGTTGTAGCTTCAAATATTTATTTTTTGGTTTCTTTTCAGTCATAAGATTTGATTTAAAGTTTGTTAAAAAGGAAAAACTTTAAAATGCAAACATATTATAGGTGTAACTTGAGCATGAAATGAGACAGTAGTAATTCTGCATCATTTTGTTATGTATTGAAATATATATATAAAAAATCAAGTATTTTTTTGCAAATCTTTCCCCCACCCCTGGAAACAAAAAAGTAAGGCTCATGGCTAAAATTATGCTCTTCGGAAACGAGACATCTGTGCAAAATTGATACACCTTGTATCATCGTTATCTCTCCTAATAGTTGTTTATTTTAAATTTGTATGACCGTGAAGATACCACCACCTGCTTGGAGAATTAAACAATGTGTTAAAGCCCTATATAATCTATTTTTGATGCGTGTTTGTTGAAAATAGCAATTATGGTCATGTATATAAGATCACACAAGATATGATGTTTACATAGTTTTAATTATGCAAAATGACTCGATTGTGAATGTCGAATCAAGCTGGCAGCCATGTTTGTGTAATTGGTGGACATACAGAGTGAAATCAATTATAACTCTTCCTTTGAGGTATACGTGCAGTCGTCTGTTTTAACCCATAAGAGCCCAACCTTTTCCACAGCAGAAATCTATGAGTGCTAACAATGTAAGGCCATTTTTTGTAGAAAGCTTTAATAGTTTGTGACACCTGTGACACCATGGGTTCTTATTGGTTAAGGGCTACTCTTTAACAAGCATTCAAAAGAGTTGGATTCAAAAAAAGTTAGACACCCCTTCATTTCACATACATGTACAAAATTGGAAAAGTAGAGTTTAGGGGTAGAAGTGAATTGGGGCTTTTGTATTAAATGAACTAGGAAAGATTTTACATAAAAAAAATGCATTTTGGTATTAAAAATAAGCTGATAAACATACTCAACTTATTTCCTACTAGTCATGTTTATTTCCTCCAAACCAGAGCCTTTATTTTTGGTGTATTTCTCAGCAAAATTGCAAAAATATTAGCTTGAAAAATACATATACACTTATTCGTATACAAACATGCTTTCCTTTGAAGCTGTGATTTACAGAGATCCTTTTAGTATATATATATATATATATATATATATATATATATATATATATATATATATATATATATATATATATATACACACCAAGCTATATATGCTTAAATCTAATGTCACAAGAAGATACTCAACAATACCTGTCACTGGAACCACCTCCACCTTAAGAGCCAATCACCAAGTATCCAGTACTAAAACTATTACTTCCTTGTCTGGTCACCGATTTCTATGGAAGAAAATACACTCTCCTCCTTACGTTTACTTGAGTTACTCACCTGTTTCTATTGAATCTCCTTCCTAATCTCAGATTGGTTTTCAGCTACTGTTGGTCTTTGTCAATTGGTCTCTGTTGTGACTACTGCTCATGAGTAGTTGCATTGTTCCATTTAATATTTCCTTTACAACATCAGCTCATCTTTTAACTTTGTCTGTTTAATTTACCTCCACAACCTCACTGTTTCTTGAGACCTGAAAATATCATACCAATAACAGAAATTATCGTTCTTGACTCATTTACATCTATCTTTCAAAAGCCATGTGAATAAAATACAAATTCCCCCACTTATTTGTCTTCTTCTTCACGCTCAATTCATCACATTTCCCCTCACATTCATGTCTAAGCACATAAATACAACAGAAACCCAGGAAACTGGCTTGCGTCAGCAACATTTCAAAGCACAGGAATGCTCTAAAAAACACCCTTTAAATCACGCACTGAATACTTATTTAATTCACATCTCTTGCTATTCTCCCCCCACGTCTCAGTTCAGAAGGGAAACATTTAGCTCTTTGTACACACAGGTTGAATGGTGCTGTGATCCCTTCATCGGCAGCTTAATTCAAATCAACATTATAATAAGATTTCATAACCCAGAGCAAGTTGGAATTAGTCATGGCTTGTGATGCCTCTATTTGTATGTTGCTCCACTGCCAAAGCATTTATTGATGCAGTTCAAGATTTTCTTTCCAGGCACAGTGTCAAAGCCATTTTAATCAGCCGAGCTACGACTATGACATCCAGCGGTGATGCACGACAGAGACGAGACAGCTAGCACTTGCACAACATCTGGGAAAGGACAAGGGCACTCAGTAGATGATCAGTAGATGATCTTGATGTAACATGTGGGGGATTCTTTGCTGTCAGAACGTTGATTTAACCAGTGTGTCAGAGGTGATTATACTCAACTCAAAACCTACTTTTATCACTCTGAGTTTCACCTTTTTCTATATTCACTATTGTGATGCTTTCCTAATGATCTCCTGAGGACAGTTAAATAAAAAAAATAGATAGTGGTCATCATAAAGTTTCTGAAGAACTCAATGAAAGCAAATCGATGTCTCAAACCGATTACTTAAAATAGTTACTATGGTTTAATTAATCAATCAAAATGTATTTATGTAGCAACTTCTTCAAAATTAAAAATTATTTGAAAACCACAGGCCTAATGTGGATTAAAAGTTAGATATACTTTAAATTCCTATTAGATAATGCAGTAGAAATAGATGTTGTTTATTGAGGATTGTAAAGAGTATTAGTTCTCTCTTGTGGCTAGCAGAACTGCTTCCGTTGCTCATAAAGAGCCCAAATGATGACATCAGCTAAAAAAATAGTCCGAAATGGCAGACGAAGTCGCTAGATTTGTCCAAGTCACTAGGTTGAAAAAAAGTTACTCTGGAATCTGAAAAGTCACTGAATTTAGCAATAAATAAGCAACACTGCATTAGCTTCTAGCTTATGAGTGGAACACAATTCCACTCTGGGTTTTTCACTCTAGTTGCATTCGCATTTGTTCATCATTTTTCCCCTGATTTCCCCTGATAAAAGCTCACCAAAAATACATTAACAAGTGTCACTTTAAATATAAATGAAAGAAAATCCAGTTTTTATTTATTACCTATAGTTTATAGATTTTGGATTTTAGATTCATGTCCCAGATTCGATAAAATAGGTGTCGGTCCCAACCTACGTGCTCCAGCACAAATGAAGCCCTGATAACTGTACATTGTTTTTACTAATGCATTGATTATTTTGTTTTGATTTGTCATCGACTGGGTTATGCATTAAATCTCTAAATGTCAACATAAATTTAACTAGTTAAAGTGAATCTTACGGTACCTGTTCCGTTCAAATGCAGGTCTAATCCAGCACTTCTGGACACATTCATTTAAAAAAGGGAATGGACTGAGGGAACATTGCATCTGAAAAGTTGGCTGTGATGTCTTCGTGATGACTTTAAAGAGAGTTTCAATGTCAAGGATAGGGAATAAACGATCACATTTCTGTTTTGGCAGAAGTGAAAGCTTTGATTTTAATGGTGTGTATCAGCTGAAGGATGGAGACTTCAGTGCCAGACAGGACAGACCTCTTCCATGTTAATCGGTGTGTTAAAAAAGGTGCGCCCTATTATAGCATTAGCAGTCTTTACATCAGTGGTTAAAAAAAAAACTTGCCTTGAGGTCGAATGAATCATAAAATTATGCATCCGGCATAAAATTTTGATTGTTGTTATTATTATTATTATTAGCATTATTATTAAATATATAAACAAATTGTTTTTAATGCAGCAAGAAATAAACTAACGTGCATTCTGAGTGAGCCACTAAGTGGAGATCTAAATATTCTCTAAATCTCCTAGACACTCCCGTTCTACCCTAAAAATCCATCATATTTAAGCATTTAACAGTCAGATCCCGATTCTTTTCTCTCAAGAGGATATTTTCTAAGTATCACATAAAAATGTTGAGCATATATGATCAAGTCCAGAGTAAGCTCACAGAGAAAAGTTAATACAGCACTAATAAGACTGATTTCTCTAATGTTGTTTTATATGTAGGTTTTACATGCACCAAACCCAGATTTTTCACCAGATCAGGGCAGTTTATCAATATATTAAAGTTTGATTAAAATATTAAATGCCAATGCATTAAGTAAATATAATACACATATTAAATTTATTAAATTACAATCATTTGTGAAATATAAATACTTTATCTGTTAATCTTGCTTCCTTGACTTTCAAAATATTACTTCATATTACTTTTCAAAAGCTATATTGTTAGTTATCTTTCAGTATTTAAATTATGTTTCTAATCCCAATGAGACTGAGCTGTCTGTCACACAAACAGAACAGATTTATATGCCCTCAGATGAAAGCAATGTTTGTCAGAGCGATAAGGAAACTAATAGTATCTGGAAGAAATTCTCAGAGGAATTCTCTAAAGACAGTTCTCTGGTTCATTTCTTCTCAAATGTGCGCCGGACTCATCTCTACTCACACATAGTCCCCTGAGAGGGCGATCACGTGCAAAGAGAGAATCACAAGTATGTCCTTAGCTCAGGTACAGCTCAACTACTCGGGTACCTTACCAAATAGAATCTTCGAATAAAACATCAAAAATGTAATGAATTCGAGAAACCTCCAAATATTCTGCCACTCTGATTAGACCTTAGCCATAGACTCAACCCCATGCCAAGAGTCTTTACTCTAATCTGTCCTCAAGGGACGAGGCAGGAAAAATCGAAGGGAATAAAAAGCAGAAAACGGAAACCGTGCATAATAAGAAAAGGGAGAAAGAACTCAGGGAGGAGAAAATTAGCATAATGCTTAATCTGTAAACAGAGTACAAAAAGAGAGTGTTTCAGGAAGAAACAAGGACAAAGTGCTGAGCGACTCAAGTGTTTGCTGTATTTAATTTACTACATATTAACCTTTTGAATATCAGCATTCTTTAAATAAAAAAAAATCTGTTGTTGTAAGAGAAAATACAACTTTTGGGAACTGCTGGAGACGGGAACAACTTGTGTGGTTAGTAATCAAAGAGTACATTTTCTCTAATGCATGTTCATCTAATCGATCCAGTCAGAATCATTGCGATGCATGGCAGAGATCCAGCAAATCGTAGCGAACAGTATAACTCAGTGGGACTGCAGCTCGGATGGTTCTGTTGGAGGAAGTAGCCATGCTGCGTTATCTTTCAGACAGAGTGATGGCTCGGCAGCAAAGAAAACCTCATAAAAAGCAATATGTTTCCGACGCAAGCAATGAGCTACAGGGGAAACACTCCCTACACTATAAAAACTATTGAAAAAGTACAGAGACAGCTGTGTTGTCCAAAAGAAATCACAAATACTCTTTAACTGCAATGTATTTGTTTATCCAATGTCAAACTAAACATTAACTATAGTAGTTTTTTTTCCACTATTATGTTTTGTGATCTGCAATAAAATTGCAACCCTCCCTTAATTACAGCTTAAACTAAGAATGCTTCTGTTCATGCTGTTTGAGGTGTTTCCTGTTCTTTTTCAAATATCATAAAACAATACTGTCTGTAAAAATGTACAATATTGGTAACTGGTCAAAAAAAGGGTCAAGCCAGAGTTTTTTTTAGGGTTCCCAAATAAGAATAGTAAGTACAGGGAATTACTTTGCCCAAAATATTCAAGTAACTGTCTAAATCAAGATGTTTTTCTAATTCTGGACAGACACTGTGCTATTTTTCAGTCGTTCAGCAGTTCAAGCGCTCAGTCATCACTAGTCAGGAGCTGATCATGAGGTGGTAATCGCTTCCTGCTAACCCAGCTACACTGCACGAGTCACGACACACAGCTCACAAGATACTGGGGCCGATCCACAAATTAGTAGCACAACTGAAACATTTTAAGCGTCACGGTGGCGCAGTGGGTAGCACGGTCATCTCACAGCAAGAAGGTCACTGGTTCTAGGCTCGGCTGGGGCAGGTGGCATTTCTGTGTGTAGTTTGCATGTTCTCCTCGTGATCGCGTGGGTTTTCTCCGGGTGCTCCGGTTTCCCCACAAGTCCAAAGACATGCGGTATAAGTGAATTGACTAAGAACGATTGCCCATAGTGTTAAAGTGTGAATGTGTGTGTGAATGTTTCCCAGCGATGGGTTGCGGCTGGAAGGGCATCCGCTGCGTAAAACATATGCCAGAGAGTTGGCGGTTCATTCCGCTGTGGTGACCCCGAAAGGGAAGAAAGCCGACATGAAGATGAATGAATGAAACATTTTAAGAAATAGCAAAGCGTCTACTTGGCCTTACACTAGTTCACTCTATACCTACAACTGTCATGCAGGTCAATTTCAACCAACAGAAAATAAATAGTGTTTTACTTTGGCTAAAGACCATTTTATTTACGTCCAAATGTATTGATGCTCACCCTCTGTAACTGTAGTTCTGTTATGAAAAATACCCTCAGTCAATCTTACTTTCTTAGAAGCTGAACTGAGGCGAGCTGACCCAGGAAGCACAGCTTACCTCCACACTATCAAATTCTCCATTACTCATGTCATTTAGCGCTTGTAATACCTGTTCGAGCAATTAATCACTTTCTTCTATTCATTGTAACTATGACTGAGTGAAAGATGTTTTATCTGGTTTGATCTAAACTTTTTTAAAACAAGGGGATTGTAAATCATACAATTTTAGTAAATCATAGTTTGAAGCTATGCTGGGATCGTTTTGTTTTCCGCCTCGCTTTCGAGTTGTGTTTGATTGTGTTTAGTCACGGTTACACTGTAGCCTGGTGATTAGCGATTCTCTCTCAACCAAAGTGTTTAATTTCTTGATTCCCTTCCATGGTTTGCTGAGGACTGTACTTTCTCATCTTATTTAATACTCTTCTGATGAAGTCTCCATTGGATAATTACCTGTTTACCATTTAAAGTCACAACCTGACCTGGTACCATGTCTACTTAACTCCCTGAAGATCACTAAGGAATTCCCAATTCTTCATTATTTTTTCCCCAGGATCCTGCTAACCAATCAGGTTTAACCACTCATCAGTACCTGCTACTGTCATGTTCCAGACACCAGCATCTGCTCTACCGCCATACCACCTGTAGCAGTGATGAAGCTCTCTGGAGACAAGTAAATACCTGGATGGATCTACTCACCTATGCAACTTACCTCTTTTACCAACTGTATTTATCGTAAGACCCTGTAACACTACTCTGTTGTGCAATAAACCATTTTACCCCACGTTCCTGTCCATACCGTTATAGTCACTCCAGAATCACGACAGCTGTCGCATTATCATGTATGTTTTTGGCCTGCCAAGAACTACTATACACAGTTTTTTCACAAGAACCTATTAGTTTGAAATAAATTCCTTTTTACTGAATGAAAATCGTTTGATGGTCACCTAGCTGGCTCAGATGTTTCCATCTCTGTCATTGTTTCACATTACAAAATACAAACCCTCTGAACATAGAGGAAAATACCATTAAAGTTTAACAAGGATGTGCTAGTTTTAAACTCAGTGCAGTTCCACTCTGATGTACAGCATCACTAAGTGCACGCAAACATACACTGAGGGAAGAGAGGGGAGGCATTCTCAGCGCTCCAGAGGACAACATTCTCTAAGATCCTGCAGGCATGCTGGAGGTGAAGCATGCCGTTGACTGTGGAATAAAAAGATGCAAGTGAGGACCTCCAACATGTATTTTCATTGTTGTGGTAAATGTGGAATTTACCATCCTAGCTAGTAGAAACAGCTAATCAGTATAAAAATATTCTCTTTTAACATCCACTTCCCTTCATTTGTTTCATGGGCCAGCTTTGGTGAGATCAAATACTATCTGATGAGTCGAATAACCTATTAATACAAGTGTGTGATTCTAATCAGGAATCAGGAAATGATCATATGTCTGCAATTCGAACTCAAGTTTGCCAACATGTATATTTTAATGCGTAAAAAACGTATTTGAATTAATTAAAGAAAAAGACAATAATCAATACATTAATTCAATATTTAATTCAATACAAGTACAAAAAAAGTATTATCGGTTTGGATGATATGTAAATAAGGTGCAGTGTAGCATTAGTATTGAATGATTAAAGATACACATATTCATTTATGTATACATTTTAATTATCAATGAAATATTTAATGACACATTAAATTACTTATATCCACTTCAAATTAATTAGGGGCATATTTAATTAATTAACCAAGGATGTATCTGTTTGAATAACTCTGGCACTTATTATATGTTATAGAGCTGCAGCTATTCTGAACGTCATGTTCACTAACCCTTAGGCCATTGGTGCTTAACCTGACAAGTTAACAAAACAGAACAGACGATGCAGAACATGCAGAACATCAAATATAGCAGCAGATTTTATGGAGTTAATAAAACTCTATAAATTCCTTTGAAACTATTACAGAATTTATAACTAGAAGATACTTGTATTTAAAACAACATAAAAACAGCTGATAGCAAACATTTATAGGTTTTTAAACTTTGTATAAAAACAGTAAGGAATATTGAATATTTATTTTATTTGCAATCGCCAATTGTTTGGTCAGCAGTGATACTGTCCTCTGCTGACTGTCTCTCTTTTTTGGCATCTGACTTTGCGGTGTGTGAACCAGCTTTTACAACATACTTATTACAGAAACAATTCGAGTGAAACATTCTGCGGTTAACTGCTTTGCTCAAGGGCACCGTGGCAGTGGTTCATGGAATCTTTCTACAAGACTCAAATGAGAAGCCATCAGTCTGGTATGACACTTTGTCCAGGTTGAGTGATCTCTCCATCTGTCCTCATAAATTGGAGAATCAAGTCCGAAAATCAAAATCTCTTATTGAAGGTAACATAGTTCCACAATGCTGAAAAATCTGCACTCAATTCTTGAATCTATGCTAAAGTAATGGTACTATATAAATTTGACTGCGTCTTGAAATAACAATCAAAATCCTCAGAGAATCATCCATGAGCATGACCCCAAGCAACTGCCTAAATTTTATTTTTTTCTTTGTGTCCAGTCGGTCTCGCCTGCAGCTAGTTATTATCTGGTAGATGGCAGGATGACTACATAATATAACATCTCAATCTCTGCTCACCGTGTCAATGAACTGATGAGCGCCTTTGTGCAATGTATTACAGCTCTGTGAGCAGTACATCCCTCAATCCTCCTCTCACCCCTGGGCTGGAAAAGAGAGAAATGTCCGCCTTCGCAGTCTGATGACAAACTGCTGGGAGATCATAAGTGGATCATGGAGCATAGTGTCCTGCTGTATGTGTGTTTGTGTGTTTTAAAGAGATAACTCCAGCTGTTTCTTTCTGCAGTTAATGGGATAATACAACGCCCATCTGTTGAGCTGTCAATCAAAATAACAGGGATTTAAGAGTGAGAGCTACAGAGAGTTCAGATAAAAAAATAGAAAATAATATATAGGGGTGGAGGGGAGAGTGGAATGAACTGATAATAATATCAATATCGCCTAAAAATTTTGTAAGATAAAACATGGACAGCTTTATACAGAAAAAACTCTAACATTTTTGTTTTTGAAAATTGTCAGTGCAGTTAATAACGGGCAAAAGACAGGATTTTAGTGAAGTGAAGAGGGTTTGAATGAGACCAGAGACCACCCTCTGCAGCAATTTAATAGTTGTCACTCAAGTAGCTCTGGTGAAAATTCATGATTTTTTATTAATTTTGATATTCATAAAGCCCCCCCACTTTCCCACCAACAATGTAATAGGAAGTGAATGAATTTGTTGTAGTAATTCCTCGACTGACCACTTCCAGAAGAGAGTAGATTCCCATTGGCACCTGTGTTAAAAACATTTTTTTACATTCAAAATAGTCAAATCTATTGCCTAACTATGAAATAAGCACGTCTAATCCCTGGAGTTGTTTTTTTTAATCACATCAATAATTTTGACCTTAATGACACCTTTGAGGTGGGTGGGGGATGGGTAGGTGTCTATATCACAGTATTAAGATAGAAAGGTTTGCATAATTAATAGGGGACCTTCTTGGGTGAGAACCCGTTTTGACTGTATTTTTTTATCACATTTAGTTTGATAGTCTTCATTTTGTTTAAAAAATGCCATTTACTGTAATTTTGTAAGCCAGCCTTGTGAAAGAGCCAAGAACTGCAGTCAAAATTAAATAAAATCACCACAACCATTATAAAAAGTTTACAGCTGTAGCCAGTACAACTAACTACTGCACTTAATGAGGAGTACCCGTAGGTAAAGTAAGCAAATATGAAATCATTTAATAATGTCTTTTATATAAATAGATAACACACTGACATCTGAAAATTCTTCTGGAGTATTTAAAGAGGTTTTTTTTTTAATGTTTTTTAGAGGCTGTTTGTTTTAAAAAGGAAAATCATATACAACAAGCTTTCTTAAAAAATAATATTTTGCTTTACCTATAATAGACAATGGTATGAGATTTTGTGCACAAAATAAAGACATTTTGCTTCAATAGTGACTGCATTTGAAAAAAACGTAAAGCTACACAGATGGATTAAGGAGATGTTTTAAATGCATAGAGTATATTTCACAGATTGCTTTTTCTTTAAATTAGATTAATTGTTTAAGCAAAAAGTACTTATTTTATAATCTTAAAACATCAAACATTTTTATTAAACATTATTATTATTTGTTATTTTATAAAACATTACTCATGTGGGTTTCCAATATAATACTTTGTGTAATTCAGAAATGACTTTTTAAGTCCGTTGAGAACACATGTGATCAACACGTTGAGGTTCAGCTGTTGTTTGCTCCCTCATCTGTTCATCATGAAATTATTTGAGCTACTACAATGGAGAAAATCACAGCTGGTCTGCAAATCACTTTTCCCTGTAGAGCAAAGTGTTTATGAAAGCTGTCCCATCAAACTCAGTCAAGGAAATGAGGGCGCAAGAGAGTATAGGTTTTTTTTTTGCTTTTTGCATTTATCATTCATTCAACCTGAAATTTTTTTTTAAGTGACTGTTGATAATTATAGTGTTATTTAAATGCTTATTTTGATCAGAGGATTAACAGGCAGAACTGGGCTGTTTTTGTGTGATTAAAAATGCCTGCTGTTATGGAAACATTTTATAAGAGGGGGATGAAAGGATCTGGATGAAGAAAATGGAAATAAACTGATGACTCCAGATGTGTTCTGGAGAGACGCATGAGAGTTGGACCATTCTATTGAAATTAAGAAAATGTAGACCCCATGCTAACCCTAAATCAACTTTACCCTCTGAACAAGCTAGTTTGTGTTTTTCTCCATGAACTACTTTCTCAGTCCAGAAGTTTCTTGCAGTCCATCGCTGAAACAGGAAGGTCAAGTCCCATGAAAGTACAGAAGTCCCATTATCAAGGTTTGGATTAAAAGCTTAACAGAAGTAGTATTCAGCCGATTTCTAAAATCCATCTAAGGTCCGATAATGTAATTGCCTCTTCCAGTCCACTGAGAAGCAAATCATGTCTTGTTATTGCTTTAAAAAGCAGCAAGCTCAGCTGTGAAAGCATGTGTGACTCAGCTTTTCCTGATATTGTAGGGACCAAATCTCCTCTCATCGATAGTAAAACCTGGAATTACCTTCTTTTGGCAAGATGCCAACTGTTCGTAGGTTGTTAAAAAATACCAATGTCAGGAAAAGAAAATAATTAAAAAGGGTAAGGGTGCAATATGTAAATTTTTTTGCAAAAATGTATGTCAATTTTATCGATAGACTAGAAAACCATGTTGGTCTTTCAGGAACTGTGATAAATTGGTTCAGATCATACTTAGAAGGAAGAGGTTTCTATGTAAACATAGGTGATTACATGTCGAAGTGGACTGCAGTGTCTTGTGGAGTCCCTCAAGGTGCAATCCTTGCTCCTTTACTATTTAACCTGTACATGCTTCTACGGGGCCAAATTATGAGAAGGAACCAGATATCATACCATGGTTATGCTGATGATACACAAATTTATCTAGCTATCTCCCCAAATGACTACAACCCCTATAAACTCTCTTTGCTAATGTCTTGATGAGATTAAAAACTGGATGCAAAACATTCATTCATTCATTCATCTTCATGTCGGCTTTCTTCCCTTTCGGGGTCGCCACAGTGGGATGAACCACCAACTCTCTGGCATATGTTTTACGCAGCGGATGCCCTTCCAGCCGCAACCCATCGCTGGGAAACATTCACACACACTCATTCACACTTTAACACTATGGACAATCGTTCTTACTCAATTCACTTATACCGCAAGTCTTTGGACTTGTGGGGAAACCGGAGCACCCGGAGAAAACCCACGCGATCACGGGGAGAACATGCAAACTCCACACAGAAATGCCACCTGCCCCAGCCGAGCCTAGAACCAGCGACCTTCTTGCTGTGAGACGACCGTGCTACCCACTGCGCCACCGTGACGCCTGGATGCAAAACAACTTTCTTCAATTAAACAAGGACAAAACTGAAGTCATTGCATTCGGAAGCAAAAGTGAGGTTAACATGTATCTCACCGCCGAGGGCCTAACAACTAAAAATCAGGTCAGGAATCTCGGGGTGATTCTGGACTCTGATCTTAGTTTAACTAGCCACGTCAAAGCAATGACCAAATCAGCTTATTACCATCTTAGAAACATTGCAAGAATCAGATGCTTTGTTTCCAGACAAGATTTAGAAAAAGTGATTCTTGCTTTCATCATTACACGGTCTTCTCACCGGTCTTCCCAAAAAGACCATTAAACAGCTCCAGGTCGTTCAGAACGCAGCGGCTCGAATTCTAAAATTCAGAACACATTTCTCCGGTTCTCAAGTCTCTACACTAGCTGCCGGTCTTCTTCAGAATAGATTTTAAAGTTCTGCTGCTCGTATATGAGTCCAAACATAACTTAGCACTTAAATACCTAACAGACACGATCATTCAATACACACCAAACAGAGAGCTGAGATCCCACAGATCTAATAAATGAGATCTACCCCGGGTAAATTCCAAACAGGGTAAATACTCTTTTAGTTGCCATGCGGCCCACAGATGGAACCAACTTCCAGAGGAGATCAAGGGCGCCAACACTTTAGTCACGTTTAAATCCAGGCTAAAGACTCACCTGTTTAGTTGCGCTTTTGTCGACTGAGCACCAACGTCGAACAACTATTTTACCTCTGTACTTCACATCTTTTTAATTTTCAGTTTTTAATCACTTTGATTTTATATGTCTTTTTTATGCTTGATTTTATTAAATGTACTTCTTTTTATTCGTTGTTTCCAATGTAAAGCACTTTGAATTACCCTGTGTACGGAATGTGCTATACAAATAAACTTGCCTTGAATGTTATACATTTTATTGTCTTGTTAGCAGTTAGACATCTCAGGATGTAGAAATGATCTATTTATGCTCTGTGTTTTTATTTAATATAAAATGAAGAGAAAGAAGATGAGAGGGGAACCTTTGGAAACCCCTAACACAAGAACACGCAGTTGTGGAGAATGAGACCTGAGCCAATCAGATGCTTCTGCAATCACTTTAGCCTGCTTGCTATATCACAGGGAAACAGATAGAGATTAGTTACTCATGCTGCAGAAATTGACATGGAGAACAAGAGGCATCTTGCCAATGAGGTTTAGAGGGATTTACCATTGGTTCAAACTTCAATGGAGACATAGAGCCTCATCCCGCTGAGAGTACTTCACAGATATGGTGCCAGGGACTCTCCGGTTCTCATCTGAGTCTAACTCTCTCGATTAGCTTTCACCACTCAGTCAGGCTGGCACTTGCCTGGCACAGGAAACAAGTACCACAAGAGTCTTTTTCTGCCAGCTTCTTTGCATTTAGGATAACTTTTAAACTTAAAAAATTCTCTAAACAATAAGTGAATTTTATGGTTATATAACAATACAGAGAAAGTGAAGAATGCCTCACTTCCGCTCAATGAGAAACATTATTTCTAAGCCTGCTTTCACTTAGTGTTGCATTTGATTAGTTTAATTTCTGCAATTTCGAAAGTCATAGGACTGCAAATTAAGCAAAGACTTAAATTAATATTTCATGCTTTCACTGTGTCCGTCTGTTTGAGATTGTGTTTATTTGAGATAGAATTCACATGTTCCATGTGAGTCTCATATGCTTTAAAAAATATTTCCAGAATTAATACAGTGGATTTTACCATTTGGGAATCTAAAGTAGAACTCTTGATGTGTCCTCCAGGGTGTTGTTCTGTGGGTCCAGTTGTTGTCCGGCGGGTTATCCTTGTCTTTATGCGGTGGTAGTGATTGAGAAGGTGTGGCTATCCTCATTCGGTGGTGTGGTGGTGTGGCCACAAAGATGTCTTGGCAGCTTTGCATGTTATCCAGTTGTTGATCCTCATAATGTCTTGAGGAGGTTAGGTAATCCTCATTCAGTGGTGACGTCGACAGGGTGGGTGACGAAGACCTTGGTGATGTGTTACCGCAGTTCATTTGATGGCTTTTGGGTCTTTCAGATTCTCCCTGTTTGTGTGTTGTGGACAAGATTCTGAGAAGTATATTGAAACTAAAGCAGTGTTTGTGAAGTCAACCATATTGTTCTGATGAGTTTCAAAGAACAAATCTGGTGCAGTCAGTTATTTCCTTATTGGAGGTTTGTTAAAACTGGTGCTTTTGAGGTTTGCCACATCAAAAAATCTTAGTCAAAAGTTAAACCTCGTCAGTCTTGACCATTGGCTTTCTCACACCTTTAACTATAAATATTGCAAAGTTTAACACAACTTAAACAAATGAGTCATTAAAAAAAGATCTTTCTCACAGTTGTCATAAAAGATTTAGGAATTGATTTGAAATTCATTTGCTATGAATAAAGTTAAGGAATTTAATGTGAGGTGTCAATGGGAATCTGCAGACTTCTGGTCCCATATTTTATACGTCACTGCAGTTTCAGCCACTTTTTAATCTGCATCTGGAGTAAAAGCAGTAGTTTGCCATGATTGGTTGCAAATTGAAGAGGTCATGCTCAAAAGAGTCTGATTTACTGATTGGATTCTAGAAATTGTCTAGCTTTTGTTGTGGGTAAACTCTGCCCTTTATCATTGCCAGTTTTTGGCACAGGCACGTCTGTAAAAAGTATAACTCCTTCAACAAATAAGACTATTTTTACACTCTCCGTACTGCTCCATCACACTATTTATATCTCATAATCCTAATTCTTCTCAAAAAGCACCTATCCATTTACGTAACATGTAAGTCCCTCGGTAACCGTGCCAATTCCAATCTTGGATTAAGTTTAATATAATGATCTTGGAATTTAAGAACCCTTCGTTAAATAGTTTCTGACCTGTGAGAAGGTTCCAGAGTTTGAGGTGTCAGATGTGATAATAAGAGATTATGACATAATCACCATAGCATGATACTGTAGCTTTCAGGCAATGTGTGATGGGCACATCTGATCACAGGTCAGCTGTTTCTCTTCAATCATTCGATCAGTGTTGTCATCTGTGTAGAAGAGGGTTTGTGTTTGAGTGTGGGTGGACTTGTTGTGCATAAACAGATGGATGAGAGAGCTCAGGGTCCCTTTCAAGTGCTTTTGTCATCACTGTCACTGATGATGGGCTTGTGGAGATATCCGTCTTGTTTTCAATTATGCAGCATGGCATCAGAAGCCAGATTCTCTCTCTTTGTACATGGAAAATCTCTTAGATGCAGAGACATTAAGAGTCTGGGATTGCCTTAAGTTCTCATTAAACCAAACATTGTTGTAAATATTGGCAAACTAAAGTCCTGATTCGGTATTTGTGCCTTTACAGTATTTTGGATACAATTTTAACATTATGATTCTTCTAACTTGGAGTGTGTAATTATCCAAATCTCTAGTTGAGCTTTTACAAAATGTATTTCTTAACAAGAGAATTTTACAAAATAAGATTAATAACGCTCATATAGCCACAGTGGCAGCTGACACATTGAAGTTAAATCAACCAATCAGAAGTTTTTTTCAGCTCCGAGCTGAAGCTCTCCAGACATCAGTGCTTTTTTATTGGCTGGGAAATACAGCTCACACAGAGAGAAGAATAACTACTTTTATAAGCAAAAATTCTCTCGCCAGTCTTCACCAACAACTACTTCACTCTCAAAACGTTTTTATTTCTCTGTGAATCAAACAGCTCTTTATCAAAACTACCACTTTTTCGTTTGTACCGGTCAGCCGGAGTGCAAACCCTCACTCTATCCCCATTAACCAGATGGAATTCTGAGCAAATACTGCTGCATCAGTTAACAATAAAAAAAAATTTACATCTAAAAAATTCCTCCTGTAACCAGAATTTGCACGGTTATTGTGCCTACACGGAAACGGATCAGTAGCGATTCCAAAGACTCACTTTAGCCGCAATTTTAAAATTAACTCGGTTACAGTGAAAACTCACCAAAAATGTATTCAATTTAAATTTAGAGTTGTCATTTACTGCATTTTGGGATGTTTTAATCTACAGAATAACATCTGAATTGTCTGCTGATCATTGCAAGTGTGAAAGTAAAATCTAGCCGTACCGCATTAATGAAAGCACATTGAGAAAACAAATGACATTTAAAAAAGCTGTTTTGTCCAAATTCCTTTTCTTCCCAAGTTACTTTTATTTTACTATGCAACACCCAACACTCTTCAATCCACAAGAATGTGTTAAAAACAGTTAAAAGAATTGACTATGCCTTTAAATTGCTATATTAATCAGCGCAATGACTGGTGCACGAAGCTGACATTTAGAGTTGAAACTTCTGAATGTGTAAAAGAACAAGCTCAAAAATGAACCCAAAACTTAACTATAACGTCCCATAAAACAGGACATATCCTTATAAATTATTTCAGTGGTATTTCCTTCATAAGGAGCAATACAAAAAGGAAGAAATTGTCCCCAGAAGGTCAACAAACCCTGGTTTAACAAAACTTGGGAAACATTTGCTCAATTCGTTTGATCCAATATCAGGTACCAGGAACAATTGCACAGCGGTTGTTCCATTACATGCAGATTTGATTGGGTGAATACTCATATAATTCAGAGAATGAGGAAATAACATTACAGGCATGAAATTGCAACCACCTTACCACTGTGGAGAGTGTGTGCGTGTGTGTGTGAAAGAGAGAGAGGGAGGGAGGGAGGGAGGGACGCCTGATGGTGAAAAATGGTTCTCATTACTTTCCACTAACGATAAAACTCAGGGGTACCCAATTCACAGCACCCCCCCCCCACACAACTTCTCGTGGGTTAGAACTAATAAAAATGAAGAGACGAGTTCAAGTATGTACAGAGAGCATGCAAGAAAGCACAATCTGTGCAGACGATTGTTCTGGTTATAACCCACACAAAAACAAGCAGTTTTGAGTAGCGTCTGAGTGATAGATCATGTTTGTTTTGTTTGAGTGTACTGTAAGTGTGTGTTCTGGTGTGATTTATGTAGTCTCAGCAGAGGATACTGTTCAGCTGACCTTTACAGGGACTCTCCTACTCCCCGTCTCTGTTTCTACTCTGATGATTCATGTGTGTGCATCACACTATAGCTTTTTATGCACTGATACAAAAAGACTGATGATGATGGCTAATGTAGTAGAGAAGAATAAATAGCATGTTTACGTCTTTTGAGCTGAAGTTTCTCGATCATGGTTCAGTCTAAATAAAATGTGCTGGGCTATAGTTTCTCTATTAGAGGTGAACGTGAACCTGACCTCCAGACGGATGCACTTCAAGGTTACAACTGGAACATCCAAATCTTTTCGCTCCAAACAGTCATCAGTTCACATCTCTTTGGGATGAGACCAAAATGTATTTGCACACCTGAAGATCAATCACCCATACAGACATTGATGTGTATTTCCCCTTTGGAAAAAACCTATATGAGGAAATATGTGCATATATGAAACATACCACTGTAAAAAAAAAAAATAAAAAAAAAAAGGCTTGTAATTTTCATAAATAAAATTATGTCATCATTAAAAATAATGTGCATGTTTTACTTAAAAAATAGGTTTTCTGGTAAAATACTGAGAATATTTCTCCAATAAAATAAAAAAAAAACTAACTACCTATTTTTTAAGCAAATTTGTGTAATTCTTAGGCTTAATTTGAGGAACCGACTAGGCAAAGATATTGAGGGAAATATACTCCTTGTTTATTTTAAGAGAATTGATTCAATTATCTGGTTGTGATGGAGACAGCTTTATGGTCAGACCAGGTGCATTGTGGGAGTATGGGATTTTATGTTTATTACAGTAAGATGTCTGTTTATTTTGTCATTCTTGTGTTGTTAAGTGTGGTTTAGTGTAATAAATTAGTTCAAGAACTAGTATGTGTCTTTATTAGGTTATTTAGTGTGAACTCATTTTAGTAACCATTGCTGTGTTGTAGGTCACATAATATCAATTACAGTATGAAAGTGTAAGGTAATGCTAAGCACTTTATTATCATTCTGGATGATGTTATAGTCTTCATCCTGGTTTAAGAACTCTGAATAGATTTAGATATGCCTTACTGATAAGCCTTTCTGGTTACATACTGAATTACAGAACTTGCTATTTTGATATCTGCACAACAATGAATATTCAAGTAATATTCCTTTGAACATTAAAGTAAAACCAGTAGTATCTGTATAAACTACTAAATACACTAATAATCATATAAAAATTAGGTGCCTGGCTGATTAAATTAGGATTTACATGATTTATTCAAGTAGATTCTGATGTTTATAAAAATAACTGTTTTATATTTAAAAACAGTAATGTTTCTGGCCAAATATTTTGTGATATTTTGTTCTTAACAAGAGGACTTTACAAAATAAGATTAATGACGCTCATATAGCGTCAGTGGCAGCTGACACATTGAAGTTAAATCAAGCATCATCCAGAAGCATAATGATGTGCTTAAGTTTACCTTACACTTACATACTGTAATTGATATTATGTGCACCTTTAATGACCTACAACACAGCAATAGTTACTAAAATGAGTTTTTGTCCTTGTACTATATCTTTTTTCTTGTATTGATTGATTGTTCTTAAGTAAATAAAATATGTCAATTTCTACATTTTTGGGATTTTACCGAGGTTGTCTGGCAACTATAAATTTTAATAATTTTACTAATATATAGGTAAATGAACATATACATGCATATATGTGCCTATATATTCCTTGTCAGTTTGATTAGTCAAATTAAACACAAAAAAGGTAACAAAAATAAATAAATTAATTAATTAAGCAGATGGTTTGGAAACATTAGAAACATGGGTCCAAAGGTTCAATCCTGACAAAATGCTTTACATGATCTGCATTTCTATTGGTTATTCATATTGATGTATATTTTCTGATGGGCCATTGTCCCTTGACATGATTCCCTTGATTAAAAATGGGATCAGAGATATAGGTGAAAACTGCATTGGACATCTTTAAGAGACCTTTCTTAATATTTAATTGTTGTTAATCATCTCTATGTGAATGTTTGTCAGTGCATCCTTTTCTTCGATGACTTCTGGACAGCACTTACGATTAAATAAATACCAAATGTGCCTCAAAACATTAAAAAAATACATTATTTTGTAGGAAAGGAAGGAAAGCCCCTATTTGGATACATAATGTATGCCTGTTTTCAAGTAAGCTATGGACTTTTGGAGCGCCCAGTCTCTGAGCATTTCTCTCTGGTTTCGTGGGTCATATTTATAGGTTTCTGGGGTCTTTTAATTCAGAAGTATTTGGATGTTTTTCTCTTCACACCAGAAAGTTTATAATTAACACCCATTTCTAACCAAATAAGTCCACCCTAGAAGCCTAATCTGTGAAGTATACATTAACAGCTTATGCATTGTCTTGCCTCGACACTTTCCTAAAAATAGGGTTTCTGTTGGATCTTTAAAAAGTCTAAAATTAAAAAGTCTTACATTCACAGCTCTAGGTGTTAAATCCTTTTCACAGGTCTTATTTTTCAGATGTCCATGAAAGGGTCATTTAATATGTGTGTTTTTTTTTTTTTTTTTTTTTGCTGTTGCTTGGGGTTGCCAGAGATTGAGAAAATGTAATGGCTAGGGTTGTCAGAGTTTGAGAAAATGCTCATCAACTCTCATAAATGCTCCAAATCTTATAAGTGATTAGGGTTGATAGATATGGACATAAGACTCATAAATGTTAAAACGTCTAAATTTTGTTGTAATAATTGCAATAGATTTAGAAAATGTGCATAAATGCTCAAAAGCATGAAAGTAATTGTAGGAATTGGCATAAAATTCATGTTAACAAATACTGTTTGAGTTGCCAGAGATTGAGAAAATGCTCCTAAACATTTTTTTAAAAGGTATAATTAGGGTTGCCAGAGTTTGAGGATACCTTCATAAATGCTCAAAAACATAAAGGTAATGGTTAGGGTATCAAACAATGTATTTGAAGCATACTTTTTAATATGCAAAAATGTTTTGATGTCTTGATATAGGTCTTAAAAATATCCTTAAAAGTCTTAAAACCCCTGTAAAAAAAACTCTTCTATTAAAGCCTACATGCAAAGCTGCAAGGAGTGTGCATCAACAGAGTTTATATCAACATTTTATTATCTTAAAATGACAAACTAACATATAAATTGCTGTCAGGAAAAACTCATTAATTCAAACCTACAGGTTTTCTTGCATGAACCTCATCTGTGCACAGACATACTTTAAGAATAAGTACTGGCCACTTTTTTCTAAGTCCCCGTTTATTGGCATTTTATTAATGCCTCTCATGTCAAGTCAAAAATAAGGTCTATGCCATAGAAATGTACATATTAAAATTGTTCAGCGCCAATTCCAAATATTGTGATCAGAAATGCCCAAATCAAACAACACACTAGTGACACAGATTAAACAATTAATGGAGAAGAAAGGAAACAGATAGACAATATACTTTTTTTTTAGCTCAATCCAATTCCAGCTGAATCAATGAACAGACAGATCCATTAATGATTAAAGGTCCCCAATTCCTCTGCTTAAACGATCACATTTATGGACTCTCCAGAGTGCTCGAGCGCTGGAGATTTGATCCATGCCCAATGTTATTCTGTCTTGTTTAATTTATCATTCAAGTATCCTAAAATATTGTCTATATGTCTGAGAAGGGCATGAGGCTGCTTCTAGCCTCGTGGTATTTGAAGTGAGATTAGGCTCCGTGGTGTGTTTGGATTTGAAATGCCTGCCCCGGCCTTGAATACAGTCTGAGATGTATGTATATCAGAATAGAGGTTGACAGGCAGAACTGCTGTAACCTCTCTCACTTGCTCGTTCACTCACACACCGACAACTACGCTAACTACCTTTAACCCAGATTTCAAACCCCACGTTTCAAACCCCACGTTTCATGCACACCACAGAGCTCTCTGTAAAGTAATGAGAATGACTCATCGTACCGCAAAAAAAAAAAAATCATCAACAGCAGCAGCTTCTTACATCCCCTCTCCATCGCATACAAAATCTACTAAAGCATCTTTGACTTTACATCTAACACACAATGATAATCCCAAACATTTGATTTATGCAATGCTGAACAACATCAAACCATTCAAAAGCGCCAGTTTATAAATTCTAATGGATACATGGATAGAATAGCCCCAAAATGCTAATTATGTTAGAAACAATGTCGAAATAGACAAAAAATTTCAAAATAAATAAAAAAGGTGCAGTATGCAATTCTTTAAATAACACATTGTTTAGGGGCATCTTTGTTTAGGTGATTTCATGTCACCGCTATCCATAATGGATAATTGATGTAATAGATTAACAGCATAAAAATACCCTATAATAAAATGTAAAGAAAAAAAAATTTGTAAACCCTTCAGCAAAAAGTTTGAATAAATCCTCTAGTGGTTGTCTTCAAAATAAGCTGCATTAGGTTGATTAAGACAGAAGCCAGACAAAATCAGGTTGTTTTTGGGGTGATTCTGCCAAAATCTGGGCAAGTGTAATTACTGGAAATACTAAAAAAAAAAGATTGATTGAAGAAGCAAAAGATAATAAATATCTCGATTCCAATTCAGCTTGGAATTCACATGGATTGTTTTTGCCCATCATTACCCATCTCACATTCTCTGAAAGACATAAAACGTTATCATATAACAATAATAATGTCTTCAATTTATACAGTGCTTTTCCGCTTTACCATATGCTCAAAGATGGTTTACAATTATCAGAGCAACATTCATTCACTCCACATTCACACTCTGGTGGTTATAAGCTACTTTGGTAGCCCTCAGCTGCCCTGGGGCAGTCTGACAGGACTTGGCTGCCATTCCACGTTTATGGTCTCCTGCCCACCACCAAACACCCTCCACCAGTCACACACATCCATACTGGGAAATCTGGGTGAAGTGGCTTGCCCAGGGCCACAACGGAAGAATGGATCTGGCAGGAATCAAACCACCAACCCTCTGGTTACAGGAGCATCATTTCCACCACTGCAAAGCACATTTCAGGACCATCTTTGAATTTCTGGAAGCTTTAAGTGGTCTAAACAAGACCATTCATTCAGTCAGCCTCCATTGTTCTGTGTTAGTCGCTATGTTTCTGTTGTATTTGCTCTGACGTCAAAGAGCCAAACTGGAATGACTGATGCAGACTGATGCATTTTGATCAATGTATCTAAACAAGACCACTCAGTTTTTGCCTCTGGAAATCGGTGGTACACAAATGCAAAGCTTGGTGAGTTGAGCAGAGCCACATCAAGCTGAATTGTGTGCAAGTAAAGTATTCTGTGCAGGGCTAGTAATGAGGGGCCCCTCAAACAGGTACCAACTAAACAAATCGAACAATTAAGATAGTGTCATCACAAATTGAACAATTGAGGATGGATCAAGTCAACAAAAAGACAGGAAAAAGGTATGATAGAAGGGTAAATAAACGAATGGATTGAGAACACAATTTTTCCCAAGGTTTGCTTTTCAAACTATGTTGATCTACCTCCTCAGCAGTCTCTCAGCACACTCTTTGTCCTTTTTCCAATCTGTCTTCTCTGGTACTCTCTCTCTCTCTCTATGCCTTACGCAATGTCATCAATAGTGGGGACACTGGTTCCTTCATTCTTCCACGTGCACAAGGTCTGTTCAACCCATCAAAGAATCAATTTTATGAATACATCAAATTATTTAAATATTTGCCAGAATTTTTTTGTCAAGCTTGCGTAAAGGTCTATTGTGGTTTTGTGAGCGTCGGATAGTGGTTTGCCAAAGAAAAGGCTTTATGGACATCTTGTATGTGTTTGTATGTATATAAATTCAATGAGGTTTAATTTATTCTCTATGACTTACCCTCAGCAGAATCTATTTTCTGCTTTGAGTATAGGGGAAGGAGGCGACTGGTGGGAGCTCACTCATTTAGACAAGAGCGATTGGAAACAGGCAGGAGGGCTGGACAATAATAATATCCCATCATCCCTCCCTCTTTATATCTGGCTCTTAAATGCAGTCCCATTATCCTAAGTGCAATAATAAATACAGCAATGATCCAGAAATAGTATTGTTTTCTTTCAACCACACAGTGAAATAACTATGTGAGTGCTGAGAAAAAATGATAAAGCATTGAGTAAAAAGAGCACAAACAATGCCAGCTGGATCAGAGTCCAAAAGAAGAGAAGCAGTCTGTTTCATCAGTAAACACATGTCATTCGTTCAGAGAGTTAAATCAGGGTCAAACTGAACATAACTTTGCTTTTAGAAGGCATTGGTATTTAAGTATTAGTGTTGCTTTCAGGAGGACTACATTTTCGATTATTTTGCTTCTGATAGCAAATCAACTTGAGCAAATTGAGCAATCTACATGAACTGGAAGTACAGTACAAAATCATTCAAACAATCGTAAATGCTTCTTGCCAACTCCATCAGGATATTGACATAACGCACATCTAAAATATATAAACCGCAGAGTAAGCCGAGTTTCTGGCCACAATACCAAGGCCAGAATTTATATAGCATATTTTTTATAGCACAGCTGCCCAAAACACTTTGCAAAAAAATAAAAGACACCCCTGTTGTTGTATAACTTCGAGAAGTTGCAATTCTTCCTTTTACCTTTATTTTTATGTCTAAGTAGAGGATGTTACAGGTATTGATGTACTGTTGTCCAAAGCATGCAAAACTTATCTGGAAAGAAATGTATTTAATCTGCACTCAAAGAGCTGGGCATACTTTGAACATGCACCAACAACGTGGACAGCAGTTGGAGAAGAATGCTATGAACTCTTAAGTTCAGACTGTGTCATAAAGGTATAAAAGATGACGACACAGAGTTTGCAGGCAGACGAGGGAAGACACAGCAGCTCGTCTCCGGTGCCAGAGATGCCAGCTGATGATGGATGAACAGAAGTTTGAGCGGAGAAAAGATGTATGATTTGAGAACCAACAACAAATGTTATTCTACATTGGTTGAGGACTGTTTTAGTTTATGATGAATATTATGTTTTGAAATATGTTGAAAAAGTTGAAAAAGGAAGACGTTTGTGAGGAATTCAGACAGAAACTGAGACAGGCTTTGGGTGGCCAGGAAGAGCTTCCAGAGGACTGGGAAACTACAGCAGAAGTGATCAGGAGACAGGTAGGAAGGTGCTAGGTGTGTCAGCAGGAAGAAGGAAAGAAGATAAGGAAACATGGTGGTGGAATGAGGAAGTACAGGACATCATTCAGAGGAAGAGGCTAGCTAAAAAGAAGTGGGACATCAAAAGGACTGAAGAAAGTAGACAAGACTACAAGGAATCACAGCGCAGGGTGAAGAGGGAGGTGGCAAAGGCCAAACAGAAGGCATATGATGAGTTGTATGCCAGGTTAGACACGAGGGAAGAAGAGAAGAAATTGTACAGATTAGCGAGACAGAGAGACAGAGATGGGAAGGATGTGCAACAGATAAGGGTGATTAAAGATAGAGATGGAAGGTTTCTAACAAGTGAGGAGAGTGTGCAGAGAAGATGGAAGGAGTATTTTGAGGAGTTGATGAATGAGGAGAATGAGAGGGAAAGAAGGGGGGAAGAGGTGAACATTGTAGAGCAGGAAGTTGAAAAGATTAGAAAGGATGAGGTGAGGAAGGCTCTGAGGAGAATGAAGAGTGGAAAGGCTGTTGGTCCAGATGACATCCCTGTGGAGGTGTGGAAGTGTCTAGGAGAGACAGCAGTGGAGTTCCTATCTAGGTTATTCAACAGGATTCTAGAGAGTGAGAAGATGCCAGAGGAATGGAGGAGAAGTGTCCTAGTGCCAATCTTTAAGAACAAGGGTGATGTGCAGAGTTGTAACAACTACAGAGGTATAAAGTTGATGAGCCACACAATGAAACTTTGGGAAAGAGTAGTGGAAGCTAGGCTAAGAAGGGAAGTGGATATTTGCAAGCAGCAGTATGGCTTCATGCCCAGGAAGAGCACATCTGATGCAATTTTTGCTCTGAGAATGCTAATGGAGAAGTACAGAGATGGTCAGAAGGAGCTCCACTGCGTCTTTGTGGACTTAGAGAAAGCGTATGACAGGGTGCCGAGAGAGGAGCTATGGTTCTGTATGAGGATGTCAGGAGTGGCAGAGAAGTACGTCAGAGTAGTTCAGGATATGTATGAGAGGAGTATGACAACAGTGAGATGTGCTGCAGGTCAGACGGAGGAGTTCAAGGTGGAGGTGGGGCTACATCAAGGATCGGCTTTGAGTCCCTTCTTGTTTGCTATGGTGATGGACAGGTTGACAGATGAGGTCAGACAGGAATCTCCATGGACAATGATGTTTGCAGATGACATTGTAATCTGTAGTGAGAGTAGAGAGCAGGTGGAGGGACACCTGGAAAGTTGGAGGTCTGCTCTAGAAAGAAGAGGAATGAAAGTCAGTCGTAGTAAGACAGAATACATGTGTTTGAACGAGAGGGAGGGAAGTAGAACAGTGAGCTTACAGGGGGCTGAGGTCAAGAAGGTGGAGGAGTTTAGGTATTTAGGGTCAACAGTTCAGTGCGACGGGGAGTGTGGAAAGAGGTGAAGAGGCGAGTGCAGGCAGGTTGGAGTGGGTGGAGAAAAGTGTCAGGGGTGCTGTGTGACAGAAGAGTGTCAGCAAGAATCAAAGGAAAGGTGTACAGAACAGTAGTGAGACCAGCTATGATGTATGGGATAGAGACTGTAGCAGTGAGGAAGAGACACGAGGCAGAGATGGAAGTAGCAGAGATGAGGATGTTGAGGTTCAGTTTAGGAGTGACAAGGATGGACAAGATTACGAACGAGCACATCAGAGGAACAGCTCAGGTTGGTTGTTTTGGAGACAAAGTCAAGTCAGAGAAGCCAGATTGAGATGGTTTGGACATGTGCAGAGAAGGGATGGTAGTTATATTGGTAGAAGGATGTTGGAGATGGAGCTGCCAGGCAAGAGGGCCTAAACTGGGAACAGCCGAAAGAAGAAGAAGAAGATTATGTTTTGAAATATATTATATATATATATATATATATATATATATATATATATATATATATATATAGATAAATAAAATATTTGATTGCAATTATTGGCAATTGAGTTTCTTATTTAAAATGTTTCAAAACTTTGAAAGACAAAAACTTTGAGAGGACAAACCACAGGAGTCTTCTGATTAAGTGTTAAGCAATTAAAATGCTAATAACTTATTGCAGATTCAACTAACTTGAGAATAATGAATAAAAAGTTTAAGGTGTAAAGAATGATCTGAACACTATAAAACATGAAGCATGAGAATTAACACCAAAACATGAAGAAAATTAACAGCCAAAACAGGTTAAAAATAAAGGTTTAAAAAGTTTTAGTACATAAAAAACGTATTCCGTCTTGACTTGAAATTCATGAATCTTGGCAGAAAAATGAATGTCATTCCAAAGTCGAGGGGCACCTACAGCAAAGCTCTGTCATCCCTCAATTTCAGCTTGAAAAAAAGTGCCAACAGTGCCCTTATTAGCCGACCGCAACAACTTCGCATAAAGAACGGGAGAGTTCAACAATATACAGTCATGGCATGATACACAAGAAGAACTCATTTCTGAACTTGATTGGAAGCTAATGCAATGTGGCGGACACTGGAGTAATGGACTCCAATTTCCACTTCATGTCAAGTGGTTCTTCAAACATTGTTTGTTTAATACATAACGCACTCTTAAAAGTTGTATATCTCTTTCTTAAACTATGTTGATATTGGTGAAAAAATTGTTGGCCAGAATGACTCAGCTAACTTAATATAAATAAACTGTTCGATTTCTATACGGTGCTTTACACAGCTGAAAATTTATCAAAATTGGGTCAGCACAAAAAAATATCCCTTCATGGCCCTGTCCATGTTTTACCTATTTTCTCATCTAGAAACTTTGCCCAGTTTATATTGATGTTTAATGCATCTAAATCGGTTCTGTATGATTTCTTTGCTTAGGCACCTTTAGATAAATTACATTTTTTTACTGTGAGAAGTAAAGTTCTCAATGCATTGGTCTCTGAAGCTAGCCCCAAACACAGCTCTGTGTCCCCAAGTACGCATTGTGGCAATGGAAACGGTTCAATCCAGGTCGGTCCGCCCTGTTCAAAACACAATCCTCTGGGGATATAGCAAGAAATCTTATCGCAACATTGTGCACTGACAGTGAAAGCCACACTGCCACATCTTCAGTCCTGAGAGACACTTGTAATGTGTTTTTAGGTTCCTTTCAGACTGGCATCTGTATTCCGTTTCCAAAAACACTTGGCTCTGTTACAGTTCATTGTAGCGTGTGTGTAAGCAATTCTTTTGTTTCCATGAACCGTTTTCGAAAGCAAAAAGTTCACACGGTCTAGCTGAGATATGCGCGGGACATGTGGACCAAAAGAGGAACTTGACTGCCCTCGACTTGACATAAAACTCCTCGACTCATTCGCTGTTTATCACAGATCAGCATGTTTGCTGGAGGAGCAAGAAAGTCCAATGTTTGATCAAAATTTGGGCAGACGAGAACACCCAGTCTCTCAGCTCAACAGGACGCAGAAAAACTCTGAGGTAACCAACGCTATTATGTACAGACAATCATACATTTCGGCGAGCAGTCGTAGGCTGGTGACACGAGAGCTTTTGTCTTTTCTTCTTCCATCGTCCACAATACGTGTTTCTGGTGACATATGTATGTAAGCGTATCTTTAATAATATTGTATACACATAAAACTGTGGGGCAATGAAGAGGGGGAGTGAACATTGTCGGTAGCGGAACATTCTAGACGTTCTCAATCTGAAAGGGCCCTTGCTTGATTTTGCACTGTTTTGTAATCACATACATCACATAATTGCAACTTTAGAAAACATTTAGTAAAATGAAAAAAGAAAACACTTTAACCCTCTTTTAACAATTGCTGTATATTTTTTCAAAAGTCTTCTTCTTTTTAAAAGTATTTATTTGTTAACAGCAATGGTAGAAATATGTAGGTAGCTCTTATTGGGGTCCTAATAATCAAAAGGGAAATATTGATGTGGTTTAACGGCTAATGCAGCATAAAACTCTTTATTTGTAAACACAACAAGAGTCTTTAATGCTGGCAGGGAATGAGTGTGGTTAGCGTTAGCGTATTGATTGCAACATTATCACATTTGGTCCATTAGCCACTACTGGTGCCGTTCTCACAGGGCATTACCCAGGGTGCATTAGTGATTGGCCTTTTGAGCTAAAGTGATGAACATTAAATGTGACAGCAAACACAGGTCTGATTCTAATGAGTTGAATAAAAAGAAATGATTAAAATCTAAAGTATGCAGGAAAACTGACTCAACCAGGATAGTTTAATTATAGTGTTTTAGAATACACCAACATATGCATTTTTTATTGAAAATTAAAACAAAACACATGTTACTTTACCAGGTAAAGCATAGACAGAGATGGTCTATTTGAGAACAGCCATTGCCTTTAAAATGAAAAAAAAACTGAGCCAAGCAAGCATGCAGTTTTATGCAGAAACACAACGAGTCAAGAATAACATTTTAGGAGTAACAAAGTGTGTGCGAGTAAAAATAAATTGCATTGCATAATGCTGCAGTGCTTCTGAAAAACAAAAGTGTTTTCAGTTCAAACACTAACCAGACCTTGGTTCACAAAAATATTTGGTCTTGTTGATGAAACAGAAATTCAAATCTACTAATAAAAAATAGAGGGAGAAAGAGTTATCAAGCTTTAATCTTCGGCTTTATCAAACAACCCTTCAAAAGAATAGAAAATGTTTCTAATTTGTACAGTTCAGTGTAAAAATATATTATCCAACACCCTCAGACAACTTCCATTTTTAATTAATTGCCTAACTATAACTCAGAGTTGTTGTTGTTGTCACAGCGTTAGCAAACGTCACTCAGAGAGATTTAGTTTTAAATAAGAGTTCGACCACTTCATCCCACATTGAGAGTTCTAGTGGAAATCCTGGAGGACAGC